>CM062810.1:766546220-767104560 GCA_031772625.1 Pinus tabuliformis
ATAATGTTCGCTAGAGGTTCCCATGTCGAAATAATCTATTTCTCCAGATCTCCAAAAAGTCTTGGACAATAATTCTAAGGTATTTGAGACTCCCAAGACTTCCACCTATTCATGATCATGATCATGCTATTCATTTGATTCCAGGAAGTGTTCCTCCAAACATCAGGCCTTACACATATTGTTGGAAATAATACTGAGAGGGGGGGGTGAATCAATATTTACAATTAAATAATATTCATTTCCCAATCAGATTTATATACGCCACTTCAACGAAGTGAACTTGCGTGTGCACACTATTGTGATTAAGGAAACTAATGTATAGCCAAAGAGCTTATGATTTAGTCAATTTATCATGTTTTGATCATTAATCAGTGCATCAGTATCTTATTATAAATAACTATGTGCAGTAATAACATAATAAATCATCACACATAAGAAACACACATGAACACCAATATTTAAGGTGGAAACCCAACACAAGGGAAAAACCACCTGCTATTGTCATCTCTGTCTTCTTTTAATATAAAGAAAAATTGTTTACAATATTGTAATGGTGTAGACTCATACTAGTACACAGGCACCTACCTACAAATGGCTACAACCTTTTCTCATTCTCTAACTTCTGGAAGGGAGCTCCAACCCCCTAGCTCTTGTACTAGCCGATATGTTTACTAGTACGTAGGTTCCGACCTATAGAAGGCAACGACCTTCTTTCTTCCTCCAGAGACCACGTTTCATTAATTTTCAGACTGGATGCTCTTGGTACACAAAAACACAATATGAAGGCTTCGTTTCATCAAATTTTCACACTGGACCCATCAGAAAATTTGAAGCTCAAACTATATAATAATAACTACATCAACTAATAACCAGTCAATCTAAATAGTCAGATCACTATCACCAGAACACTATGCTAAACCCAGAAACATGTATCATCATTCAAAACCAGCTGTAACCTTAAAAGCATACATCAGAATGTATACACTACTTTAATGAACCCAACTTGAGTGTATACGCTATTTCCTAAAACAAAACCTGTGTATACCTCCAAAACTGCTGAATCATAGAACTTATGAATCAAATCTGTACCAACCAGTAATATTCTGAATATCTACTATCAATTGCAGAGATCTAGACATTCAACAGCAAAGATAACCCTTCTCACTTAATCAATCAATCAATCAGATGCAAACTCATGCATTCAGTTTTAATTTCAGATCTAAGAAGACTTCATTGACAGACAACAGTAAAACAGTAGCACTGATAAGATAGATTAGTCATTTCTGAATAATAGACTTTTCTTTTTCATACGCTACTTGTAAGAGTCGAACATGCGTGTATATGTGCCTTTACCAAGGCGAACCAGTGTATAGATCTGCACATATTATCTTACAACTTCACTGCTATTCCAGACTTCAGACATACCCATATCATGACATTTAAAGAATAAAACATGCGTAAGAAATCATATCTAGCCCAACGAATATCAGATTATATAATGATCATTTCAGGTCTCATGATCCTGATCCAACATTGTAACCAAGGTGCACAAAATATTTCAGATTATATCATAATCATAACCCTTGCAACATAAAATATACTTTAGATAGAAGTATTCCTAAGAAACCCTTTCACTTGCACACTTGGCCCTTTGATCTTCTCCTCCTTATATAGTTTTGGCCTTCCTCAATACCTCGGACCAAAACAACACTTAGAGCTTGTGGTATTCTTGGACGGGATCAAATAGTCATTACTCCGCTCAAAATTATGGGCTAATACCATGGTATTGACGCTTGGTATTCTTTAGTCTTGAATTTTCTTCATTTTCCAACCCATATGTGCTTTTCCTCTTGTGAAAGTGCATGCATACCTATACGCTCTTTTTGTTCTGTGAACCTGTGTGTATACGCTTCTTTCTTAAGTTGAACCTACGTATACAACTTAAACTATCTGAAAACATCCTTTTCCTTCAACTTCTTGATTCTGATTAGTAGACCTTTGTTCCCACTTCTTGTTCTTCTGTACCAATGCCCCTGTTACCTCTGAATTGTCGTGTTACACTGTGAGTTTCCTTTTATCAAATCTGAGTTGACCTGTGAGTGACTTGCAATAAAGGACAACACTTGTATCATAATGCCAACAATATACCCCTTTGGACTTGATGGCAACCATATTGGTGTTGATTACTGCAAGTTGTAGAAAGTGTTATAGATATCAAGCAACACCAAAATACTCTCCCCCTTTGACATCAAGGGAAAAGGGAAGACCAAGATATTCTCCCGCTTTGAGATACACTATGTTGTACATGCTCCCCCTAAGTACATGCAGAGTCTATAAGAGATAATTTTCAAAATAATAACATGAATCTATAACTCAACTAAGTGAGTATGACCTTCCTAAGACCAATTCTTCATACATACATCAATCACACAACCAAGAGGGGATACACCAAATTTGACTCATCCACCCAACCAAGTGGGGATATACCAATTGTTTATACATGGTTGAAAAAAAGCAATTATTACATCATCTTTCCCATGCAAAGTGGGGATAAAAATTACATCATATTTCCAATATGACTCATTCAAAAATAGACTATTACAGAAGGAGACATATTACACCCTAGATCTCTACATGACCTATGCAACAATTTATATGAATATCTGAAACCATAGCTGTAATCAACAACCATAATGCCAACAATGTAGAATGTTTGATAAGGTTAATTCTCCCCTTGAACCTGTGCTACCTGTGCATTCTCAACAAATCATTCATCAAGACATCTTCATCAGTTAGATAAAAATAAATGAACAAAGCATATCAACAGACTACAATCATCAATATTAGACTGAGCACCCATATCAGACCCACTATTTTTCTATCAGAAAAAACATATACACTCCTGTAGCCATAGAAACACGGGTATATACGCGACTATCCTTCATGAAACCCGCGTATAGGAACCTTCCTTTGAAAACTAGATTTAGCAGCAGGATGATGCAAAAACCACTCCCAACTTTTGTCTGAGATATTCAAAAGTTTCTCTGGGAAGCAATTTGGTGAATATATCAAAAAATTGTTCTTTGCAAGGAACATACTCTAATTTAACCTTTTGTTCAAGCACTTGTTCTCGTAGAAAATGGTACTTAATGGGTATGTGCTTGGTCTTGGAGTGCATGACTGGATGTTTTTAAGTACTGATGGCACTTGTATTATCACATAGAATGGAGATGGGTGGAGAACATGTGATTTGAATGTCTTGCAATGTTTTCATCGTCCAAAGTAGTTGTGTGTAGCAATATGTAGCAGCCACATATTCTGCTTTAGCTTTAGATACGACAATCGAACTTTGTTTCTTGCTGAACCAAGACACTAACCATAATACCGTATAGAATGCACCTCCATAGTGTGTTTTCAATCAACAACATTTCCTACCCAATCCGCATCTGTATATGCATGAAGAGTGAGATATGTATCTTTAGCGTACCATAGATGAAAGTCTTGAGTTATTTGAAGATATTTGAATATTCTTTTTACAACTTGAATATGTGATTCCTTTGGATTTGCTTGGAACCTCCTAACAATTCCTACTGCATGCATTATATCAGGTCTGGTACCTGTTAGATAAAGTAGACTTCCAATCATAGATTTGTGTGTTGGTTGATTCCCTGTAGGTGATTCATTGTTAGAGATGAGACTACATCTTGTTACCATTGGAGTACATACAGGTTTAGAATATTCCATTCCATATTTCTTCATAATTGTCTTGAGATATTTGGTTTGTGAAAGAAAAATACCATCTTTTGTTTGCTGTACTTGTAGACCAATAAAATAAATAAGTTCACCAAGCAAGGACATTTCAAATTCTTACTGCATAACCGAAGCAAAGTTCTGACTCATAGATTCTTAATTGCTACCAAAGATGATATCATCAACATAAACAACAATAATTAGCAGTTTATCATTTTAAATCTTTGTGTATAAATTGCTATCTGCAGAACCTTTTATGAAACCTTGTTGTTGTAGATATTTGTCAAGACGATAATACCAGGCCCTTGGAGCTTGTTTCAGACCATATAGAGCCTTTTTCCTAGAATGGATCCTTCTAGTTTCTCAATATAAACTTCTTCTTCTAAATCCCCATTAAGAAAAGTTGATTTTACATCCATTTGATATACTTTGAATTTTTGAAAACTTGAAAGAGCAAGAAACATTCTTATGGCTCCAAGTCTAGCAACAGGTGCAAAAGATTCTTCAAAGTCTATACCTTCTAGTTGAGCATACCCTTTACAAACAAGTCTTGCTTTGTTTCTAATAACCTCTGCATTTTCATTCAACTTATTCTTAAATATCCATTTTGTTCTTATAACTTTTTTATCATGAGGTCTAGGAACTAATTCCCAAGTATCATTCTTTTCAATTTGGTCAAGTTCTTCATCCATGGCCTTAACCCAGCATTCATCTTTTCTAGCTTCATTTACATTCTATGGTTCTATGGAGGATAGTAATGCTAGATAACTTGAGGTTTCTGTAAGAGTTCTTCTTATCTGTACTCTAGACCCTTTTTCTCCTAGAATTTGAGATTCTGGATGATTCTTTTGAACATACCTAGATGGAGTCTTTTCCTTGACTGTTGTATCTTATTCTGATGCTTCATTGGTTTCTTCCTCTATATCATTTTGATTTGATATGGGAAAGCATTCACCATCTTCCTCATTGTCATATTCCTTTGTTGATTTCATCTATTCTGAATTTTTGCATGCTTCATCAATTACTACATCAATGCATTCAACAATTTTCCGAAGTCTTTTATTATAACATTTGTATCCTTTACTTCTAAATGAATATCCAAGAAGAATTCCTTTGTCTGCTCTGGGTTCAAACTTACCAAGTTTGTCATCAGTCTTTTTAATGAAACACTTGCTTCCAAAAACTCTAAAGTGTTTTTACAATAGGAGGCTTACCATACCGAATTTCATATGGAGTTTGATCACTCTTTACCTGAACATTAGCTTTGTTGAGAATAGTCATGGCAGTAAATGTAGCTTCACCCCAAAAGGTGGTAGGATTTCCAGATTCATCAAGCATATCTCGAGCCATTTGTTGAACTGCTCTGTTCATTCTTTCTACTACGCCATTTTGTTGAGGAGTTTTGGCAACAGAGAACTGCCTTTTTATTCCATGTTATTCGCAAAAATCAAAGAATTCATTTGATATGAATTCCCCCCCCCCCCTCAATCAGATCTGAGACATTTGATTTTTCGATCTAATTCATTTTCAACTAAAGCTTTGAAGTCCTTAAAATTTTCAAATGCTTCATCTTTATTCTTTAGTAGACCTATCCACCACATTCTAGAAAAATCATTAATGAATAAAATAAAGTATTCTTCTCCATGAGGTGACTTTTTCCTTGTTGGTCCACACAAATCAGTATGGATGAGTTTAATAGGCTTACTTGTTGATCCTTCTTTTTCACTAAAATGAACTTTTATTTTCTTACCAACTTGACATGGTTTGCATATGGTATTTTCTGGGATGCTAATATCTGGAAGATCACAGTCTACCTTGAGCCTGCATGCTTTTCTTATTTGAGAAAAGCTTAGATGTCCCAATCTTTTGTGCCATAACCAGTTTTCATCTATTTTTCTTAGATATCATTGATTTTGTCCTCCTTTGAGTATGTATAAATTGTTTGGAGTTCTTGTACCTTTGATTATGGTCTTTCCTGTATCAGGCTCACGAACCACACATCCGTTTGGTTGAAACACAACTTCATTTCATTGATCATACATTTGACTGACACTCAACAAGTTATGTTTTAAACCATCAACATACATGACATTTCCATCTTTAACCTTTTCTTTCAAATAAACATAACCTTTACCTTTAATGACGGCTAGCGTGTCATTTCCAAAGGAGACATTCTTTTCTTTTTCTAAATCATTATATGAATGAAGTTTCTCTTTATCACCTGTCATGTGTTTGGAGCATTCACTGTCAATGTAACATTGATTCTGTTGTCCTTTTGAAAACATTGCTATGCCACATCTTTCTGATTGAAATTATTTCCATACCTTGGAATTTGATGATGTTTTCTCCTTTTGAAGTGTTGGCTGAAATTTCCCCCTACATTGAGATTCTTCATGACCAAAGTTATTACAAAACGAACATTCAATTTCATCTTCAAGAGGAGAAAAGTTATTATAGGAACTTTTCTTGATTCTTGTTACACTCCTTTGATTTCGTGTTTCTCTAGTCATGATAGTTTTGTAAGCAACACATTGAGCAACCTTATGCCCAAAGTTACGGCATGAAAAATATTTTCCATTAAAGAAGTTTCTGTGATCATAGAAACTTTTGGTGTTGTTTACATATTAGTCGATGCTTCTATTGATGTTCATCCTTGGAGTAAATTGAGCACGAATTACCTGATGAGTACTTTTAGCCTTTTTTTGACAATTGACATAGTGTTCACTTGTCTTTGATGCATCAAGATAGCTTCTGGTGGAGGCTGACGGATTTTGCGATTGGGATGATTCTTTAGTATATCCAAGACCTGTCTTTACAAAAGGGGAATGCTAAACTTTGATGATTTCATTTAAAGTTTCTGATCCTTTAGCAAATATAAGATTGAGAGATTTTGTCTTTTCAAGTTCTTTTCTTAAACCCACAACTTCACATTCTAGTTTTTCCTTGTGCTTTTCTCTTTCAGTGAGTTGATGTGTCAACGTGTCTATGGTCATATTCTTTTCTTCCAAACAGATTTTGAGTTTTGTGATTTCTTCAAGAAAGTCTTCCTCTTCTAAGGCATCCAAAAAATCATGATTGTCATAAGCCATGAGTAGTTTATAATCTTTTTCAATTTCATCTTCATCGCTATTAGATAATCCATCACTATCTTCATGGGTATAAAAACTTCTTCTATTGACAACCTGTTTTCTATTTCCTTTTGCATATTCATTTCCTTTTTCATATTTATCTTTATGAGGACATTTGGCATCATAATGGCCAACTCTACCACAAGAAAATCATTTGAATGGTAGCTTACCTCTGAATCTTTCGGAACCCTGTTGAAGCTTCTTGACAAAGTTTACCTCATCTTCTTCTTCTGAAGCATATCCTGATTCATTGTTCTCTTCCTTTCCTTTTCCCTTTATTGAAGCTTTGAAAGAGGCTTCTCTCATATATGATAGACCTCCTTTCCTCATTTCAAAAGTAGTTAGAATTCCATGAAGTTGAACAATAATAATAGATTGAATATCTTGCTTTTCTTCTATGGTAGATACTTTTGAATCAAATTTAGAAGACAAAGATCTCAAAATTTTCTCTACTAAAGTAGCCTCGTTTACCTCTTCACCTAGATTCTTCATACAATTAACAATCTCATCTACACGTAAAAATTAACTAGCAATACTTTCATCACTATGCATCTTAAGAGTTTCATACTAAATTCTGAGAGTTTGAAGCTTAGCACGTTTTACCTAGGAGTCTCCTTTGTACCTCTGAATGATTTTGTCCCATATCTCTTTGGTTGTCTTGAACTGCATAACTTTGACGAATTTGATTATGACAGACTTTCCAATAAATTATTGACTACTTTGACATTGGTTTCATATAACATCTTACCTGTTGTATATGTAGGTATTACTGCTGGAAATTGATATCCTCCTTCCACATTTTCCCAAACATTGGCTCCAAGCGATTGAAGATAGGCTCTGGTTCTTAATTTCCAACAACCAAGTTGTTCCCATTGAAGATTGGTGGTTTGATAGATCCCATGCCTTTGTGATGTTCATCTTGAAAGATCTCCCTTCAAGTGATCAAGCTTCTTCTGAAGGACCTGCTCTGATACCAATTGTTGGAAATAATATTGAGAGGGGGGGTGAATCAGTATTCACAATTAAATAATATTCATTTCCAAATCAGATTTATACACTCTACTTCAGTGAAGTGAACTTGTGCGTGCACGCTATTGTGATTAAGGAAACCGACGTATACCCAAAGAACTTATGTTTATTCAATTTATCATGCATTGATCATTAATCAGTGCATCAGTATCTTACTATACAGTAACTATGTGTAGTAATAAAATAATAAATCATCACACATAAGCAACACACATGAACACCAAGATGTAAGGTTGAAACCTAATGTGGGAGAAAAACCACCTACTGTTGTCGTCTTTGTCTTCTTTTAATATAAAGAAAAATTGTTTACAATCTTGTATTGGTGTAGATTCATACCAGTATGCAGGGACCTACCTGTAGAAGGTTACAACCTTCTCTCGTTCTCTAGCTTCTACTAGAAGGGAACTACAACCCCTTAGCTCTTGTACTAGCTGATTTGTTTACTAGTACATAGGTTCCGACCTACAGAAGGCTATGACCTTCTCTCTTCCTCCAGGGACCACGTTTCATTAATTGTCAGACTGGATGCTCCTGGTACATAACAACACAATATGAAGGTCCTGTTTCATTAAATTTTCACACTGGACCCATAAAAAACTTTGAAGCTCAAACTCTATAATAATAACTGCATCAAATAACAACCAGTGAATCTGAACAGTCAGATCACTGTCACCAGAACACTGTGCTGAACCCAGAAACCTGCATCATCATTCAGAACCAGCTGCAACCTCAAAAAACATACATCAGAATGTATACATTACTTTAATGAACCTAACCTGCGTGTATACACTATTTACTGTAACAAAACTTGCATATACCTCCAAAACTACTGAATAATAAAGCTTCTGAATCAAATATGTACTATCTAGTAATATTCTGAACATCTACTATCAATTTTAGAGATATAGACAGTCAGTAGAAAAGATAACCCTTCTCACTTAATCAATCGGTCAGTCAAACACAAACTCCTTATGCATTCAATTTTAATTTCATATCTAAGAAGATTTCATTGACAAGTAGCAGTAAAAGAGTAGCATTGATCAGATAGATCAGTCAATTATGAACAACAGGATTTTCATTTTCATACGCTACTTGTAAGAGTCGAACCTGCATGTATACGCACTTTTACCAAAGTGAACCAATGTATAGATCTGCAAATATTATCTTACAACTTCACTGCTATTCCAGACTTTAGAAATACCCATATCATGACATTTAAAGAATAAAACATGCATAAGCAATTAGATCTAGCCCAACCAATATTAGATCATACAATGATAAGTCATTTCAGGTCTCATGATCCTATCCAACATCCTATCCAAGGTGCACAAAATATTTCAGATTATATAATAATCATAACCCCTGCAACATAAAATATACTTCAGATAGAAGTATTCCTAAGAAACCCTTTCACTTGCACACTTGGCCCTTTGATCTTCTCCTCCATATATAGTTTTGGCCTTCCTCAAACTTCAGACCAAAACAACACTTAGAGCATGTGGTATTCTTGGATGGGATCAAATAGTCATTACTCCGCTCAAAATTGTGGGCTAATACCATGGTATTGACCCTTGGTATTCTTTACTCTTGAGTTTTCTTAATTTTCCAACCCATACGCGCTTTTCCTCTAGTCAAAGTGCGTGCATATGTATACACACTTTTTGTTCTGTGAACCTGCATGTATACACCGCTTTGTCAAGCTGAACCTGGTTATATAGCTTAAACTATCTAAAAACATACTTTTCCTTCAACTTCTTGATTCTGATCAATAGACCTTTGTTCCCACTTCCTGTTCTTCTGTACCAATGCCCTGTTACCACTCAATTGACCTATTACACTATGAGTTTCCTTTTATCAAATCTGAGCTGACATGTAAGTGAGTTTCCATCAAGGACAACACCTGTATCATAATTCCAACAATCCCTATGCTCAAAAGAGTGAAATTGAACGTATGGTTGCATAAATTCTAGAGGTTGGTATAATTCAACCTAGTCAAAGTTCTTTCTCTGCTCCAGTAGTATTGGTGCACAAGAAGGATAGGTCAGGGTGCATGTGTCTAGATTATAGGGAGCTCAGCAAGCTCACTATTAAAGATAAATTTCTCATTCCCGTCATTGATGAATTATTGGATAAATTGCATGGATCAATTTACTTCACCAAGTTGAATCTTCGTTCAAGATATCATCAAATCAGAATGAAGATTGAAGACATTCTGAAAACAACATTTAGAACTCATGAGGGTCATTATGAATATTTGGTCATGCCTTTTGGCCTTACCACTGCACCTTCTACATTTCAAGGTTTGATGAATTCCATTTTCAAACCCTTAGAAAATTTGTATTAGTATTTTTTGATGATATACTAATCTACAATAGGTCTTGGAAGGATCATGTTCAACATGTTGATAGAGTGCTCAAACTATTGGAGGAGAAACAATTATATGCAAAAATCTCCAAATCTTTCTTTGGAGTATAAGAGGTGGAATATCTAGATCATATTGTATCCCATGAAGGTGTTAACGTAGACCCTAGAAAAATTAAAGCCATTAAGGAATGTTAAATCCCCACATCTATAAAGCATCTACGAGGATTTCCTAGGCTGATAGGGTATTATCCCAAGTTTGTTAAGAATTATGGGAGAATAACAACATCTCTAACAACATTATTGAAGAAAGATGCATTTTCATGGACTCCAAAAGCAACAAAAGCCTGTGAACATCTTAAAGATGCAATGCGCCAAGCACCGGTCTTAGCTACATCAGAATTCACAAAAATATTTATTGTGGAATGTGATGTCAAAGGAAATGGAATAGGTGTTGTTTTAATGCAAGAAGAAAGACCCATTGCTTTCAAAAGTCGTCCAATCAATGGAAAGTATTTACGCAAAGCTATTTATGAGAAGGAAATGTTGGAAATACTACATGCACTTATGAAATGGCGACCCTACCTAATGGGAAGACACTTCAAGGTAAAAGAAGATCATGATAGTCTTAAATACTTCTCAGAACAAAGATTATCTTCAGAAGAGCAGCAAAAATGGGTCACAAAGATTTTGGGTTATGACTTTGAAATCATCTACAAAAAAGGGAAGAAAAAGGTTGTGGTAGATGCACTCTGAAGAAATTATGAGGTTGTGGAAGCGTTGCTTTTTGCCATTTCTATTATCCAACTAGATTGGATAAATGAAGAAAGGGAGGATTGGAAGAATGACGAAGAAGTGTGGGAACTTATTCAAAAGTTACAACAATATCCCAGTACATATGATACATTTATCTAGAAAAATGATTCGTTATGGTACAAAGATCACTTATACCTATGTAATAATTCCCAACTCAAACAAAATATTCTTATGGAATTGCACATCTCTCCCTTAGGAGGGAACTCAGGATTTTTAAAAACTTACCACAAGGTTAAGAAGGAATTTTTTTGGGATGGCCTTAAATTGGATATTCAAAAGTTTGTGGCAGAATGTTTAGTTTTCCAACAAAACAAAGTTGAAACAATTAAGGCCCCAGGTCTACTACAACCTTTATCCATTCCAAGCCAACATTGGGAGGAGGTTTCAATGGATTTTATCACAGGTTTACCCAAGTATGAAGGAAAGAGTATCATCATGGTGGTAGTTGATAGGCTTACCAAGTATGCACACTTTTGTGCATTATCGCATCATTTTAAAGAAAGTACACTTTCTACTGCATTTATGGAAACAATTCAAAAGATACATGGAAACCCAAAGATTATTGTAAGGGTCAGAGATCCCATTTTCACTGGAAATTTTTGGACAGAATTATTTTCTTGTCTTGGTAGTCAGTTAGCTCATAGATCATCTTATCATCCTCAATCTGATGGGAAAATTGAGATAGTAAACAAATGTTTGGAAGGATATCTTCGTTTCTTTGTATCTTATAAGCAAACACAATGGGTCAGATGGTTTCCTCTGGCTGAATGGTGGTATAACACTTCCTTCCATACTTCAATAAAAATGACCCAATTTATGGCACTTTATGGATATCATCCACCATCCATCAAATCATATTTAAGAGAAAATTATAAGGTTCAAGCAGTGGAATATCACATCGAGCATCAGCAACAGGTTCTCCAACTCTTAAAGGATAACCTCACTTTGGCGCAGAATAGAATGAAACAAAAGACAGATCAACATCATAGTGAAAGAAGTTTTGATGTAGGTGACTAAGTATTATTACGGACACAACCGTATAAACAAATGTCCCTCAAAGCAAGTTAAGAAGGATAATAACTTATCACCAAATTATTATGGTCTATACAAGGTGTTGCAAAATATTGGTACCATGGCATACAAATTGGAGCTTCTTGCAGCTTCTCGAGTGCACCTAGTTTTCCATGTTTCATGCTTAAAGAAGGTTATAGGTGACAAACTCCCAATTCAAAAATTATTTCCAGAACTTGATGAGGAAGGAAAAATCACATTGGAACCTGAAGCAGTCACAGAAATAAGAACTTGACCACTACGAAATCGATCAATTTCAAAGTATCTCATCAAGTGGAAGAACTTACTTGCTGAATATTCCATATGGGAGGGTGAGAATTTTATACAGAAGCATCTAGAACTACTCAAGCATTGATGACACCACTTTTTGGAAGGAGAGGGGCATGTTAGGTCCCTATAATACTAGTGATTTCCCCATTACTATTGTCATTGTAGCCCTTATTGTTATTGTTGTGCCCCTATTTTTCCCATATTTTTATTATTGTGCCCCACAGAAGCCCACTATTGTTATTGTTGTGCCCTTATATTATTATTTTCATGTCATATTTGATTATATTGTGACCCCTTAGATGACTATATATAGAAAGGAGGTTTTTTCATTTGTGTCATTGAAGAATTGTTCATTTGTGTAATGTAAAGGAGGTTGCCCCCTCGAAGATGTTGATTTTGAAGGCGTTGATCTATCGTTTCTTCTATTTTGTGAGTTGGTCACATAACACAGCCCATTAGAGCCATATGTATGATCCAGTTGTTTATGAAGCCATATGAGTTGTTGATTTTTTCCATGCTTTTCATAATGGGACAATATGATTGAGAAAATATTGCCTAACTGTTAGGCCCCTATAATACTAGTCTATTCCCTTATTATTATTGTCATTTTAGCCCCTTATTGTTATTTTTGTGCCCATGTTGTCCCCATATTGTTATTATCATGCCCCATAGAAGGCCACTATTTTTATTTTTGTGCCCTTACATTATTATTGTTATGTCGGCTTGACTATATTGTGACCCCTTAGACTCCTATATATAGAAAGGAGGTCTTGTCATTTGTATCATCCAAGAATTTTTCATTTGTGTAATGTAAAGGAGGTTTCCCCCTAGAAGAGGCTGATTTTGAATTTGTTTCTCTATCATTTCTATCTTTTTGTGAGCTGGTTTCATAACAATTGGTATCAGAGCTTTAGATTCTAAGGTTTCTCTACCTCAAACAGGTCATCATGGAATTGTTTCTATAACGTTTTTTCTACGATGTGTCAGAAGATCAAATTAAAACCCATTTGAGCCGAAATCTTGATGTACCTCAGGTACAAATTTAATATCTTGGATCGCTATATTTTCAGAGATATGATCCAAGGAAGTTAGTGTATTTGCAGACTCTCAAATTATATCTCAAACAGGTGACCTGGGGAAATCGTTATAACTTTCTCTCTGAGCATCAAATGGAAACTTTGTAAAATGATAAAGAAAGAGGATAGACTGTAGTTTTATTTATATTGGTTTCAAGTCAGAAGGTCGGAATAGTGAGACATGGCACTTCATACAAGTTAGCTCCACTGAACCAATCTATAATTAGGTCATCATGGAATATTTAGAATAACTCTTTCTTGAAGAATCCAATATTGGTTAGACACACAGGGTTGGAACAAGGATGTTGAGCGCTACCACAGAACGAATTTTTAGACCTTGGAGATCCGCAATTACAGAGATACAACTGATTCAATATCGAGCTCCTACAAATCCAAAAAAGGTGTGTAGTTGTTCTAAAATTTTACATAATTTTGGTTTGAAAAATTAGTTTCAAGGAATTCAATGGACACAATGAAGCATAATTATTATAAATTGATGCCCCAAAGAAAGAAAATGGAAACACCTAGTAAGAATCTTGAAAGCTTTGGCATGACTCATGAAGAAGGGGAAGAAATGCAACATGATATATCCAAATTACGAGGCCAAGTGCAACAAATTTCACTCCCATAAAAAGTAACAGAACCTAAGATGGATGGTTTAAATAAAGGCGTGGAAGCTAAGATGGATGGTTTAAAGAAGGGCATGGAATCTAAGATGAATGGCGTGGAAGCTAATATGTATGATTTAAAGAAGGGCATGGAAGTTAAGATGAATGGCGTTGAAGCTAAGATGGATGGCATGGGAGCTAAGATGGATGGTATAGAAACAAAATTTAAAGGCAACATGGAAGATTTGAAGATATATTTGACAACGTTGCTACAAGAAATGCTTACTAATGGTGAAAGGGTAGTAAAGGAAACTCATGATGAGAACAAAAGAAATGTTAATCATGATTTGATAGACTGTAACATTAGATTGAATACCCACCATGTTCCAAAGATCGATATGAGGAAGTTTGATGGCAAGGATCCCGTAACATGGATACTACAGATCGAGCAATATTTCAATCTCCATAATGTGAAAAGCACACAAAAGGTACGCATTGCAACTTTATATTTGTAACCCAATCAATTTGTATGGTATCAATGGCTTTAGTATCATAAACAAATTGTCACTTGGGCAATTTTTACGAAAGAAATGATTTCACATTATGAGGATACAAAAAGCAACACCTTTTTTAGCCAATTGATAAATCTCAAACAAAAAGGTTCAATTCTGGAGCACATTGAGGACTTGCAAAAATTGAATATAAGGGTAAAATATATTCCAGAGGAGCATAGGATTGATGTGTTAATATGGACATTAAAGGATAACATCCAACATGAGGTTCGAATTTGGGAACCTAATTCACTGGAGAAGGCATTCAGGTTGGAAAGAAAAATTATGGCAACAAGGAAGCCTACCAATCACAACTATAAATATGGAAGTGTTGTTTCCCAGAGCCTTCCACAACCTACAAGGTTGACACCACAAAAATTAGAAGAAAAAAGAGAAAAATGGATTTGTTATAGTTGTGATAACAAATACACTAAAGGTCATAAGTGTGCCAAGAAGAAATTATTTTACATAGATTGTGAAGAGGAAGAAGAAAATGAACAAGAAACATCAAAATATGAGGATACACACCAGGAACAAAGCCTAGAGAAAGAAGAAATGAATATGATCATATCTTGTAATGCATTGGCTGGAATAACCACTCCTCAAACTATCAAGATAGAAGGACATATCAAGAAGAAAAAGGTAATAGAGTTGATTGATTCAGGAAGTACCCATAATTTTATTTATTGTAGGATAATGAAGGAATTGAATTGCTTCCTATATCTAGCACCAAAGTTTCAAGTGATGGTTGCAAATGGAAGAACCATAAATTTCTCTCGAATGTTCCATAATATCAAGCTATCCATGGGATAATATGTATTGAATATTCCAATGCTTTCCATTCCAATGGGTGGTGTTGATGTTGTACTAGGAGTCCAATGGCTACAATATTTGGGTGTGATAGCTTTTAATTTTCAAGAATTTTTCTTGAATTTTTGTTCAAAAGGAAAGGAAGTTGAATTAAGGGGTATCACAGGAAACTGAGAAAGATAATAATCTCTAACAGCATGACAAAGGTTCTAAATAATGAAAAACATGGTGTAATTGCACAATTATGTTCGCTAGAGGTTCCCACGTTGAAATCATCTATTTCTCCAGATCTCCAAAAAGTATTGGAAAATCATTCCAAGGTATTTGAGACTCCCAAAGGCCTCCACCTATTCATGATCATGATCATGCTATTCATTTGGTTCCAGGAAATGTTCCTCCAAACATCAGGCCTTACAGATATCCCTATGCGAACGTATGGTTTCAGAAATGCTAGAGGTTGGTATAATTCAACCTAGTCAAAGTTCTTTCTCTGCTCTAGTATTATTGGTGCACAAGGAGGACGGATCATGGTGCATGTGTATGGATTATAGGGAGCTCAAGAAGCTCACTATTAAAGATAAATTTCCCATTCCTCTCATTGATGAATTATTGGATGAATTGCATGGAGAAATTTACTTCACCAAGTTGGACCTTCGTTCAGGATATCATCAAATCATAATGAATATTGAAGGCATTTCAAAAACAACATTTGAACTCATGAGGGTCATTATGAATTTTTGGTCATGCCTTTTGGCCTTACCAATGCACTTTCTACATTTCAAGGTTTGATGAATTCCATTTTCAAACCCTTAGAAAATTTTTGCTAGTATTGTTTGATGATATACTAGTATACAACAAGTCTTGGAAGGATCATGTTCAACATGTTGACATAGTTCTTAAACAACTGGAGGAGAAACAATTATATGCAAAAACCTCGAAATGTTTCTTTGGAGTAGGAGAGGTGGAATATTTGGGTCATATTGTATCTCATGAAGGTGTTAAGGTAGACCCTATCAAAATTAAAGCTATTAAGGAATGGAAAATCCCCACATCCATAAAGAATCTGCGAGGGTTTCTCAGGTTGACAGGGTATTATCCCAAGTTTGTTAAGAATTATGGGATAATAACAACACCTCTAACAACATTACTGAAGAAAGATTCATTTTCTTGGACTCTAGAAGCAACAAAAGCCTTTGAACATCTTAAAGAGGAAATGTGCCAAGCATCGGTCTTAGTTATGCCAGACTTCACACAATTTTTTATTGTGGAATGTGATGCCTCAAGAAATGGATTTGGTGCTGTTTTAATACAAGAAGAAAGACCCATTTCTTTTGAAAGTTGTGCAATAAAAGGAAAGTATTTGCACAAAGCTACTTTTGAGAAGGAAATGTTGGCAATACTACATGCACTTAAGAAATGGAAACCTTACTTAATGGGAAGACATTTCAAGGTAAAAACAGATCATGATAGTCTTAAATACTTTGTAGAACAAAGATTATCTTTAGAAGAGCAGCAAAAATGGGTCACAGAGATGTTGGGTTATGACTTTGAAATCATCTAGGAAAAAGGGAAGAAAAATGTTGTTACAAATGCCCTCTCAAGAAAGGATGAGGATGTGGAGGCATTTCTTTGTGCCATTTCTATTATCCAACCAGATTGGATAAATGAAGAAAGGGATGAATGGAAGAATGGTGAAGAAGTGTGGGCACTCATTCAAAATTTACAACAAGACCCCAGGGCATTTGATAGATTTAGCTGGAAAAATGATTAGTTATGGTACAAAGATCACATACACCTCTGTAAGAATTCCCAACTCAAACAAAAGATTCTTATGGAATTGCACACCTCTCCCTTAGAAGGGCACTCAATATTTTTAAAAACTTACCACAGTGTTAAGAAGGATTTTTTTTGGGATGGACTTAAATTTGATATTCAAAAGTTTGTGGTGGAATTTTTGGTTTTCCAACAACATAAAGTTGAAACAATTAAGACTTGAGGTCTATTACAACTGTTATCCATTCCAAGTCAAAGTTGGGAGGAGGTTTCAATGGATTTTTATCACAGGTTACCCAATTCCGAAGGAAAGAGTGTCATCATGGTGGTAGTTGATAGACTTACCAAATATGCACACTTTTGTGCATTATCTCATCCCTTTAAAGCCAGTATAGTTTCTACTGCATTTATGGAAACAATTCAAAAGATACATGGAAACCCAAATATTACTGTAAGCGGCAGATATCCCATTTTCATTGGAAATTTTTGGACAGAATTGTTTTCTTGTCTGGGTACTCAGTTAGCTCATAGCTCATCTTATCATCCTCAATCTGATGGGAAAACTGAGATAGTAAACAAATGTTTGGAAGGATATCTTCGTTGCTTTGTATCTGATAAACATCCATAATGGGTCAAATGGTTGCCTCTGGCTGAATGGTGGTATAACACTTCCTTCCTTACTACAACAAAAATGACCCCATTTATGGCACTTTGTGGATATCATCCACCGTCCATCACATCATATTTAAGAGAAAATTCTAAGGTTCAAGTAGTGGAATATCACATCAAGCATCAACAACAAGTTCCCCAACTCTTAAAGGATAACCTCACTTTGGTGCAGAATAGAATGAAACAACAGGCATATCAACATTGCAGCAAAAGAAGTTTTAATCTAGGTGACTGGGTATTTCTACAATTACAACCATACAAACAAATGTCCCTCAAGCAAGCTAAGAATGATAATAAATTATCACCAAAGTATTATGGTCCATACAAGGTGTTGCAAAATATTGGTACTATGGCATACAAATTGGAGCTTCCTACAACTTCTTGAGTGCACCCAGTTTTCCATGTTTCATGCTTAAAGAAGGTTATAGGTGACAAGCTCCCAGTTCAAACAATATTTCCATAACATGACAAGGAAGGAAAAATCATATTGGAACCTGAAGCAGTCACAAAAACAAGAACTCAGAAGCTATGAACTCAATCGATTTCAAAGTATCTCATCAAGTGGAAGAACTTACCCACTGAAGATTCCACATTGGAGGAAGAGACTTTTATATAGAAGCATCCAAAAATACTCAAGAGTTGAGGACAAAACCTTTCTGAGGGAGAGGGGCATGTTAGGCCCCTATAATACTAGTGTATTCCCTTATTATTATTTTCATTATATCCTCTTATTGTTATTGTTGTGCCCATAGAAGCCCACTATTTTTATTGTTGCGCCCTTACATTATTATTGCTATTTCGGCTTGACTATATTGTGACCCCTTAGACTCCTATATATAGAAAGGAGGTCTTTTCATTTGTATCATCAAAGAATTATTCATTTGTGTAATGTAAAGGAGGTTGCCCCCTCGAAAAGGCTGATTTTGAAGTCGTTGCTCTATCATCTCTATATTTTTGTGCGTTGGTTTCATAACACTAACTAATGAAAAAAATCTCACTCGTTTATGGATGAGTACATCCTTCTTTATTTGTATTTGGTGGTTACCTTTGAATTGCAAAGGTTATAATGCCATCATAGGTACCATAGGAACCAATGTTAATATTAAGCCAATAACCAAGAACATGACTCCCATGATTTTATTGAAGGACCTTAGAAAGGCTATCGAACTCGTATAAGAACAACGTGCCATAAATGTAATTTGCATTGGGAATTTCCTTTCACATTGTTTTGTGGAGTACAAAGAGTGGCATAGACCAATTCTCCAGTGGAAAAGAATTAACAACCATAAAAATTGTTTGATGCCCTAGAATTCATAAAAATAGACCAGGACCCTTGGTTTAGTGAATAACACAAATGCATCATAAATCCGACAATACATCATTGATAATATAATGGATCTAGGCACAATCATACCTCCCGCGTCAATTTTTCACGTTCGATAAGGATTCTTACAAGATTAGTCATGAATTTGTTTGTAATCTCCAAAATCTCATATAGCAAAGTTGTTGATATCAACACAATTTATTAGATTATGACAAGAACATTCACATGATCCTCTAGTTATGAACAACATGTAGCACATCAAAACAATCATCTACAACAATCTACCCAGACAAAAGATCTAAAAGGCTCTCTACCAACATTAAGCTTTGACAAAAGTATACATACTTGATCCAACAGATAATTAAAATTGCTTTGATTTGAATCACTTGATTAGCATATTCACGAGAAAAGAATATGTCAATGCTATTGGTGAAAATAAGTTTTAAAAAAAAATTCTATAGACAACCTAAATCGAAAGTGTTATTTGATAACATAAAACATATTTGAAGCTACGATGGAAGGTACCAATAAATGTAATATCTAGACTTTGAATCCCCCCTTCAACATTTCATAATATTCATCATGTTTTAAGAGATGATTAAAAAAAGGGAAGAACAAATCAATAATAAGTGGCTAAATATACTCATCAATATTAAATAATAAAACCAATATATCTGATGAAACACATGCATACTCAAAAGAACGAGTAGTTTGGATCCGGTATCTGGTCTTTGAACCCCTTGGTCAACATCTCATCAGATTCATCTTGCATTAAAAAATGATTAAGAAAAAAGAATGAATCAATAATACTCACAAGAATGAGTAGTTTTACATTTGTAGTCCTTAAATCATATCACATATTCGTCCTCATGTTCTTGACACCACATGAACACGATATTCTAGTTTTATAATGTTGTCACCAATACTCTTGCCGCCCATGGAATAATCCTATGGCTAGAACTACTCTCTGTTTGAGCTGCAAGTTTCCTTGTAGGTGACACAAATAATGCTTGAACATTGCACAATAAAAACAAACCCATAAACTCAGCAAACACACTAACTATTAGATCATATAATGACAAAAAATGAAAGATGATATGAGATTTGATAAAATTCAAAAGAATATGTTGAATTAAATTACAATATGTAAAATGTTAAAACATGCGTACTTATTTAGGTGATCAAGCACTTCAAGAATTAGGAGAGGGTTCCCATCAATTCACCTCAAATTTAAAATATCTTACCTTCAATCACCATAGTAGAATCAACCATAGCTTCATAGAAATTGATTTTATCTATTTGCTGAATGAAAACATCACACAAACATATTTTAGGATTTCATAAGCAACTTTGAGGAACCAATGATTAAATATTTTTCTTTCAATGCAGTTAGAGAGATCAATATTATGTGGAACTGTTATCTTTAAAAACCAAGTATTTTTAAGCTAATTTTAGGTGTGATTTAATTAAATATTTGATTATGACATTTAAGAATATTACTATAATTATACAAAGTCAAATGTTATATAATATAATGTTTAAGAATATAACTTTAAAGGATTTTGTTTTAGGTTGTGTTGTATTGTTCAACAACCCCCATTTTAATATATTATAAATTTATTATGAAATTTATTATATTAAAATAAGGACCCTTTAGTTTTAAAAAAATATTTGATTTTATTTCTTTAAAAAACAAAAAATAAAAAAATAGAAAATTAAAATAAAAAAATGTTAATAAAATCCCATAACCAAAGTTTAATACTTAGGATTTTTAATTAAAACCCAAGTATTAAACCTTGATTATTAAAAAACCAAATTTTAAATTTCCGCCGAAACGAAGACTATAATTAGGATTTAAAAAAAAAAACCTTAAGTATTAAACAAAATGGGTTATTTAATTAAAAACAAAATAATCAGAGTTTTTTTTCAAATTCTCGAAGGTTAAAATATTTATAACTCTGTCGTACCCCACATCGCAAATTGACATAATAAGAAAATCCAAAGGAAAATATCCCTCCGCTAACACCAATTGGGTTTTGACAAGGCCAAACCAACAGGTTCGTGAACTTTATTTTATAAAATATCACATCCGTAGAGATCACATAAACCGTTGTCCAAGCCCTGTGACCTATCTCTTATGCAATAACGATAGCTCAGACCCGACGGGAAAGTTAATGTGAGTTCATAAAATCTCGTGTCTGCATACTATCACAAAATTCCAAAGGCCAAGTCTCAGCCCTTCCCAATTGCAATATGCGATATAGCCAGATCTGATGGGATTATACACTGCAATCCATAAATCCCTCACATCTGTGACTATTGCAATATCCAAAGGCTTAAGACCAAACCTCGCTACACACCATTGATTGTGATTGCGATATAAGCCTCGGACCCAATAGAATTATACATGCCAATTCATAAATTCCCCCGCATCTGTGGCTATCACAAATACCAAAGGATCATGTCTCATGCCTCCTGCCTTATGCCAATTTCAATTGTGATATTATCCACATCATCTGCCATGTCATCCAACATGTCAGCAGTGATGTCAGATCCACATCACCTTTACGTCATCCTCCACATCATCCCACATAACACAAATCACAAATATTCGGGACTTAAACCATATTTCTCCTTCGCCCATTCCAATTGTGATTGCGATACGATTTGAGAAGGCCCCCTTTGGATTTTGTTTGGAGTATTCCCAGTCTAAAAAGCGATTTCATTTTTTTTGAGTTCTACTCTCGGTCTAAAATCGATTGCGATTTGGTCTTTCTTGTGATTCAATCAAAACAACTTGCCTATTTTTATTCAATTTTATATGAACATTTAGTCTTGATTTATGATATTCTTATCCATGACTTATCTTTCCAGGTATACACAGAGCTCAACAGCCAGGAAGAGATAGTTATGTAGAGAAAAGACAGATTCGTTCCTTAGAATATGCAGAAAGCAAGGATATTTTGATCAAAAGTCAAGGATAATAAGCTAGAAATGGAAAAATGTTTTATTTTTCATGATTCAAGGAACTTCATTTAAATTTTCAGCGTTGTGCATAGACCTGCTATTTTTGAAATTTGTATTATTATTTAAGCAGACATGATGGATTGATTCAAGGGTCTAGAATTTTGACAGCGAAATCCTAAGGAAGGATTCACATTTCTGTATTTCTTCTTGAATATTTGTTTGAATAAAATTTTCATATCGTAGCCTCTTTTATTTTTGCAAAAAGGCTTAAGATTTGTTGCATTTCTGTATTACTTTAAAAGCGTTGGAGCAAAGGAGAAAAGGCCTAGACCGATAATTTCTTGAAAGCAAGCGTTTTTGGATATAGGTATTTATATCAGTATTTTAAAGTAATTCCGTTTTCTTTTATTATTTGTAGTTTCTCTATGTTTTGTGTTATATGCATTTCTATAAAACAACATTAGCATAAATATATTTATGAATATGTTTAAGTGTTGCAATATTTTAATGGCATGTATCGAAAATAGTTAAAAATATTTTGTTTGTGATATAAGCTTATCATAAGTTCTTTTAATTAATTTCTTAATTAAAAGAATTAATTTAAATCATTTTTCAATTATGAAGTAAATGATTAATTTCTTATTCATCTACAAAGGAAAATTATTTTAGATCACAATCAAACTGTTAAGAAATAACCCGGGTAATAGGTAGATTATTTTCATATGTTTTATCTTTTAGTCATAAACCATTCCAAATCCATATTTTCTATACTATTATAAGCATTTCATATTCATTTATTATCTCTCATTGGGAAACTGGTCCCATCATATCAAGTCGGAGCCACTACCCCAAACATAAAAGGAGTTGTTTAAGGTCCGGACCGAGTGGTTATCCCTACTGGTGCAACGAATTTTGGAGGCATAAACATTTTTGCACTAGAAGGAGGGCCACGACTATGAATGGAAAAGAGAAATCAACCTAAAATAAGAAGCCATTCCAAGAGTCACTCCCCCTCACGATCACATCCAACTTCTCAATCCTCATCTAAAACTCCTACTTCTAGATCAGAAGTTGAGTAGTTACTCCCAAAATATCTTATAACATTACCCCCATCGACTGATTCATCTTCTTCATTCCAGGAATCGGAGGTTGAAACTTTAATTGAAAAATTAGAAAGTATTTCTATCTCCGATAAGAAACCTCAATGATCAAAAACATCTAAAAGTAGTGTATATTCATCTTTTTAACATAGTCATATTTTAACTCGTTCTCAAAGTGAAAATATTGGAGTTCCTCTTTTTGAATTTCCTCTTCCTACTTTTCGAAAGAAAACTAAGAAATTCGAGTCACAGACATCAACTAGCGAGATTTTGTCAAATTCCCCTCCACAAACACCTTCATTCCCTCCATTCGTTCCCACTTCTTCTTCTCAAAGTATTGGGGCTAGCACTAAACCTGCCTCTACTTCCACTCAAACTCCCATTCAAAATCCAATAATGGCAGGACAACAACTAGATAGACCATGGACTAATCCTAGTGCTGTGAAAATGCCAACACCTCTCCATGTTTTACCAAAACATCATGAAAGATGGCTACCAAAATTCAATCCCGATGATGGATTTCCTGTTGAGGAACACCTCCATAACTATATGTTAGCTATCAATCTTAATGTAGTATCTGAAGAGGATTGTGTAGTAAGATTATTTACCTACACTCTTCAAGGATCAGTAGGATCCTGGTACTTTTCATTGCCAACCAAATCCATTACTAATTGGGATATATTTGAAGAACAATTCTTAACCAATTTTGGTGATGATCACACTACTGCCACTTTGATTAATGATCTCTCCAATCTTAAAGCAAGTCCCAGTGAAAAGATCAAGGATTTTAATTCCAAATTTAATAAAATATTAAATAAAATCCCAGATACATCTAAACTTGGTGTTGATTTACATAATGAGAGGTATATATCTACCTTACCTTTAGATATCGCATTTTTTATCAATAGGGCTAATAAAATGACTCTAGTTGAAAACATGAAAGAAGCATTAGCAGTTAAGAAAAGAATACTTGCTTTAGAAAAGAAAACTGCATCAGATGAAAGAAAATACAAAAAGGTGTCATTTAAGGATGAACTAAAAAGAAAACTCCTAAAGATACCTTTGATCTTGAAGGATTACAAAAAGTCTAAAAAAATATGTCTAACGAGATAGTAGAGATTAAAAAAAAAGTAGTTGAATCTTCTTCCAAAAAACCATTTAGACCATTCAGAAGAAATCAACCAACTAATCCTCAACCTCCAAACACCATATCAAATTCTAAAATTGATGATGAGGATGATGATGAAGCAACATTTTTTGCTAACGAATTCCAAGATGAACAAACTATTGAATTAAACGAAATGTGGGATTTCATTATTCCTATATCTAATAGTGAAAATGAACATGAAGCACTACTCGTTAACACAACAAGTAAAGGTCTAGTTGATCCTATACAACCAATTCAAAAACGCAAACCTTCAACTCCTCTTGCTAAAGATAAAGTTGTTAATAAAAAATCCACTTCCCCATCTAATCAAGCAATTTCCTCTTCATAAAATTCTCCATATCCACCCAAAACCTTAGTAGTTTCGGATAATATTGAGTATAACATAGTAGAGGACATGAAAAAATTAAAAGCAAATATCTCCCTCTATGAACTCATTAAACTCAAACAACAACAAAGATTTTATTGAAAGAATTGAATGCAGTGTCTGCTTCTCCTCTCCCTATTGTTGTAATATCCAAAGTTGCAAATGGAATGGGTAAACCTCATGTTAATTCACTATTTGATTCCTTTGATGCTATTTTGATAGGTGACAGGTCTAATTCACATACCCATCCTTTCCTGTTGACTTTTGAGATATTCAATAAAAATGTACATAACTTCTTGGTAGATTCAGGAGCTTCTTCGAACATTATGCCATATTTAGTTTGTTTAAAATTGAACATTTCTCCTCAAAAATCTATAGTTCATATTGTGCAACTTGATAGGGAAAAAGTCGAAGTCATAGGAGAAATGAATTAAATCCTCATTCGATTATCTTCAAATCCTAAAGACTGTCAAATAATTGATATACTAGTTGCCGACATTCCATATTTTTATGGTTTGATTCTTAGTAGGGATTGGTTAGAAAAACTACATGGTTATTCTTCCATTGATTGGTCTCACTTCTGGCTTCCTTACAAAGGTAAGCCAAATCAAATTAAAATCAACCGAGAAAAACACATGAAAAATTCAGTAACAGATTTTGAGGGTGAAATTGAGCTAGTAGAGTTTAATAATAACATCCTTGGAAATTACTCTATTGAATCACTTTTTTGGAATTTCAATGCAGAAATATCACCTTTCCTGAATAATTCAGTAACTTCCCAAATTAAAAAAAATTCACAAACAGATTCTTCTAGATGTGTAAATATGTTAGAAAAAACATTAGTTAACTCTTTGTTTTGGAAATTTCATTTCGATGGATCAAAGCTAAGTGATGGTGTAGGAGCAGGTTGCATATTGATTAGTCCTGAAGGTGAGAAGACAATTCTAACTTGCAAGTTATAATTCGAATGCACAAACAATATTGCAGAATACGAAGAATTGGTCCAAGGTATGTACAAAGAAATAGGCCTTAATGTTAAATACCTTCAAGTTTTTGGTGATTCAAAAATTGTAATTAAACAAGTAAGAAACACTATGCATTGCATTTCTGAACTCTTCAAGCATTATCAGTCTTTAGTTCATTCTATCACTTCACACTTTTTAGTTTTTAACATTTCTTCTATTCCCAGGATTCATAATGCTAGTGCTGAATTATCAGTCTTTAGTTCATTCTATCACTTCACACTTTTTAGTTTTTAACATTTCTTCTATTCCTAGGATTCATAATGCTAGTGCTAACCTTCTCACTAATGTTGCATCAAAACTAATTCCATTAGAAGATTAAAACCCAAATAGATTTTTTGTAGAATACATTTTTAAACCATCCATCCCTGATAATATCACCAACTGGCGGGTATTTGATGATGATGAAGACATCTTAAACTTCTTAACTTCAAAAAGATCATATAATAACCAAATAATTGATGAATACGAACATGAAAATCAATTAAAAAAGAAAATCAACGATAATACCATACCAAAATTTGTAGTTAAACTTGAGCATCTTTACAATTTAAAAGACAAATTCAGAAAGGTTACTAATTCAAAACTTCAAAGTTTGACTTTAAGATTTGAATTAATAAACCTTGGGACAGATCTTAAACCTTAGAATATTAACTTAGGACTTGGTCTCTCATTTGACAAAAGATTACCCTTCATCCATTTGTTAAAGAAATATAAGGATATCTTTGCTTGGAGTTACGAAGATCTCAAAACATTTGACACTTTCATAATTCGACACACAATTTTGTTGACATCTAATGATGAACCTGTCCAACAAAAATTAAGGAAAATTCATCCGAAATTAGAAAGTCAAATCAAAATGGAAGTGAATAAACTCCTTAAGGCCAAAATCATTTTTCCTGTTAGGTATTCAAAGTGGGTTTCCAACTTAGTGTTAGAAAATTATATATTACAGAAAAATGGAACACATAAAATATTGCAGAAATATAAACACAGAAAACGCATAAAGCAAGAGAGACATGGATATACGTGGTTCACCCAGTTTTGGCTATGTCCATGGAGAAACAACCAATCCTTCTTTTTCTATTATCCAACAAACTGAAGAGATACAACCTACATTAGATCTGATGTAACACCCTCTTTGCTCTCAATCTCCTCTCTCTTCCTCACTCAGAATACAGATCTACATAGACGCAATACAATTCCCTCATATATAGTGAGGGGTTGCCTTCTAGGGTAAAAAACCCTAAATTAAACATGACTTCTACCGTCAGATCATCTGCCTAATGAACGGCCCAGATTGACTAGAAATTACTAGACTTTTACAAGGTAATTTTACATATGTTTTAAGCTTTGGGGGCGCTGCCCCCGAACCCTTGCCGGGGGACTACTGGCCCCTGGACCCCCCAACCGGGGGGGATGGCCCCCCCCTGAAGCCCCACTGGGGGGACAAGTCGCCCCCGTGTGGAGGGGTGTACAATCTTCCTGGGGTATACATCTGGCTAAAACCTTTGAATACAGAAGATATTCAGGCTCCACACCCAACACTTAGTACCTCTTAGGAAGAAAAATGGTGATATCCGAATTTGTATAGATTTTAGAAACCTGAATAAGGCCAGTCAAAAGGATAATTTCCCATTACCTACCATGGAACAAATTTTGCATTCATTTGCAAGTTCAGAACTTATCTCTTTCCTTGATGGGATTTTAGGATACAATCAAATCATGGTCCACCCAAATGATAGGCTTAAGACTACTTTCAGAACCAAATGGGGAACTTATGCCTCCCAAAAAATGTCATTCGGGTTAATAAATGCAAGGGAAACTTTTCGAATGGCTATGGATGTAGATTTCAAAGGTTTGTTAAACAAAATGGTTGTTGTTTACTCAGATGACATTACTGTTTATTCTAAGAAAAGTAATAACCATTTCCATGACTTAAAACAAATCTTTGAACACTCTAGAAAATAAGGGATTTCATTAAATCCAAAAAAGTCCTTCTTCGCTCTTAGTGAATAATTTTTTTTAGGATTCATTGTATCCAAAGATGGAATTTTTATTGACCCTGCTAGAATAAAAGAAATTTCAGAAATTCCTCTTCCACATAATAAAAAATCCATGCAATCTTTTTTCGAACAGATTAATTTTGTCAAAATATTTGTCCCTGATTTTTCACAAATCGTTCTACCATTACAACAAATGATCAAGAAAAACTCAACCTTTAAGTGGGGTCATAATGAAAGACAAGCTTTCAACTCAATCAAAAAAGCAATCATTAATGCTCCCTCTCTAAGTACTCTGAATTTCTCTGATCATTTTATCTTATATACTTTTGCTTCTTCGACATCTTATGCTAATGTCTTAACACAAATTAACGATAAAAAAATTGAAACACCTATCTCTTTTCGCAGTTCAATTTTTCAAGGTGCTGAAGAGGTAGAGAAACAAGCATTTACTATTTATAAATCTGTAAAGCATTTTAGACCTTTTCTCTTAAAAACACATACAAAAGTGATAGTCCCATTCCCAACAGCGAGACAATTAATTACGCAAAAAGAGCTAGGAGAAAAGAGAGAAAATTGGGTAATAGCTCTACAGTAATATGGTATCAAAATGAAACCATCCAAAATTGTCAGAGGACAAGGTTTATGCAAATTGCTTACAGGAGCATCCAATGTACCAGCTTATTAGGACATAGGTAATAATGAACACATATTTGAGGTAAACTTTATTGATACTAAGTCCCAATACGATGATCTGATTTTTTATTTAAAAAATTCATATGCGCCTCTATAGGTACTTATCCATTTAACCTAGTGTATGGTACATAAGCCATCATTCCATCACATTTAGTTCTTCCCTCACTAGCCCTAGTTCAATTCATTGAAGAAACACCTACTTCTTTACAATTAAGACATTCCCAAATCCTAAAACTAGAAGAAGAAAGGGAGAAAGCCAAACTCACACACGCCAAAAATCAATAGATAGTGAAAGCTTCTTTCGATGCAAGCTTAGTTGCACAAAAATCCTTCCAAGTTGGAGACCTAGTTCTTAAGTGGGACAAAGCACATGAAGAAAAAGGGAACCATATGAAATTTCAGAAATTGTGGCTTGGTCGATTCCAGATTGTCAAACAAATAAGCCCATTTACATTCGTACTGCAAGATTTATCAGGAAAGAGAAATTATCTTCCTGTAAATGGGCTCATCTTAAATAAATTCTTTTCTTAAAAACTTTTTAACTAAGAAAAAACATATAAATTTTTTATTTATTTATTTATTTTTTTATGTAAAAGATCACTACTCAATAGTACTCTATTGACTTTTCAGACATGTCTTAAAGCTATTTTCTATTTTCTCATTTTGAAGGTAGGATTTTTTTAAGAAGTGGTTACCAAAATTGAAAACTAGATAAAAATTATGTAACTCTGAAATTTTTCCATTAACTTGTGAAATATTTAAAAAACCTCAAAAATTATATCCTTTTACTCTAGTTTCATTAAAAAGGTTATCCTTAAAAATTAAACATTGTCTTATGACTAAGCACTTTCAACTCGGATTTGTTATCCAAAACTCTTAAGGTGTCAATGATTCTCCCCATCCATTAAAAAGAAAAGTTTAGAGTGTAATTCTAAAATATAATAAATCTAAAAAAATAAGAGGTCTCATCACGAGCCTTCTTACCATGATCATAGGGAACCAATTAAACTTACATAACCATACTGAACACCAAATCAGGTTAATGGCTTATGATTTTTCAATTATAATACAAGGGGTCTCATCACAAGCTAGATTGTTCAGTTTGATTATTACCAGTGAATGGCATTGTCGTTATCTGGCCACCAAACCAAGACAATGGCTTTTTAGTATCAGTTAAAAAAAAAAAAAAACTTACCTCTAATTATTGCACTATTAAACGGATGGGGTACTGGATTATTGTTGGTTAAAAGGTAACCATGTCGAAGCTATGAACACTTGCTGGCAACAGTGGCTCTACTTATGAAAAATGAGTACATCATAAGCTAAGTTGTAAAAGGACCCCTAATTTATTTTTATAACTGATTAATGACTGATACAAGTAAATAGGTGTTTTTCATTCATGAAAGGTTTTTAAAAAAAATTGTCATTTAATGAGTTTTATAGTCAGAGTAGTTGTATTTATCTAAATGTTTCGAAAAGTAGTTTCGATTTCCTAAAATTATTTTTACTAAATCTTTGAAGAAATTCATTATTATTCATCATAGATAACTGGTTCTTCCAGTCAATTGCCAATTGTTGTACTTTTCAACAACCCCCATTTTAATATATTATAAATTTCCTATGAAATTTATTATATTAAAATATGGACCCTTTAGTTTTAAAAAAATCTTTGATTTATTTCTTAAAAAATAAATTAGAAAATAGAAAATCAAAATAAAAAATGTTAATAAAATCCCATAGCCAAAGTTTAATACTTAGACTTTTCAATTAAAACTCAAGTATTAAACCTTGATTTTTAAAAAACCAAATTTTAAATTTCCTAAAATTATTTTTACTAAATCTTTGAAGAAATTCATTATTATTCATCATAGATAACTGGTTCTTCCAGTGAATTGCCAATTGTTGTACTTTTCAACAACCCCAATTTTAATATATTATAAATTTCCTATGAAATTTATTATATTAAAATAGGGACCCTTTAGTTTTAAAAAAATCTTTGATTTATTTCTTAAAAAAAAATTAGAAAATAGAAGATCAAAATAAAAAATGTTAATAAAATCCCATAGCCAAAGTTTAATACTTAGGCTTTTTAATTAAAACCCAAGTATTAAACCTTGATTATTAAAAAACCAAATTTTAAATAGCCCCTAAAACGAAGACTATATTTTGGCTTAAAAAAAATTCTTAAGTATTCAACAAAATATGTTATTTAATTAAAAACAAAATAATCAGAGTTTTTTTTTCAAATTCCCAAAGGTTAAAATCTTTATAACTCCGCCATACCCTGTGTCACAAATAGAGATAATAAAAAACTCCAAAGGCAAATATCCCTTCACTAACACCGATTGCAATTTGATAAGGCCGGACCCAACAGGTTCGTGAACTTTACTTTATAAAATATCACATCTGCGAAGATCACATAAACCCTTCCCCAAGCCCCATGAACTATCTCTTATGAAATAGCGATAGCTCGGACCCGATGGGAAAATTAATGCCAGTTCATAAAATCCTACGTCTGCATACTATCACAAAATTCCAAAGGCCAAGTCTCAGCCCTTCCCAATTGTGATATGTGATATAGTCAGATCCGACGGGATTATACAGTACAATCCATAAATCCCCCACACCCATGACTATCGCAAGATCCAAAGGCTTAAGACAAAACACTGCTACACACCACCGATTGTGATTGCAATATAAGCCCCAAACCTAATAGGATTATACATACCAATTCATAAATTCCCCCACATCTGCGGCTATCACAAATACCAAAGGATCATGTCTCCTACCTCCTGCCTTATGCTGATTGCGATTGTGATATGATCCACGTCATTTGCCATGTCAGCAATGACGTCATATCCACGTCACCATTACTTCATCCTCCACATCATCCTATAGATCGCAAATCGCAAATATTCAGGTCTTAAACCATATTTCTCCTCCGCCCATTCCGCTTGTGATTGCGATATGATTTGAGAAGGCTCCCTTTGGATTTTGTTTGGAGTACTCCTGGTCTAAAAAGTGATCGTGATTATTCTGATTTCTACTCCCAATCTAAAAGTGATTGCAATTTGGTCTTTATTGTGATTTAATCAAAACGGCTTGCTTATTTTTATTCAATTTTATATGAACATACAGTCTTGATTTACGATATACTTATCCCTGACTTATCTTTCTAGGTATACACAGAGCTCAACAGCCAATAAGAGACAACTACGTAGAGAAAAATTCAGATTTGTTCCTAATAAATGCAGAAAGAGAGGATATTTTGATCGAAAGTCAAGGATAATAAACCAGAAATGGTAAACTGTTTTTATTCTTCATGATTCAAGGAACTTCATTTAATTTTTGAGTGTTGTGCGCAGACCTTCTATTTTTAAAATTCGTATTATTATTTAAGCAGACATGATGGATCGATTCAAGGGTCCAAAATTTGACAGAGAAACCCTAAAGAAGAATTCACATTTCTATATTTCTTCTTGAATACTTGTTTGAATAAAATTGTCAGATCATAGCCTCTTTTACTTTTGCAAAAAAGCTTAAGAGTTGTGGCATTTCTGTATTATTGTTAGGTACCTATAATACTAGTGATTCCCCCATTACTATTGTCATTGTAGCCCTTATTGTTTTTCTTGTGCCCCTATTATCCCCATATTGTTATTTTTGTTTCCTTATATTATTATTGTTAGGTCAGCTTTGGTTATATTGTGACCCCTTAGACTCCTATATATAGAAAGGAGGTTTTTTCATTTGTACCATCCAAGAATTGTTCATTCGTGTAATGTAAAGGAGGTTTCCCCCTTGAAGACGCTGATTTCTAAGTTGTTGATTTATTTTTTATATCTTTTTGTGAGCTGTTTTCATAACATTTGGTATCAGAGCTTTGGATTCTAGGGTTTCACTGCTCCAAATAGGTCATCATGTTGTTTTCTCTCTAACTCTTTTTCTATGATGTCTCAGAGGATAAAAAAAACCATTTGAGCTGAAATCTCTTTGAACCTCGGGTTCGAATTTCAGATTTGTTCTCACGATATTTTCGGAGATATGATCCAAGGAAGTTAGGGTTTTTGCAGGATCCTGAATTATATCTCAAACATGTGACCTAGGGAAAATTGTCATAACCTTATTTCTAAGCATCAGATTGAACTTTCGTAAGAAGTTACAGAAATAGGATAGTCCATAGCTTTTTTAGTATCAGTTTTAGGTCCTAAGGTGGAAACAATGACATGTGGCACTTCGTACAAGTTTTGTCTACTGAACCAGTCTATAATCAGGTCATCGTGGGAGGTTTGGCACCACTCTTCCTTGGAGAATCCAATCTTGATCAGACTTACAGGGTTAGAAATAGGACTCAAAGGGCTACAACGGGAAGAAATTTCAAACCTTGGAGATCCAAAATTACAGAGATACAACAGATTCAATATCGAGCTCCTACAAAGTGAAAAAATATGTGTAGTTTTTTTAAATTTTTGCATAAGTTTGGTTTGAAAAATTAGTTTGAAGGAACTCAAAGGGCATAGTGAAGCATTATTATTATTAGATGCCCCGAAGAAAGAAAATGGAAACGCCTAGTAAGCAACCTGAAAGCTCTAGCATGACTCATGAAGAAGAGGAAGAAATGCAACATGATATATCAAAATGATGAGACCAAGTGCAACAAAATTCATTCTCACAAAAAGTAATAGAAGCTAAGATGGATGGTTTAAATAAATGCATAGAAGCTAAGATGTATGGTGTGGAAGCTAAGATGGAAGGTTTAAAAAATGATGTGGAAGTTAATATGAATGGTTTAAAGAAAGGCGTAGAAGCTAAGATGAATGACGTGGAAGCTAATATGGATGGCATGGAAGCTAAGATTGATGGTTTAAAGTAAGGCATGGAAGCTAAGATGGAAGATTTGAAGATGGATTTGAGAAAGTTTCTATAAGAAATGCTTACTAATGGCGAAAGGGTAGTAAAGGAAACTCATGAGGGAAAAAAATAAATGTTAATCATGATTTCATAATCTCGAACGTTGGATCGAAGACCCACCATGCTCCAAAGATCGATATGAGGAAGTTTGATGGAAAGGATCCTGTAACATGGATACTATAGATGGAGCAATATTCCGATCTCCATAATGTGAAAAACACACAAAAGGTACGCATTGCAACTTTATATTTGGAACCAAATTAGTTTGTATGGTATCAATGGCTTTGCTCTCGTAAACAAATTGTCACTTGGGCAATTTTTATAGATCAAATGATAGCACATTATGAGGATACAAAAAGAAACACTTCTTTTATCCAATTGATAAATCTAAAACAAAAGGGTTCAATGATGGAGCACATTGAGGACTTTCAAAAATTGAATATAAGGGTAAAATATATTCCATAGGAGCATAGGATTGATGTGTTCATAGGGACTTTAAAGAATAACGTCCAATGTGAGGTTCACCTTTGGGAACTTGATTCATTGGAGAAGGCATTCAGGTTGGCAAGAAAAATGGAAAGCAAAATTATGGCAACAAGGAAGCCTACCGCTCACAATTATAAAGATGGTAGTGTTGTTGCCCCTAGTCTTCCAAAACCTACAAGGTTGACACCACAACAATTGGAAGAAAAAAGAGCAAAATGGCTTTGTTACAGTTGTGATAGAAAATACGCTAAAAGTCATAAGTGTGCTAGGAATAAATTATTTTACATAGATTGTGAAGAGGAGGAAGAAAAGGAATAAGAAATGCCAAAGGAAGAGGATATACACCAGGAACAAACCCTAGAGATAGAAGAAATGAATCCGACCATATCTTGTAATGCATTGGCTGGAATTACCACTCCTCAAACTATTAAGATAGAAGGGCATATCAAGAAGAAAAAGGTAATAGTGTTGATTGATTCAGGCAATACCCATAATTTTATTCATTGTAAGATATCCAAGGAATTGAATTGCTTCCTATATCCAACACCATAGTGTCAAGTGATGGTTTCAAGTGGAGGAACCATAAATTGCTTTGGAAAGTGCCATAATATCAAGACATCCATGTGAAAATATGTATTGAATATCCCAATGCTTTCCATTCCAATGGGTGGTGTTGATGTTGTACTAAGAGTTGAATGGCTACAATCGTTGGGTACAAAAGATTTTAATTTTCAAGAACTTTTCATGAAATTTTCTTCAGAAGGAAAGGAAGTTGAATTAAGGGGTATTGCAGGGAAATAGGGAAAGATAATCAACTCTAATGGAATGACAAAGCTTCTAAAGAAAGAAGAATGAGGCATAATTTCACAATTATGTTCACTAGAGGTTCCCACATCAAAATCGTCTGTTTCTCCATTTCTCCAAAAAGTCTTGGACAATCATTCCAAGGTATTTGAGACTCCCAAAGACCTCCCACCTATTTGTGATTATGATCATGCTATTCATTTGATTCCAGGAAATATTCCTCCAAACATCAAGCCTTATAGATATCCCTATGCCCAAAAGAGTGAAATTAAACGTATGGTTGCAGAAATGCTAGAGGATGGTATAATTCAACCTAGTCAAATTTCTTTCTCTTCTCCAGTAGTATTGGTTCACAAGAAGGATGGATCATGGCACATGTGTCTAGATTATAGGGAGCTAAACAAGTTCACTATTAAAGATCAATTTCCCATTCTTGTCATTGATGAATTATTGGATGAATTGCATGGATAAATTTACTTCACCAAGTTGGATCTTCGTTCAGGATATCATCAAATCAGAATGAAAAATAAAGACACTCTGAAAACAACATTTAGAACTCATTAGGGTAATTATGAATTTTTGGTCATGCCTTTTGGCCTTACCAATGCACCTTCTACATTTCAAGGTTTAATGAATTCCATTTTCAAACCCTTCCTTAGAAAATTTGTGTTAGTATTTTTTGATGATATACTGATCTACAAAAAGTTTTGGAAGGATCATGTTCAACATGTTGACAGGGTGCTCAAACTATTGGAGGAGAAACAATTATAGGCAAAAAGCTCCAAATGTTTCTTTGGAGTACAAGAGGTGGAATATCTGGGTCATATTGTATCTCATGAAGGTGTTAAGGTAGACCCTAGAAAAATTAAAACCATTAAGGAATGGAAAATCCCCACATCCATAAAGCATATGCGAGTATTTCACGGGTTGACAGGGTATTATCGCAAGTTTTTTAAGAATTGTGGGAGAATAGTAGCACCTCTAACAACATTACTGAAGAAAGATGCATTTTCATGGACTCTAGAAGCAACGAAGGCCTTTGAATATCTTAAAGAGGAAATGTGCCAAGCACCGGTCTTAGCTACATCGGACTTCACAAAAACCATTATTGTGGAATCAAAGGAAAGTATTTACACAAAGCTATTTATGAGAATGAAATGTTGGCAATACTACATGCACTTAAGAAATGGTAACCCTACCTAATGGGAAGACACTTCAAGGTAAAAACAGATTATGATATTCTTAAATACTTTTTAGAACAAAGATTATCTTCAGAAGAGCAGCAAAAATGGGTCACAAAGATGTTGGTTTATGAGTTTGAAATCATCTACAAAAAAGGGAAGCAAAATGTTCTGGCAGATGCACTCTCAAGAAAGGATGAGGATTTGGAAGCATTTCTTTGCACCATTTTTGTTATCCAACCATACTGGATAAACGAAGCAAGGGATGATTGGAAGGATGATGAAGAATTATGAGCACTCATTCAAAAGTTACAACAAGATCCGATTACATCTGATACATTTAGTTGGAAAAATGATTCGTTATGGGAAAAAGATTGGTTATACCTATGTAAGAATTCCCAACTCAAACAAAATATTCTTAGGGAATTGCACACCTCTTTCCTAAGGAGGGCACTTAGGATTTCTTAAAACATACCACGGGGTTAAGAAGGAAATTTTCTGGGATGGCCTTAAATCAGATATTCAAAAGCTTGTGGCAGAATGTTTGGTTTGATAACAAAATAAAGTTGAAAAAATTAAGACCCTGGGTCTATTACAACCTTTATCCATTCCAAGCCAACGTTGGGATGAGGTTTCAATGGATTTTCTCATAGGTTTACCCAAGTTTGAAGGAAAGAGTGTTATCATGGTGGTGGTTAACATACTTACCAAGTATGCACACTTGTGTGCATTTTATCATCCATTTAAAGTGAGTACAGTTTCTATTGCATTTATGGAAATAATTCAAAAGCTACATGGAAACCAAAAGATTATTGTAGGTGACAAAGATCCCATTTTCACTGGAAATTTTTGGACATAATTATTTTCTTGTCTTGGTACTCAGTTAGATCATAACTCATCTTATCATCCTCAATCTGATGGGAAAACTGAGATAGTAAACAAATGTTTGGAAGGATATCTTCGTTGCTTTGTATCTGATAAACAGACACAATGGGTCAAATGGTTTCCTCTGGCTGAATGGTGGTATAAAACTTCCTTCCGTACTGCAACAAAAATGACCCCATTTATGGCACTTTATGGATATCATCCACCATCCATGACATCATATTTAATAGAAAAATCTAAGGTTAAAGTAGTGGAAGATCACATCGAGCATCAACAACAAGTTCCCCAACTCTTAAAGGATAACCTCACTTTGGTGTAGAATAGAATGAAACAACAGGCATATCAACATTGCAGTGAAATAAGTTTTGATGTAGGTGATTGGGTATTCCTACGACTACAACCATATAAACAAATGTCCCTCAAGCAAGCTAAGAAGGATAATAAATTATCACCAAAGTATTATGGTCCGTACAAGGCATTGCAAAAGATAGGTACTATGGCATACAAATTGGAGCTTCTTGCAGCTTCCCGAGTTCACCTAGTTTTCCATGTTTCATGCTTAAAGAAGGTTATAGGTGACAAGCTCCCAGTTCAAACAATATTGCCAGAACTTGATGAGGAAGGAGAAATCATATTAGAACTTGAAGTAGTCACAGAAACAAGAACTCGATAACTATGAAATCGATCAATTTCAGAGTATCTCATCAAGTGGAAGAACTTACCCACTGAAAATTCCACATGGGAGGATGATAATTTTATATAGAAGCATCTAAAACTACTCAAGCGTTGAGGACAACACTTTTTTGAAAGAGAGGGGCATGTTAGGTCTCTATAATACTAGTGATTCTCCCATTACTATTGTCATTGTAGCCCTTATTGTTATTGTTGTGCCCCTATTGTCCCCATATTGTTATTATTGTGCCCCATAGAAGCTCACTATTGTTATCTTTGTTCCCTTATATTATTATTGTTAGGTTAGCTTCAGTTATATTGTGACCCCTTAGACTCCTATATATAGAAAGGAGGTTTTGTCATTTGTATCATCCAAGAATTGTTCATTTATGTAATGTAAAGGAGGGTTCCCCCTCGAGGAGGCTGATCTCTAAGTTGTTTATCTATCTTTTCTATATTTTTGTGAGTTGGTTTCATAACAATTACTTTAAAAGCGCTGGAGTAAAGGAGAAAAGGCAGAGACTGTTAATTTCTTGAAAGAAAGCATTTTTGGATACAGGTATTTCTATCAGTGTTTTAAAGTGACTCTATTTTCTTTTATTATTTGCAGTTTCTCTCTGTTTTATGTTATATGCATTTCTGTAAAACAACATTAGCATAAATTCATATCTAAATATGTTAAATGTTGCAATATTTTAAAGGCATGTATCGAAAACAATTAAAAATATTTTGAATGTGATATAAGCTTATCATAAGTTCTTTTAATTAATTTATTAATTGTAAGAATTGATTTAAATCGTTTTTCAATTCTGAAGTAAATGATTAATTTCTTATTCATCCACTAAGGAAAATTATTTTAGATCAAAATCAAATTGTTAAGAAATAACCCAGGTAATAGATAGATTATTTTCATATGTTTTATAGTTTATTCATAAACCATTCCATACCCAGCTTTTCCATTCCACTATAAGAATTTCATATTCATTTATTACCTCTCACTGTGAAACTAGTCCCATCTTATCCAGTCGTAGCCACTACCCCAAACGGAAAAGGAGTTGTTTACGGTCCATACCAGGTGGTTATCCCCCATGTTGGTGCAATGAATTTCGAGGCATCAACAGGTTGATAATACAATTTTGTTGAAACATATTATAATATTAAACAAAAATATAATATAATTATAAGGTTATTGATTATTTAGAAAACCATTAAAAAACGTCTCCAAGACCTCTGCATTTTTGGCAGGAGATATCCATAGGACTAGGGGTAAGTACTAAGCCCCCCACATTGTTGGAGACATACGTTTCTAAAAATGGATGGAGAAACCCAGGGGCACATCCCCTAGAAGTGGGTATGGGTTCCCATACAACTTTGAGAAAAACAAAAGAAAAATAAACCCGCTTCTACAATAGTTACGAGCTAGCCTTAATAGACATAAGACATTTGCATGACCCAAACGTGGGCATCGGGAATCCCTGGTACTTGCCAAGTCTTTCTGCACCCCCTACACCTTAAGTTCTTATATCCTTCAGGTTATCCCCATGGTGTCAGATGCAGTGTAGGTTCCTCAGAATGATAGATTATCCTTAGTAAAATGTTCCATTTTATCTGTTCTATGCAACACAACTCAACAATTTGACCCTAAGATCCTAGAATCATCACTTAAGCTAATTATGTTCCACGATAATTAGTTGTATTATATTTTTAAATAATTTATTGAGTCCATAAAACATATTTAATTCTACGGAAATTGTAAGAGAGATTATAATCCTCTTCAGATTGTCAAAGCCAATGCAACTAAAATCAAACTAATATAGGCTTCTAGAAAACTAGTTCAATACAAAGTACTGAGATTGTGTATGCCTTTACAAAAATAATTGAATACACACATCCCCAACATGTAGTGCATCATCATAGCATGTAGTGCATCATCACGTATGATTTCAAGCCAATTAGAGAGGTCATTTATCACCAATCGCAATTACCATAATGGACATTTCCATGATAATTAGTTGTATTATGTGTTTAAATAATTTATTGACTCCATAAAACATATTTAATTCTATGGAAATTGTAAGCGAGATTATAATCCTCTTCAGATTGTCAAAGCCAATGCAACTAAAATCAAACTACTATAGGCTTCTAGAAAACTAGTTCAATACAAAGTACTGAGATTGTGTATGCCTTTACAAGAATAATTGAATACACACATCCTCAACATGTAGTGTGTCATCACAACATGTAGTGCATCATCACGTATGATTTCAAGCCAATTACAGAGGTCATTTATCACCAATCGCAATTACCATAATGGACATTCACTTTGATGCGTAATCATACTATTTCAGGCATGGATAGCCTAATAAAAATGGCTTGATGGGGAAATTTTCAAAAATGGTTTTGAAACACTGATTTGAACTTCTGAAACCTATCATAAATCACCACCCATTAATGGATTCATTTCGAATTATGGGATGATGAGATCGAATCATCATCCCCCTACTCAAACTGGAGGATGTGTGGATTTCCGGATTTGAGCTCATGAATGGTTAGATAAACCACATGCACGAAAAATCCAGGTTCAAGTTATGATCTTTATAAGTTTCCCATTTTCAAGATAAAACAATAACTAGTGGGAAGGAAGTGGAGGGAGATAATTTGATATTGGAATCCCCTGGTTTTATTAAGCCCCCAGCTTATCAAGCCGCACAGGTGGAAGGGAGGAGCTTTCAAAGGGTATATCTACAGTGAGGAGTTGATATATGAGTTAAAACATCCATTGAAAAGAGTAATGTGAGGTTCTAAATAAAGACAAAACACTGACTATATCACACTTATGTCATAAACCACTGTCTAGCATATGCTAATATTGACAAGCAGGTTCTACATTATTTCTCTAATTTTTTGTTTCACTTTCAGTAATCCAAGATTGAAATTTGTGTTTTCCAGTCATATTAATGACACACAATTACTTTTTCTAGTGTCTTAGCTCTGCAGAACACACGGCACCAGAAGCACTTGCTTCATTTATCTTCTAGCCAACCTAGCGAGCGATTGAACCATCCCAACTGATCTAAATTCCCATGTACATAAGGTGTCAACTTACCACCAAGTACATGCCAAAATTCAGAGTTGTCAAAAGGCTTGAGATTATTTTGGACGTACTCATTTGTTTCTTCCTGAGGAAATGTAGAGAGAATTTCCATTAGTGACAAGGATACTCCAACCAGGGAAGTAGACTTGCATAAACTTTTCTAGTTCAAACAGGGTAATTTATTTACTGGTTTCTGAAGGGTATGAAAGTTTTCATTATGCGGCAAATAGTTTCTGGCTAAGGATATCACCTAAAATAAACACCCAATATGTTACTATGGGTGCAAAATAATTTTAATTTTATTATAAAGGAATTTTCAAATAAATATATTCAAACCAAACTAATATAAAAAAATAAAACATGCTTGGTGGGGCTTGCATGCAAACCACGTGCCCTTTCTTCACACTAAAATTTTGTACCTTGCCTCGTCTAGATATTTTGTACAACATTCCAGAAGCACAGTGTGTTTGATTCACAATTAACTCCTATATTGTCAATTGAAATGAGGTAGTATATTTAAAACGATGATGTTTTTATACATTTAGTTAGTTACAGAGTTCTATGGTGATAGATGTTCTTGAGTGAGAAAAGTTATCATAATTCATAGCTCAATCTTTTCAATGATACATCCCATGTTATTATTGCTAGCAAATAAGATAGTGAGGCAGGCCCCTTCGATGATGGAATCTCATTAGACAGGTAATTGCATTCGAGGACATAACCCATGGCTGTTTTTTTTTTTTTTGATTTGATTTGATGATAGATAATGCTTGTCTTCAGGCTAGAAAGAGTGATTATTCATTATTCAGTGTTCATGGTTGAACTTGGAACACTTTTAGCTGGCCTACCTCCCTCAAGGTAATTACTTGTTGAGCTACAACTGATTCGGTTGATTTTACACCATAAAAGTTGTTACGTTTAAAAATGGATATCCAAATGTTAATGCCTAATGTAGTCATATGTTCTCATCGACGTTTGTTCGATTCAGTATGGTTTTTTTTGTATTTTTTGACTTTCTTTGAATTAGGGGTGTTTCATAGCAACAAATTATCTTCTCTTGTATCAAGATATACATACATAAATTACGCTTATCGTTGGATGTGTCTTCTCCTTCGATGGAGCTTTTGGTGTCATCCTAAAATATTTTTGTTTAATGAAATTTCTTTTTCCAGGTTCATAAACTCACATTCTTATCTAAAAAATTATCCAAGGACATGAACCGAGTCTATTGGAGGGGTACTTTCATATTACTGCATGCTTTCAAAGTTTTTAATTATTTTAAATTTACGCATCAATTTTTTTCAATCATTAAAATGATATTACAAGTCATTATTAAGGAACAAAATTCATGCAGGTCAAAATATTAGATTTGTTATTAAAATTAGTTTTTTTGGGGTTTGTATGTTTTGACCATTTTTGTTTTCTTAATATTGATGAAATTGGTTACAACTTACCCCTACAAGCTCTAAGGCTCTTTAGTGACAATCGAGAAACTTCTTCCTACCAACGCAGCATATCAAGGGATTCCTACTAGGGACTAGTGCAGAATTTGTACATCAGTTATGGATTTGCAAAATGAGAACAACATGCTAGAGGACATCATGGGAAAACATGCTATATGATAATAACCACGTGGAGAAAACTTGCTATATGATAACAACAACATGATAAAGGACATCATGGGAAAAAATTATAGTGAGAAGGGGACGAAGGATGAGTATAGCTTACCTTGTCATGGAAGAAGGAGATTTTGTGACCGTGGTGATGATGAACATCTGAATCCTGCCATTGATATTCCTAGGTTTTCAGGTTCAAGAGATTCAGGTTCTTATTCACGAAGAACTATGAGAAAATGATTTGCAGTTGTTGTGGCCCTCCTGTCAAGGTAATCCAAGACCAACAATTACTCTAAGTCAGTTGTCGAAAACCGTCACTGGAAAGTGTGGAACAATGTTGTTCCATGGAAAGTATAGTAACAATGGTGAGCCATGTGTCTGTATGGAAAGTGTAGTAACCATGGTGATCCACGTGTCTGTATGTTTAGACATGAGCTTAGTGTCAATATGTCAGGAAAATGTATTACATAAAATGTTTATGTACTAATTCTAGTATTAGCTAAACCAAGCTGAAACGTACTGAATTTTTTAGATGAGCTGATATATATCCTAAGTTTTCACATATCTTGCCTCGATATGAGGCCAAATAAGATTTCTAAATTTCCTAGAGGTTGAAATAATGCTGGAAGTTTCTTATTCATTGAAAAAAAGTTTTTTATAGAATATTAAATTAAAATTTTAGGTTAATGAGCTCCGCTTTTTTCTTGATTTCTATGAAAACTATTGAAAATAAACAAAATTGATTACAATAGTCCCTGAAACCCCGAAGGGGCAGAGAATAATAAGGTAACATTGAATGGGTGAGTTTCTTTATTTTTTATTATATTTTCTTTTTTATATATTGTATTCTATAATGTTGGTAACTTTAGTTATGTTTTGTTTTATGTAAGGTTAATTTTTTTTTTCTAAGTAAGGTTAATCTATTAATATGATACAAAAAAAGTAATTACAGTGATTCTTGGCCACAGAGGAACCCAACCTCAATCAACATGCATCCATGATAGTTGTCTGAGACTGCCCCAACAAAGGGGAAACCAGTCCAAATATATGTCCAAAATATATCCAAAAATTAGCCCACAGTTTTTCCTGACTAGACCAACCGACCAAAACCAACACCAAAACCAACAGTTTATCCTGACTAGACTAGCCAACCAACATATTATCCTGAGGACACATAAGATTGGACAAATCTAAACCAAGAACTAGAAGAAATGCCACTTGGCAGACATGACATGCGGCGGAAAGTCTTCAGGAGCAGGCTCCTCCACAATTGGACACACCTAGTCATCTGGGTTGTTCGACTCGCCATGTCCCAACGCCTAATGGCCTTCCTCCATGCTACCAGCCTCAACCTGCGGGCCCGACGTGTCATCCAAACGGCTCTCGAAGGCCTACGTGTCACTGTGAATGCCCATCTCAACATGCAAACTGCCAGCAATGGCTTTACCGTGCCTTCTGTTTTGACCTCCATCAACTGCCTACTCGTCATTGTTGCCCCTATTCCTGCTCGGGCCAGCTCTATTCGCCTCCTTCGTAGAAATGGTCATGGGAATATGCTTCTCGGTCTCTTCTGTAATGGAAATTGAGACAGTGGCTACAATAATAGGGCGGTTCAAAGAGCTGTAAAACCGAAACTGCGTTGTGTGAGGAACAGGATGCGGAGGCAGAGAAAAGGTTGCAGTGTGAACAACTGCAGCTTCACGTCTTGAGCTGTGGAGGCTGGCTCTGCCTCTGCCACTTCTTGTATCCGGATACTGACTTGCAAAACTGTGCTGGTGGGGATTTTTGGCAGAGGATGCAGGGGAAGCAGAGTCATGGCTATGCAAAGTAGGGGAACGAGAACTTCCTCCTCATGTGCCACCACGTCGGCTGTGCATACGATGGCGGACCATGGTGGATATGGGAACAAGTGGAGAGTCAGGAGGAGCAGAAGAGGAATTGATAGAAGAGCTTTGCACAGAAATTACAGAGGGATGGAGGTCGTGAGCCGAATTACAGAGGTTTGTGTGGGAATGGTGGAAGCCATTACCCAAATCAATGCAGCTCACAAGCCAACATCTGCGCCCAGTGATGGTGCGTTTAGTAGGCTCTCCGACTTGCGGAGGGCATACACAGTGAATCAGGGGCAGAATAACAGGAAAGTTATTCGGCTCCATGGTTAAGCGGGTAATGGCCTTGCCTCGACTTGAGCAGGCATTAAATGACTCCTACGAGGTGCCATGAATGCCATTCATGGTAACCTTGGAAAGGTTGTAGAGGGCCATGTGGCCGCCCTGTCTGTCGTCGCCCCGTATCATCAACTTAATTACCATAATTAACACCCGCATCTGGGGTTTATGTAAGGTTAATTAATTACATATATTTAATTATTTTATGTGTTTAATATTATATTTAATATAATTCATTTCTTTTATATTTAATTTTTTGTTAATAATTTAAATTTGTATTTAATTTATAATTTATGTTTTATAATTTTAGTGATTATGTTTAATTTTTCATTTTTTTAATTTTGACTCATTATAATAATAATTGTAACTTATAATTGTAATTATTAATTAAAAATTAAGATTTTAATTTGTTATTTAAGATAATAGTGATTTTCTTACAAGTTACAATGATTATTATAATGATATACTTGATGCAAGGAAAACATGAAGATCCAAGAATGTGATTTTTTATCATAATAGTATGAGGAGTCATAGGACAAAGGAAGTACAAGCCGAAATCGAGAGATGGAGCCAAGTTCAAATTGGAGTCATATTAAGCACTAAGAGTTGTTCACAAACAAGAGATTATAAGAGCACGTCAATGGAGATGGAGATAAACACATTGGAGGAGAGTGAGTTCCTAGGTAGATCGAGCTATCCAGTTGCAGAGGTTAAGTAAGAAGAAGAGTTCAAGCTAGAAGGAAGGTAGAATTGAGAGGGAGCAGTAGCAGTGATTTCCTATGGATTTCTAGTGCCATAAAGTCTGCAACAAGAGGGCTACATTATTCCTTAGTGAGGTCGTTCAGGGCCTACAGAAGAAGCTTCAAAGGTTAGTTCAATTTATCCACAAAGGAGGTCGATTAAGGTGCTAGTGGCCGGAGAAGGGTCCAGGAGGCCAAGTGAGTCATCTCTAGTGGTTGAGTTGGGTAGAGTGACATGATTAGAGAATATCCACAGCTAGTGTGAGTATAGCCTGTGCAAAGGCAACGCAAAGGATGATGCAAGGGTTTTGAGTGACCCAGATATAGCTAGTTCCATAATTGAGATTAGTTGTTAGGTGAGACAAATTGTCTCGCTAATATTTTGGCTAGATAATTTTTCTAAGGATTGCTAGTTTTGGTATCCAAATATTGTACTCGGATTTTTTTTATGCATATAATAAAATAAACCCTTATCTTCTACACCAGTTTTCCTAGTTGGTTTTTTCCGAGAACTTTTTTCCAAAAATATTGGTGTCATTTTTATTGTGTGTGTGCATATTTTTTCTCAGTTCTATCATTTTTTTTTTTTTGCAATGTAATTTTACTGTGAAAAAATTACATTGTGATTTATTCAGTATTAATAAGAAAACTGATAAACTGCTCACCAGTTAGAAGAGTAATTTTGAGTTGTTGTATTTAAAGGACTTTTCATATGGTATCAGAGCAAGTTTGAAGATAGATCAAAATATTAGAAGTGAAGGAGAAAAATTTGCAGTTCATAGGGATTTCAGAGAAAAAAATCCATATCTACGTAGAGGCCAGCGGGAAAGTGTGATTTGAAGAGGCAAGAGAATTTGATTGTCTAGTTGCAGGTGCAAGAAAATTCAATTAGTCTCATAAGTATAGATTTTCAAGTAGTGGATTTGTTGGGAAGTAGTTTCGATGAGAACATCAGTAAGTTCATTGAGAACATCTAGGTACAGTGATTCTGTAGAAATTTTTTTAGTAGCAGATCAATGTTGGGTGGAAGCGAAAAATCACACTGAAGAGGAATTTCTAGAATCTCTCAAAGGGTTTCTAGATCTAGCTTTCTAGAGGAGATCCATGATTTCCAGTTGCAGTAGGTTGTAGTAGTTTTTCTAGTCAGCCAATGTGAGCTTCAGGAATAACAGATATTGTTCCAGATTCTGGAGAAGGACTTTTGAAAATTTGATCGAGGTTCCAAGTTAAGGTAACAAGAAGAGTGAATACCAAAAAATGGACATCCAAAGGCGCAGTAACAAATCTAGTCATTTCAAGAGAGAGTGCGAATAGTAGAGAAATGTCGAGCAGGAAAGGGAGGAGATTCTTGTTTATTTCCCAGTTTTGAGTTTTTCGTAGAGATGGCTTCAACAAGACTCTGAGATCAGGATAGGCTTGAAGGAGCCTCTAATCATTGTGTTTGAAAAGCGAGAATGACTTTCCTTTTAGATGAGTGTGGTCTAAAGACCTATGAAAATAATGTTGTAGTCATATCTACATATCAACAACAACTAGAAAACTACAATAAGGAGATGCCCAAGGCAAAGAGGATGATCCTCAATGGAATTAAAGATCATAGAGTTTCACATCTATCTGGAAGGAATATTTCCAAAGATATGTGGGATGTCATTGAAAATATTTTCTAGGATCCTTACAAGAACAAGAATATGTTTTTGAAGGAGAAGTCGAGGACTACCAGGATGTAGAAGGGTGAGGAAGTGACTCTTGATCTCACCATAATTCAGAATGACTGAGATGAGCTTGCAACAGTGGGAGAGACACCTCTCAATAGTGAGCTAGTGCATACAACTCTCAATGGTTTCACCAAGGAGTGGGAAACATTCATTCAGGGTATCACTGGACAAGATCAACTACCTGGATAGGATTGGTTGTGGAGTGATTTCACTCAAGAAGATATGAGGCTTTCTCTTATCGAGAGTAATTTTAGCAGAAATAGTAACAAAGGACCGAAGAGTGTGGAAGATGAGGGGAATGTATCCATTTCATCTAAAGGGAAAGCGAAGAAAGGTCCCTGTCAGGGACAGGGAGGAGAAAAGAAGAATAGATATGTGGAAGATAAAATGCTTCACATGTGGTGAGTTTGGTCACTACAGTACCCAATGTCCCAAGAAGAAGAACGACAAGAAGGGAGAGTAGTAGGTAATAACTGCGGTAGACATAGATGATTTGTCCACTAGATTGGAGGATGAATTCTCCTCTTATGCAACAATACCTCCACAAGAGAGGTGGAGTGACCTTGAACTCTAGTTTCTATATTTGCAAAGATTTGGGTAGGGTCCAAGGAGGATAACATCAAATAGGTGTTTCCTCATGGATTAGTACCCTTGCTATAGGGGTCCACAATTTTCACTAGCAGGTGGATCATATTTTTTAGCAAGCACAATCATATTTTGTGGTACAATTGTAGAGCTAGTAATAGTTAGTTATTGAGGGGAAAAATGACAATTGGGAATACATAATTACTCAGTAGATAGAGTAGAGCTAGATGCAATCAGATACTTAGTGGAAAGTTGCAAAGCTAGTGATGAGCCTCATCATTGGGTAATTATATGGGCCTTAATTGGACTTAATTCACCTCCTAGCTTAGTCCAACCAACTATTCTCACAACTTATTGCATACTTTTGATTATGTTTTGTTTATGAGATGAGTTAGAGTTGGATATTTTTCTTTGTGGACTAATGTGATGTAATGAAGGAATAAAGGATAAAAGCAAGGAAAAATGTAGGCATAAAGGATAAAATCAAGGAACTATGGCAAAGACCTTGGTCAAAACTCGAATGGGACAAGGGAGAGTAATTATAGGAGCTAAATCCTCCTCATTTACTACCCCTCCATTCGAATATTCCTCCATGAGCTCGGAGTGCAAACAACCATCACTTTGAAGACTAGAAGACAGTTGAGCAAGTGAAAAGGACATAAACCACATTATCTTGAGTGGGGAGCCAAGCCTCCCTAAGGGGAAGGAAGTCGTTAGAGACTTCAGATGTATAAATAGAGAGGCTTAGGACCTTACTAGGATTCAGACTTTCATTGTAAAACTCTGGTTTATTTCTGAGCTGCAAGAGACTTGTGATAGTTTATTCTATAATCCATGCTTTCATAATAAATATGGGTTTTTTTTAAGCCAGCTATGAGTTAACTCAGAGGGCTAAATCTCTTGGGTTAGGGCCCAACCCGAGTAGCCAAAACTCCTATTTACTATACATATATGCTAGCATAGATTCCTGGTTTTCATTGTTCATTTAATTAAGTAGCTTTCTGGTTCTGTTTATTTGCTTAAGTAGATTCATGGTTTTCTGTTCATTTGTTTAAGTATCTACATTTTCAGTACAACAGTATATCGTAGATGATTCATGGTTTTTCTATTTATTTGCTTCAGTAGCTGCATTTGCTTTGGTTTACTTCCATTTGTGCCTTCTTTCAGTTCATAGGTTAGCTAGAATAAAAGGATCACCATAAGGTTGTCCGCAGGTGTCTCAGTCTCATCTCCTCCCTCTAGGACCATGACTTGAGGAAGAGGCCCTTCAGCAACCCCAAAAACATAGGTTTCTGGTTCTAGCATGAGCTATGGAATTTGTCGTTTGATGCAGTTACATGTTCACTCGCACTGGTTTTTTTTGTCGTTTTCCTTTGAAACCTCCTTCAACATGTTCTTCATGCATCGCTTCCTCACTGTCCGATCCACAACAAACCTTCACAATCATCGTCCGATTCATTATTTTCTCCAACTGTTGCCTCGCATGAAGTCTTCCACTCACTTTATAAGCTTTAATCTCCACCGTTGATCTATCTCTTGATCCGACGGCTATCGCATCACCTCAACACTTTATGCACTTTAAACCCCCATTGTCGATCTGCCTCGCCTGATCCGACGGCTGTCGCGTCACTCGATCGCCAACTAGCTTGGCCGATCTCCACCGTTGATTAACCTCGCTTGATCCAACGACTATCGCGCAATCTCATGTAGATTATTTCACGACCGTTATCTGCCTGAGAGCACGCGAGAAAAGTGGTTTTCTCGTGCTAAGTGTCGTGCAGTAAGGCTAATCACATGGAATTTCAGAATTCCACTTACGAACTTGAGGGCATGCGAGAAACTACTTACTGCCTTAGAAACCCACTCCATTATTGCTGCACGTTTCTCTTTCCTGCGATACGATCTCCTCATCCATCCTCCTATTAATCCTGCCCATCCATCTCTTGACTTAGTCCACGTGATAAGATCTCAGTCGTTGATCACTTCGTTACCCTGTCCGTCCATCTCTTGACTTAACCTCCGCGATAATACCTCAGCTGTTCATCCTGTGCGTTCACCTTGTTCATCCATCTAGTCACTTAAGCCTTCGGGATAATATCTCCGTCGTTCATCCTGTGCGTTCACCCTATTCATCCATCTAGTCACTTAAGCCTTCGCGATAAGATCTCCTTCATTCATCTTCCGTTCATTGATCGATCCAACGGTCCCTATGCGCTACTACGTCCTTACGTCCTCCTTTCATTGACTTCGACCTCTGATTGCACTTCCGCTTGAAAATCGAGTTAGCTTAGTTTCTTTACTTGCACCTTAGTATAGTTTGATGCTCTTTACTTTTGAAACTTATATAGCAGCCTTAGGTTAGTGTTTTTTTTTGCAATTCTGTTTAAGCATAGCTGTTTAGATGGTTAGGTAGGTTATGGTGTAGTTTAGCATTACATGTTGTTTTCTTCATTACTGTAGTAGAGTAGCTCTCTCTTAGAATAGGTTTTCTCTTCTTCCATCAAAGAATTAAGCTTCTTCTGACCCTATAGAAGTCTGGCTTGGAACCCCTAGGATCTCTTGCGAAATAAACAGTGACAATAGGCAGGACCTTCACTTCTACTTGTGCATATAGCATTGTCACCTCCAAGTTTGTACGAACCCCAGGTTGATAAGTAAAGATGGTAGCCCTGGGAGTTGCAGCATTATTCTTGCAATACCTAGGCTCATGAGCTAGTTGTTGGGATTTGGTTGTCAGTTGCATTAGTTGCAGCAATAACAACAACATGAGCTCAGTTGCAACACAAAGAAAAGTTGGAAAAAGTGCAAGGAGGCGTAGTGGAGATGTCCAAAACAATGCAGATGCAGGATGGTTCAACTACAGAGTTAGTAGATGAATTAGAGTATGCATAATAGTTGGTGGATAGTGATAGGTTTTCGCAGATGTCAGACATTAGCAACATGAGAGAAGATGTTATGGGAGAAGACATAACACCTTCCTCTCTAAGAGGGAGTGTTATTTTTTATAGCGTCAGAAAAGTGTTCTAGTCTTTATTTTTGTCAGAGAGGCTAAGAACACAATATATTCAAAAACGAGAAAATGTTTCACAGCATAAGCTCGTGAAATTCCTTAATTAGATTAATTAGCCATCATTTAAATTTTTCCTAAGTGTAACTTAGAAAAACTGGTTAATTAATAGCAATTAATTAAGGAAAGTTGAGAACCCTCTAGAAACTCACACAAATTGAGTTTGAAATGATCTTAGACATTTATGGATATCTAATCATGGTCATTGGTTCACCAACAAGATATTATAAGGGTAGGTTGATGGGGATAGAGATAAAAACATCAAAGGATAGAGATTTCCTTGGAAGATTGAGCTATCCAGCTACAGAGGTCGAGCAAGAAGAAGAGTTTGAGCCAGAAGGAAGGTAGAAGTGAGAGGGAGTAACAAAAGTGATTTATGGTGGATTTCTAGTGTCATAGAGACAACAATAATATGACCACATTATTCCCCAGTGAGGTTGCGTAGGCAACTTCAGAGGGCAGTTTGATTTAGCTGCAAAAGAGGTCAATTCAAGTGCTAGTGGCCAGAGGAGGATTCAAGAGGCCAAGCAAGTCATCTCCAGTGGCTGAGTTGGCCAGAATGGTATGATCATGTAGCTCCCTAGGAAGTGCAAGTAGATCCTGCATAGAGGCTAATGCCGGGGTTTTAGTTGACCCAAATAGAGCTAGTTCCAGAGCTGAGATGAGTTGTCAGGTGAGATAAATTGTGTCGATAATATTTTGGCCTGATAATTTGTTTGAGGATTGCCAATTTTGACATCCAAATATTGTACTAATATTTTTATGTTGCATATAATAATATAAACCCTCATCTGTTGTTTTCCCAGCGATGATTTTTTTGGGTACTTTTAGCGCAAATATTGGTGTCGTTTTTATCGTGCATGTGAATATATTTTCTTAGTTCTAGAATTTTATTTATTTTTCATGGAATAATTTTATTATGAAGAAATTGCAGTGTGATTTATTTGATATTAATAAGAAAATTAATAAACTGCTAAAAAGTTAGAAGAGTGATTTCCAGTTGTTGCATTTCAAGGAATTTTCACAGTGGTGACTTTGTGATATTTTTGTTGAAACTATCTTTCTGATATGTATGTACTTAACATATCGAGGGTAAGAACACTAACCCTTGGTGTGACACTAAGAACATGATTTAAATATAACATTATGCTCCTTATTATGAACGTCTGCCTTTTGATTTTGACTAAACACAATGCTATTGATTATGATGACTGCAGAAGATGGGGTTTGGGACTTGTTTGCCTCAAAATATAGTAGACCTTGTGAAAGGACTCACAAGGAAAGGGCCATATCTTGTTGGAACAATGAGGTAGATTGTCACTATCACCTTCGCAATATTCCTCCTGCTCTTTGATAGAGGCTTCCCAATGATCACCTAAGAGAATATGTTATGTATATGGTTCAAGGTGATAAAATCACAACTATGTAGAGATACTTTAAATATGGACAATGGATCAAGTAGCATATCATGCACCTAGACTAGCAAAGGAACATATGACCTACGGTTTATTGATATGTAGCACAAAATGATTTCTTAGGCACATATGAGTCAAAGAAAAGTTTACTAAAATATATGATCAATAAAGGAATAAAGAAAACACTTCAAATTCTAGGGTTATGGTTTCTAGGGAACAAAAATGTATAGAGAAAGATGAAATTAGCCCTCTAAGGGAAATTTTCACCATGCAAAAGGTTCACCATGTTAAAACGATCACCAAGGAAAAACTTAGTTTTTATTACCTCAAACAACTACTCACAATGGCCCTAAAATAATTCAATCCTAGCTAAATAGCCTAGCATCTTGCCTTAAAAGGCTTATAAAATTGAAAGAAAGAAAACTATTAAGTTTCAATTTTTTTATCAACACAAATATTTATGATGCCTAATCCTGCTTGAGTGATGGAGTCTTTAGGGCTACTTGAATAGATAAGATACAAATGTTTGGAGTAAGGGGGAAACCTCTTCTTTCCATTTATATAAATTCTAAATATATTTATTTTGAAGGGAGAAATTAAATAGGAGAATCACACACAAGGTCTTCTATAGATTTCAAGGAATAAACATTCAACATGCATAAATTATCCAATATTTTCCATAAACAATTTTCATTTCAACATGGATCATATAAAAAACCTAACAATAATTAATTACGTGTAAAATAATGAACAAAATGAAAAAAACTTACAATTATTCCATGAAAAAGCCTTCTTTCAATCCCAAAGATACATCTCCAAGGCATAAGACAATCTCCAATAGCAAGAGCACCATAAAAATTACATCTCCATAAGTAGCGATTTCAACAATGGGTAAGCCAAATCTTGAGAAGACACTGAAATCAAAATTTATGATGAATAGAATGAATGGAAGGATTCTCAATTTATATGAGGTCTATCCTTATTTTTTACAACAAAGTATTAGCCTAAAATCCATATGACAAGTTTATGTTTTAGTATGAAATGTGATAGTGGGTTACAAGCCAACCTAATAGGTCTTAACAACAAAAATATGCCACAAAAGCCACACATGTGGGTCAAAACTCTCCTCAAGCATGACATCATGCCCTTATTGGGAAATAAATGTTATGAAAGTGCATGAAATGTCTCATCATCATAATCAACTCCAAACTTGATGGGAAGCCCTCAATACAGGCCTCAAAATGCCTTAAAGTGTCAAAACTCTGCTTTGGGTGCCTTGCATCATCTTTAAGGGGAGCTAGAAGTATGACGTAACACAATCTCTCTTCAACGTTTATGATCCAAGTGGTAGTAGAGACACTCCTTTATCATCTTATGGATGACCATCTCCATACGAACTCTAAATCGAGGTGTACCCATCAAACATTGTCAAAGCCAACATGGGGGTATGTTAGGTCTGTTAGATACCACATCAAGAATCCTCAACACCAAGAAAGAGCATCCTAACATTTTAACATAGGGGTTCCAAGAGGTGTCAATCATTTGTTGGGATCATCAAAGTGCCCAAATCTCTCCTCTAGAGGGGAAATGTTACATTTTCAAGGTCATCACTGCTCTCTATATGTGAGGTATGGCCTGAGCATCATGTTTATTGGAGGCATGGAGTGTGCCCTCAAGGCCTCTGATACTTTGTGTAAGAAAACCTGGAAAAACCATCTCACACTCAAGTGAAAGTTACCTATTGTTAGGGATAATGAACATAGATGCATATACAATACTTAATTGTTAACGGAATAATAATACTTCAAACTAGGACCACCTTCAAATATATAAGTAGACCAAACCCAACAAAAGTATTTCCTACCTTGTTAAGGATGGATAAATGTTCAACCCTATTAGGTGCTTCTAGCCATAAGGGGATGTGAGATATCCTAGGTCAACCTTTCAATTAATAGGTGTTTGTGATTATGCTGCAATAGAGGGGAAATGTTTCATAGCTAGGTGTCATGTTCATGGGACTAGCTAATGGAGGTCCATTATCTAGAGTGTATAGATGTATGAGGGAGAAACCATGGAGGAATGAGTTACTACTTTCCTCAACCTGATTTTTACCCCTCTAATGCACCTTTTACTTATTTTTGATAATGCCTTGATAAGAATCATATCTTACGTGTCCAAGCTTAATTTTAATGATATAACATTTATTTTCTCGTTAATGATGATTTAGATTCTTTCTCATCAGGACTAGAACATGCAAGGGTTCCTCTATTATGTGATGGGGCATCAAGTGCCCAGGAATTAGGTGATGTCTAATGAGGGTAGAGATCATGTTATGCTTTTTCCCACACGTTGATTATTTTCCCAACCATCTTTTGCATTTTTCATTTTTTTTTGCTCTTATTATGTTCATTTTATACTTTTACCTTTCTTGTAGCTGAATCAACCTCCAAGGAAAATTTTATGGCCCAGACTGAAGGATGAGGATATGGGGATTCCAATCCCAATGAATGGATGATAGAAAACTTAAAGGATAGAAATGAAATCAAGGGAATGATGAAGAGTGTTAAGGGTGGAATGGTTATGGTCATGCTACTTCAATCCATGATTCCCAAGTAGTAACACTCCTAAAACCCTAAGGCCTCAAAGGAGGTTCCACTAGACAAAGGTCAAAAACTAACCTCCCTGGTAAGTGTGAAACTTTTACTATTGCAACAACTAGAAATTATTCTTCTAACTGAATATTAGAATGTGAAATTTATTTTTTATTATGAAAAACAACAAATAAAATCACTACTTCAATTTTCTTCAAAAATAAATGCATTGCGGAAAATAAACTAGAACTGAGAAAATAATGCACACACAAAATAAAAAAGACACCATTGTTAACCCAATATAGGAAAATCGGTGCAATAGATGAGCATTTATTTTACTATACAACAACAAAATTTTGAGTACAATATATGGATTCCCAAACTAGAAATCCAACAAAAATTATCTCGCCAAAATATCTATGAGGAAAATGCCTCAACTACATAATTGATCCCAACTCTGAAATTTGGCAAAAATGGCTGCCAAAATTTCCCCTGTGTGAGCCTTTGCATAGTGCTTGTGTAGGCTCTACTTGCTTTGCCTCTAAAACTCATTGAATCATTCACCTTTTCCTCTCTTTTTCTCTAGAAATGACTCATTTTTCCTCCTAGAAAATTATCCTGGCCTCTAGAAATTGAATAAACTCTCTCCTCAACTAACTCGGACTACCTACTTGAGGCTTCTGTACGACCCCTGCGTAACCTCTAGTGGAACAAATTAGCCTCTATGTTGCTGCCTCTTAGGAATTGGAAATATCCTCTGGAATATTTTTGCTACTCTCCTTAGCCTCTACTACTCAACCTCTAGCTCGAATTCTTCTATATGTCAATTCTCTACTCTAGAAAATTTGATCTTTCTTGATATACATCCTCCTCGATGTGTTTATCTTCATCCCCATAGATATGCTCTTATAATCTCTTGTTGGCTCACCAATTACCATGATTAGATCTCCATCAAAGGATAAGATTATATCAAGCTCAATATGTGTGAGTTTCTAGAGCATTCTCACATTTCCTTAATTAATTACTATTAATTAACCAACTTTATTAAGTTAGACTTAGCCAAAATTGAAATGATTGTTAATTAATTTAATTTAGTGGCCAAACTCACCACACCCTGAATAAGTTGATCTTCTATAGATATTTATTCTTCTTTTCCCCTCCCTTTGATCCATGTCCTTGACGAGGACCTTTCTTCGCTTTCCCTTTAGATGCAATGGATACATTCTCCGCATTTTTCACAATTTTTAGTCCTTTTCTACTTGTTGCTTCTAATATTACTCTCCACAAGAGAAATCCTCATCTCTTCCTAAGTGAAATTTCTCCAAAGCTAATCCCATCTAGGTAGTTGATCTCGTCCAATCATACCTGGGATGAAAGTTGCCCACTCCTTCGTGAAACTACTGAGATTGGTACGCACTAGCTCACGATCAGGAGGTTTCTCTCTAACTACTGCAAGCTCATCTTAGACATTCTAAATTCTCTTGAGATAAGGAGTGACTCCTTCACCCTTCTACATCCTGGTGATCCTCAACTTCTCTTTCAAGAACATATTCATGTTCTCATAAGGATCTTGGAAAATATTCATGATAACATCCCACATTTCTTTATCATTATTCTTTCCATCTTGATATGAGACTATATGATCTTGAACCACATCAAGTATCATCCTCTTCACCTTAGCCATCTCCTTATTGTATTTCTCTAGTTGTTTTTTATCTGTATCTATGGCTACAAAATTTTATGAATCGTCTAGCAAGAAAGTCATTTTGGCTTTCTAGATACAATAGTTAGATGCTCCATCAACACTACCATGATCTTGAAGTCCTGTTGAGGCCGTTTATGCAAAACTCAAAAATCTGGGAAAATAAATAGGAATCTCCTCCCTTTTATGCTCAGCTTCCTATTCTTCTACTCACACTCCCTCCTGGAATGCACAAATCTTCCTTGCTACTGACTTCTTAGTATGGAAATCTCATATTTCCTCCACAAAATTGGATCTAGAAACCATCAGGGAAGTTCTGGACAACTCCTTTCTCTATGTGTTTTTTATCTTCCACCCAATGTTGATCTACTGCTGCAAACCAACTACACCCAGATATGCTCAACGAAACTACTAATATTGTCACTGGAACTTCTTCTTGGCAACACCACTACCTACAAATCACTGCAACTAAAGCTCTTTGAATTTTCCGCTACCTACAAACTGAAAATTGAACCATGCCTTTGTTAATTTTCACTTCATACTGGTGGTCTATGTAAATTCATAAATTTTACCCAGAGGCTCCCTCTGAAGCTGCAAAATTTCTCCCTCATTGCTGAGCCACTGATCTTTCTTCAAACTGCTTTGATACCATGTGAAATTCACTCTTGCAACAACTGGAACTTATTCTTCTAACTATATATTATTATGTGTAGTTTATTTGCTATTATGACAAACAATGAATAAAATCACTACTACAATTTTCACCAAAATTAAAATGCACTTTGGAAAATAAAATGGAATTGAGAAAATAATGCACACACACAATAAAAATGACACCTTTATTTTTGGACAAAAGTCCCCGGAAAAACCCAATCTGGGAAAACTAGTGCAGTAGATGAGTGTTTATTTTACTAGACAACAAAAAAAATCTCAGAGGAATATTTGGATGCCCAAAATGGTAATCCAACAACAAATATCTAGCCAAAACATTTGTAAGGAAAATGCCTCAACTCCACAATTGATCCTGGCTTCAAAATCTAGCAAAATAGGCTACTTGAATTTTCCTTTCGTGAGCCTCTACATAGTGCTTGTGCATTATCTACTCGCTCTGCCTCTAGATCTCATTCAATCCTACAGCTCTGCCTCTCTTTACCTCTGGAAGTGACTCAATTGGTCTCTTTGAATCAACTCTCTCCTCAACTGAATCAAACTACCTCATTGAGGCTTTTGCATAGCCCTTGCACAACCTCCAGTGGAATACATCGACCTATCTATTGATTCCTCTCTAGAGCTAGAAAGATCCTATAGAATCTCTCTATTTCTGCTCCTCAGCCTCTACTACTTGATTTCTAGCTCGAATTCTTCCTTGTGTTGACTCTCTGCTCTCTAGGAAATTCGATCCGCCTTGATCTCCCTCTTCTTCGATGTGTCTATCTTCATCCCATTGAGTTGCTCTTATAATCTCTTGTTGGCTCACCAACAACCATGATTATATCTCCATCAACTGCTAAGATCATCTCAAGCTCAATTTGTTTGAGTTTCTAAAGCATTCTCACCTTTCCTTAATTAATTACTATTAAAACCATTTTTCCTAAGTTAAACTTAGGAAAAATTTAAATAATGGTTAATTAATTTAATTAAGGCATTTCGCAAGATTATCTCTTGAAACATTTTCTAGGTTTTGAATATCTCATGTTCTTATCATCTTTCACACAAATCGAGACTAGAACACCTGTTTGATGCTACAAAAACTAACAGTAAGGTGAGAGAACAAGTTTACAATCAAGATTGGTCAATCATCGAGGTCACCTCTTATTCCATGTTAGAATGACCAAACATTAAGTAAAATAACATGGTTACAAAAAGGTTAAATTAATTGTCGTGTGGTGACCCATGTTTCATCAAGAGGAATTCCAGATGGAGAGAGGTGTCTGACCCATGAAAATGGTAGAGGAATGTTGCATATCATCATATACTAAGAAAATGTAAGGTTGTAGGCTAGCTAATTATCCAAAGTAGGAAAATAATTTTATCCTAGGGGGTTACCCACATTTGGCAGGTAATAAGACTCTTCATCCCCTAGATGGTCCCTTTCTTTGATTTAATGACAGTTTTATGCATTGGTGACTTAATGGTTATACCCTTGAGATCTATGTGATTTCTTAGTTAATACTAAACACTAGTGTTTCCTTGTTGATGATCTAATTAGAATTAAATATTCTTTGTAATGAGTAAGTATTAATGAAGAATTTGATGATGGATTAGAATAAATAGTCCCTAATGATATGTTTAACAATATGTACGTACCCATTTCCTAACATGCTCATCAATAAGTTGATGCTATCGATATTGATGATGATATCGCATGCTCTTGATGATGCCCAAGTATTTGTGATAATCTTTAATGAATATTAATATGATATTTGTATTATCACATGATTCACCCTTACATATGTGGATGCCCTATTAGAAATATATTCTATTTTGATTATGTGTATATGCAATATTAGGATATTGTAATTTCCTCTCCAAATTGATGGCTAATGGAGGAAAAAATATAGCATATATGACCCTATAGCCTATATTCCTATTAAAGGGGTTAAAACCTAATTTTTCCTATGTTGGGGCAACATTGGGAAAAAATTGTGTTGGTTGGGGCTAACAAACCCAAAATTAGGAGTTGCACCCAAAACCCCTCAAATTTTGGAGCCCATGGGAATTCTATAAATAGAAAAGGGTTGAGATCAAATGAGGCATCATCAATTGTGGATCAAATCATCTATTTTATTATGCTAGAGCTCTGAAGGTTTTAAGGCCCCTTCTCTTCTACTAATATCGGTGGTGAAAGATACCAACCTAGTTAGTCCTATTTTTCTTTTGTTTTTGTGTTATGGAAACAATGATATTTCTCTACAAGGCACAATGAAGTATTTGTGGAAGAAATCCAAGATAAGGGAGATTAAATCACATTTAAGATGAGAATATCCCCTATGATATTTGTTATGGAAAGAGAAAAATTTTTCCAGCTGAGTGGATTCCTTCTGAGATCAATTATCGACAGAACGAAGCTTGTCAAATCTAAGCAAGATTCAGGATAGAGCGGAGTTTTCAGGATTGAGACTAATTAACCAGTCCTAATCAAATTTCCCTTTGATAAAACCCTTGCACAACCTTCATGTAGTGAAGATATAACTAAATTGAAGACGGAAAAGAAATTATGGGTTTAATCACATCTGTCATTAATATTTCGTGGTCAAAGTGTGGACGAAGCTTCTTTTTGGTCACCGAACTGAGCATGAACATCAGTCTAAACATTTATTGAGCATAGAAGAATATTAGAAAAGGGTTTGAGTTTCCTGGAGTTAATGCCATAGATCCAGAACTAATTTTGAAGGAGTACTGCAACAGATAAAGGTTTGACCAACAACCCAATCACTCGATATGTTCCTAAAGAAGTGTGGTTTCATCCCTAAGCTTATTTGGGCTCTCGGTTAGCCCTCTATTAGAGTATAGGTTTGGATTTGTAGATAGACAGGGAGTTTAGCTAAAACTGATATGAGATTGGATACATTTGAATTTTAAATAAGTTTGTTTGAAACCATAATTGAATTGGGACAGATTGCAACTCTGTTGGATTGTTGGTACTGGTTTGTTTCAAGTTGTTTAATGGTTGAATGGTTAATTAAAGTTTGTACTGAATGGTTTATTGAATAAAACTTCTTATTTGAAATTTTATTTTCATTAGTCCACAATACCACTGACAAAAAAGAATGATTGAAACCCTAGTTGCTTAAGAACCTTAGAAAATTTCTTTAGAGAACTACAATGGTGTCAACGCTCAAACATCCTGCTAGCTTGTGAGTACATGAGTTTTTCATGCTTCTAGAGGATACGAGCAACATTACTATAAGAGAAAAAAAAAAAACAAAAAACATCAACCAGAAATGGGAGATGGAATAGGGAAAGGAAACTAGGAACTTGGTGCCTTACTCAATGCAATATTACAACAAAAACAGTTACAAATGACCAATTTCCTACTGGAAGGACAACAATAGATGTATCAGGTTATTTATTAAGCCATAAACAATCTTGGTAATAATGGGTTGAAAATGGGTAATAGGGCTAGTACTGAAGGAAGCAACAACCATAACCATTGTTTCTTCAATGCTTCTCCTCAAACAAGCCACAAGACAACCAATGGAAGTAGTCACATACCTTTTCTTCCTATTATTTTGAACCACCAACAAATAGTGACCCAAGAAGCAGCAGAACCAAATAGACTCTTTGATGACTACTTTCGGGGGTATGCAACACTAGAATAAAATAATCAAGCATCCCTAAATTTTTGGGAATGTATTGCAAAATGAGTGTTGAAAATAGAAACAAGAAATGCTAAATATGGAAGTGCTAAATTTAGTACTGCTATAAATAGCATTTCAGGATACCTTCCTATTTTAGTTAGTTCCTGAACTAAAATAGAGAAGTAAAATTCGAATTTGATCTTAACAGCTATTTGTAAAATAATTAATTAATTCACCATGAGTTAATTAGTTGTAGAAAATCAAACATGAAGCCTATGTGGGGACATGCAACAGTTTCTCAATTAATTGAGGAATTTATCCACCAGTTAAAGAGATAAGGATGAGTTGTAATTAGTTGGCTCAGTTAACTGAGTCAAGTCCAGTTAGATTAATTCAAACAGTTTGTTGAATTAATTGTGAGTTCAGTTAGTTAATGCATGCATGCATGTAACTGTTGCACTTCAGATAACTGAATATTCTCTCATAAATAACTCATGCATGTCAGTTCAGACAGAGACCCAGTTGAGATCAGATGGAGGGGCAGTGTACTATCAGTTTTTAGAATATTCCATTGTGAATATCTCTTGCATGTAGAAGGAATTCTTTCCTTGAGGATTGCGTAATTACTTCTTCAATTTTTGTGAGTGTGATGAGGCCAATTCACACATGTGGCATCACTGTACCCCAAGAAAAATTGCGCAAGGAAATAGGAGGCTTGGAGGGCTAAGGAAAGGTATATCTAGTGTCTACTCAGTCCATGAGCTGTATTGTTTGATTGCAGAGAGATCATGTTATGAAACCAGCGCAAGAAAAGATAGAAAAGATAGATCAACGCCTTAGAATTTAGCCTCTTCGAGGGGGCAACCTCCTTTACATTACATAAATGAATAATTCTTGGATGATACAAATGACAAAACCTCCTTTCTATATATAGGATTCTAAGGAGTCACAATATAATCCAGCCGACCTAACAATAATAATATAAAGCCACAAAAATAACAATAGAGGGATTCTATGGGGCACAGAAATAACAACATGGGGGTAATAGGGGCACAACAATATAAATAAGGGGTATAAATACAATAGTAATGGGGTAATCACTAGTATTATAGGGACCCAATAGATCAGGATAGCTTGAGAGCTGATTCTTTTTGTAACTTGAACATATTTCCACTTGTATGATAACACAGAGATTGGTGTTTTAGGCTGAGGCTTTCCTGGGGTTATTTCTTCTGTGTTATGTGTGATTGATTTCTCATTCTGAGTTATATGTGTTCTCATTGATCTTGCTCATATTCGATTAAGCTTCCACAAAGTTTGTTGTAGAAGTAGATCTTGTATTTTGCTTTAGTATATTGCATAATCTGTTGATCTACAGTGGGAATTTCTACATGGTATCGGAGCAAAGGTGATCAAAGGAGAGAACAATATACAAGAAGGGAGAAGTTAGAAGTTTGTGGTTCCTGAATATAGAAATCGAGTTCTTATCACATCTCAATTTCACCAATGGCGTTCAACGCTTTAAGACTCGAATATTCTCTTGATGGAAGTTTGAATTATATAGCCTGGAAGGATCGCATGGAAGTAGTATTAGAGGATAACGGTCTAAAGGACTTCATTGATCAAGAAGTCCCCAAGTCGACTGATGCTACTGAATTGGTGGAATGGAAGAAATGTTTGGCTAGAGCAAGGAGAATCCTTCTGGAGGGAGTTCAAGACCACATAGTCTTGAGTCTCCATGGGAAGGAGACACCATTTTTGATGTGGAAAACATTGAAAGATCTATATCAGAGTAGCAGTGATCAGAGGAAGCTAGCGCTGAAAGACAAGCTTTGGAAAATCAAGTGTGAAAAGGGTGACACGATCTCTACATATCTGAACAAGCTCACCACCCATAGGGATGAGCTTGGAAGTGTAGGGATCACGACCAATGATCATGATATGGTGAGTCTTGCACTCCTCAGTCTTCCTAAGAGCTTTCATAGCTACCAAGACTCGGTTAATGGAAGAGAAAGACTGCCAGATTGGGAGCGACTTTGGTCGGATCTGATGTAGGAGGAGATAAGAAGAAACACTAGAGATGGATCCTCATCAAAGCAAGATGATGAGGAAAATCTAGCCTTAGCGAGTAAGGTGAGGAAATGGAAAGGGAAGGTGTCCCATCCCAAATCTGGTTCTTCCCATGGTGGGAAGAAGTTTGACAAATCGAAAGTGTGATGCTTTCATTGTCATGAAGTGGGCCATTATGCTATGAATTGTCCACAGAATAAATCCAAGAAGGGATCCTCGGAGGGATCTAATGGTGAGGCACTGGCCTCACATTTTGAGTTGGATTTCTATCTTATCACATGCATGGTTTCATACATGGTGGGATGTGTGTGGTACCTGGATGGTGGAGCATCATTCCACATGTCAGGCGACAAGAATCTTTTTAGTACCTTTGAGGATAAGGATCTCCAAATACGGATCGAGATGGGCGATGATGGAAAGTACCATGTCTCAGGTGAAGGTACGGGTGTGTTTTAGAGGGAGCATGGAGCTCTCCTCACCTTGACTGATGTAAAGTATGTACTAGGTCTGAAGAAGAATCTTGTGTCTGTCGCTATGCTAGAAGATAAAGGCTATGATGTAGTCTTTAGTAAAGGAAAAGTATTCCTGAGGCATATCAGTACTAGACAGACAAAGTGAATCAAGATTTGATTGAAGAATCTCTACAAGCTGGAGGTAGATGATTGTGTTTCATTGAGTTCCAAAGATGAGATGTTGCAGAGCCAAGATGTTGGCGAGCTATGGCATAGAAGACTGGGCCACTTGCGCCATGGAGCCCTGAAGATCATGCAACAGATTTCTACCGGACTTGCCAAGGGAAAATTGGAGCAAACGATCACATGCAAAGGTTGTACCTTAGGTAAGTATGCGAAATATTCCTTTCCGGATCGAGATAGTATATTTGGAGCAATCCTGGATCGAGTTCACTCAGATGTTTGTGGACCATTCTCTATAGCCTCCACCACTAAATAAAGGTAATATGTTATTTTTATTGATGATTTTTCTCGTAGATGCTGGATCTACTTTATGCAAAAGAATGATCAGACCTTCTTAAGGTTTTGTGAGTTTAAAGCCTTGGCAGAGAAAGAATCTGGAAAGAAAATAAAAGCCTTGCATAGTGACAATGGTGGAGAGTATGTCTCCCAATAGTTTAATGACTTCTACGTCGTAGAAGGAATTAAATGGGAGTTGAAGGCACCCCATAACCCATAGCAGAATGGGGTGGCCGAAAGGAAGAACAGATCAATTGTGGGAGAAGCTCAAGCGATGTTGCATGACCAAAGCCTACCATTGCATTTGTGGGCTGAGGCATGCAATACAACAGTATACTTGCAGAACAAAAGCCCACACCGTATACTGGGAATGAAGACACCTATGGAGGCCTTTTCCGAGAAGTGACCAGATGTGAGTCACTTTTGAATCTTTGGATCATTTTTTTACTGTCATGTGACCAAAGATGCCCGGAAGAAGTTGGATCCAACAACTCAATTGGGAATACTTTTGGGGTACACGCATACACCCCACAACTATCGGGTGTACCTGCCTACCAGTCAAAGGACTGTGGTACGCAGGGATCTGAAGTTTGACAAGAAGAAATCCACGTGATTATCACTTGAGAGGGAGCTCAAGTTGCAGCAGAGGAGGAACTTTCAGTTCCTAAGGAGGAGGAGCCTCCGATTGATGCGGAGCAGCCGCATGCAGAGGATCTAGGAGTGGAGACATCCACTCATGCTGAGACTTCCAGAGATGGGCGGAAACACTCAAGGGAAGCTGACAGGTTGATGCTGTATGCATGGGAGAATGTGGGACAACCATCTTCTCAGTGCAGACAGAGGAGGTCGCCTGAGCAGTACACTGGTTACATGGCCCTAGTTGGGGAGTGTGTAGACACCGAACCTTCTTCATTCAAGGAGGCAGTGCAGAAACTAGTTTGGGTTGATGCAATGGTAGAGGACTATGACTTTATCATTCGGAACAATGTGTGGGATGTTGTCCCAAGAGCTTAGGGCAAGTCAGTGGTGAGTTCCAGATGGCTTTACAAAGTAAAGCAGGTAGCTGATGGCAGTGTTGAGAAACATAAGGCAAGGTTTGTTGCCCGAGGTTTCTCACAGGTCGAGGGGATCGACTACGATGAGACCTTTGCTCTTGTAGCAAGGTACTCATCTATCAGATCGATGTTGGCACTATCAGCTCAGATGGGTTGGAAGATCCATCAAATGGATGTGAAGACAACATTCCTCAATGGGAAGATTGAGGAGGAGGTGTACATTGAGCAACCAAAGGGTTTCGAGACCTTCGATCGTGAGTCGCATGTGTGCCGACTCAAGAGGGCTTTATATGGGCTTAAGCAAGCACCTCGTGCTTGGTACACCCGGATTGAAATCTATTTCACTGGGTTGGGCTTCAGCAAGAGTGAAGCAGATGCAAACCTTTACCACATCATGGTAGAAGGTAAGCCATTGATCATTGTTCTTTATGTTGATGATTTGATTTTGACAGGTGATGATCAGCTGATACAGTCTTGCAAGGAGGACCTTGCAAGAGAGTTCGAAATGAAAGACATGGGTCTTACGCACTACTTTCTAGGCATGGAGGTGTGGCAGAAAGATGGTGAAGTATTTGTGTCTCAAGGCAAGTACGCCAATGAGATACTCAAGTGCTTTCACATGGAGAAGTGCAAGCCCATGTAGACTCCTCTCGCTGGGAATTGGAGGAATGAGGATGCTACTTCAGGTGAGGTAGTAGCTGCTACTGTTTATCGCTAGCTGGTGGGTTCACTTATGTATCTGGTGAACACACGACCCGACTTATGCTTTGTGGTGAATGAGCTAAGTCAAGCTATGGTTCAGCCTACCAAGCTATTTTGGAAGGCAGCGAAGCATGTGCTGAGATACCTCATAGGCACATCTTAGTTCAGATTGTGGTACAGAAGGACAGAGGGAGTGAAGCTTCAAGGATTCACATATGTGAATTGGGCAGGGAGTCCATCAGACCGAAAGAGAACTTCTGGAGGAATCTTCAACCTTGGTTCAGCTGCAGTTTCCTGGTACATCAGGAAATAGAGGTTAGTTGCACTTAGCTCAGCAGAGGTTGAATACATGGCTGCTAGTCAGGCTGCATGTGAGGCCATTTAGATGTGGAAGATTGTAGTGTGATTGTTTGGTCAGAGGATGAATCCAACCGTGATCTACTGCAATAATTAGAGTTGTATCAAACTCTCTGAGAATCCAGTTTTTAATGATAGGGACAAGCACATTGATATTCAGTATCACCATCTTCGAGACTGTGTGGTCAAGAGGATCATGTTGTTGCTGTATGTTTCGACTGAAAAACATGATGCAGATATTTTGACTAAGGCATTGTCAAAATGCAAGTTCGAGTTCCACAGAGAGAGGATTGGGGTTACTGATGATCCCTTTCTTGTTGAGAGGGAATGTTGAAAATAGCAACAAGAAATGCTAAATATAGAAGTGCTGAATTTAGTACTACTATAAATATCTTTTCGGGATACCTTCCTATTTTAGTTAGTCCCTGAACTAAAATAGAGAAGTAAAATTCAAATTTGATCTTAGCAGTTGTTTGTAGAATAATTAATTAATTCACCATGAGTTAATTAGTTGTAGAAAATCGAACATGAAGTCTATGTGGGGACATGCAACAGTTTCTCCATTAATTGAGGAATTTATCCACTAGTTAAAGAGACAAGGATGAGTTGTAATTAGTTGGCTCAGTTAACTGAGTCAAGTCCAGTTAGATTAATTCAAACAGTTTGTTGAATTAATTGTGAGTTCAGTTAGTTAATGCATGCATGCATGTAACTGCTACACTTCAGATAACTGAATATTCTCTCATAAATAACTCATGCATGTCAGTTCATATAGAGACCCAGCTGAGATCAGATGGAGGGGCAGTGTACTATCAGTTTCTAGAATATTCCATTGTGAATATCTCTTGCATGTAGAAGGAATTCTTTCCTCGAGGATTGCACAGTTACTTATTCAGTTTTTGTGAGTGTGATGAGGCCAATTCACACATGTGACATCACTAGACCCCAAGAAAAATTGCACAAGAACATAGGAGGCTTGGAGGGCTAAGGAAAGGCATATCTAGTGTCTACTCAGTCTGTGAGTTCTATTGTTTGATTGCAAAGAGATCAGGATAGCTTGAGGGTTGATTCTGTTTGTAACTAGAACATATTTCCACTTGTATGATGATATAGAGATTAGGGTTTTAGGCTGAGGCTTTCCCTGGGTTATTTCTTCTGTGTTATGTGTGATTGATTTCTCATTCTCAGTTATACGTGTTCTCATTGATCTTGCTCATATTCAATTAAGCTTCCACAAATTTTGTTGTAGAAGTAGATCTTGTATTTTGCTTTAGTATATTGCATAATCTATTGATCTATAGTGGGAATTTCTACAATCAGGTTCCAAAATAGATAGAGGGAACAATGAAATTATGACCTAATGCGCAAGGTAAGTAAAATTTCCCTCCCCTCAATTAATGGATCATCTAAATGTTCAACAATATCTTGGGTGAAAAAATTAGACACTACTTCAGGATCAAACCTATGTTAGAAGCAGACACCATCCAATTCACCACACTACACCTAGAATGAGACACACACGATTGGTGGTATCGTGGACTAGTTATGTTGGGAATGCAAACATCATTTCTTATGTATAATTTGTTGGCATTGGCATGTGTTGTAGTGTTGTTGGTTGGAGTTGATGTCAACTTGGTAGCATGAGTTACAGATGATTTCTTATATATATGCTTGTTTGGTATAGGTATTGGCCATGACTAATTGTAGGTGTTAGTGTAGGCACTATATGGTATTGGCTTATGTGTGGATGCTATGATGGATGAGGATTTGAAGGTTGTGTAGTATCTTGGCTTGTCATTTTGGAGATGAGCATGTTAATAGTTGCAAGACATGTTGTTTAGGTGATTGAAAAGATGTGAAGGAGGTTAGTAGAAGACAAAAGTTGATATTCCCTATACTCTACCACAACTGCTAGGAGAGTGTGTTGTGCATGTGACTGTATTGATTTAGCCACTCAGTTGCAGTGTTATGAATGTGGCCATACCCATTAATTGTTAGTTATTTCTATGCAGTTGTGGGCTAGAGCATGAGTAAAAAATACCTTGGTAAGCCTGAGAATGAGTAAAATAATACCCTAGTATTTTCCCTTAGTATTTGACTTAAAGTTGATGAGGATGGATTTCTATATATATGTGTGTGTGTTATGTTGATGATGTATGGGGTGAGTGAGTGTGTGAGAGAGTGTTATCATACTTTGCATAGATTATCATACAACTATAGCAGACTTTAGTGTGTGCCATCAGATTCTATTTTCAGATTAGATAGGTTGTTGAGTTGCTCATGTCGAGCAGATTGTAGAACCCAGTGTGAAACATTTCAAAATGTGGTTCGCATGGAGGAGTTGAATATGTAGAGACTTCATGCTTATGGAGGCTAGTAGACTCTGATTAGAGGAGGTGGATCTCCATGCATGGTGGTGGATAGTCCAATAGTATCCTGGCGAGGCTCATTGGTTGTTGAGGCTTTCATTAGATATTTATATGCAGAGTCATGTGAGCTGAAACTTCCTAGTCGATGGGTGTTAGTAGACTGTTTAGGAGTCAAATCTTCCAGCTGGTGGAGGCCAAGTACTATATGTACAATTTGTTCAAAAATTAAAAGAATATTTGGGCACCACAACAGCAGGTGGTTTTTTCCTTTTAGGGGGTTTTCCACCAGAAACTTATGTGTCCTCTTCTGTGCATGTCTTTTGATATTGTTCATGGTGTTTATTCTGTTTTTACATGCTATATTTTTTATTTGATGATGATTTACTAATGTTTTCAGTGTTTTGATAAAAGAGTTAAAAAATTAATAGAGGCCATATCACTATTGATCATGCCCACTCTTAGTAGTGAGGAAATTTCCAATAGAATTTACATAGAAATTGATAGATATATTTGATCAAAAGAAATCAGACATACACTTCAGAGAATTGACACAACTCAAACAAACTAGATTGAATGAAGAGTTTATCACATAATTTGAATGAATTGCAGTCATGGCGACAAACATATCTGAAGAAAAATTAGTCATGCTTTTCACGGAGGCAGTATTTGAACCCCTACAAGGCTAATTCAAGGTATTTAATCCCACAACCCTTCGAGATGCCATAAAGAAGACTTGAGACATGAGAAATTTTTGACGGTGCTAAACCCACCAACATGTCAGGGGATCTCCCTGATAAGAAGTCCCAATGAGACCTTAGATTGTTTGGTGTAGGAGTCCCAGCAGTGGGTTGTACGGTAATGCCTTGACCACGGTTTGTCATAGAGGCAAGTAAGATGTCCCTGTTGGTAGCAAGGGTTTGACATTTTTGGCGAGTCAATGAAGGTGGATGAGAGGTTCTAACACACTAAGGGTGAGGTGAGTGTGCCCCTTAGAAACCTATAATAGTACTCGTCTTGGAACAGAACAAACGAGTAAAGATGCATCACCAGCTGGAAAGCAAGATAGTGAGCAATCCAAAGTGATGGTTAAACCAACAACACATCTGCAGCAAGATTTATACAATTGCATACAAAATAGTTCATACACAAATGCATTAGTTAAATAACATACATTGCTACAACAACCAGAATAGTCCAACTACAATAACAACATATGCATGAAAACATGTTGGCTCTAATATATTAAGAAGTGTAAGTTCTAGTCATACAATAAATCCATGTCCAACCACTAGTTCGAATAGTGGAATGTTACACCCACAATTGCCTCCTCCTCGAAAGAGATATACTAGCTCTGCATAGTTCAGAATCCAAGGCACGTTACAATAATGTCCAAGCTTTCTCTAAGATACTCCTATCGAAGCTTGGCTGACAGAAAGCCCATACAATGAGTTATGAAGGACTATTTATAAGAAAGGGTGGGGTCACCCTTAACATTCCCCTTTGTGACAGTTCATCTACACTCATCACTCTTCATCTACTCTATGACTGTTACATCCAACTATCAACACTTAATCTACACTTGTCAAGATGTTACATTACAATGCACATGTACCCATGTGAGACAAAATGGCTTGAGAAAGCCATGCAAGACATCACTATGACTCAGAAAACCATGGGAAGTCCAACTCTTGGACATCCTAGCGATGATCGACAGTGGTGAACTAATGCCAAGATCGGTAGTCTACGATAATGTCTATGTACTCCAAGGTGACATCTTTTTGGAACCTGACTCTTGCCTCCATAACATCTGGGTACACTGCTCGAGCTCCTCTATCCAACTCGTCTGAAAGCATGCACATCATTGTCTTCAGTGCGGCCGGACCAACAACATACTTGTGCATGATGTCTGCATTTATGGGCAAGTCTCGGTTGGTGGCTATGCGCATCAACTCGTCAAAGTATGAGTCAAGCTCTAGTCAGACTTGTAGCTTTGTCTTTGCATGGGTGAGAGTCCCAATAGATGGGATCACATGTGCGCACACCACAACATCCATACTCTTTAATACATGTGCATGGGAAGGCCATAAACTAGTGATGAGATGTGGGAGCTCTTCATAGTTCCGATCTGACTTCAGATGCGTTCCTTCAGCTCGACCGCTCTAGGCTTCATCAACTTAGGCAAGTGAAGCAGGGATCCCTTGTATCTCATCGTCCATGTTTGCATGTAATCAACGAAAACATGCACGTTCGACAAGATATGTGATGTTCTAGCACATCACTTCTACCATTCATTGAGATGGATGACTACCTTATGCATGGTACCAAACTTGGAATACAACTCCTGCATGACTGTGTCAAGGGACAATACTTCATCTAATATTCCTTCTTCAATTATGCTTAGGCAGATGTTGTAACCAATTCTCCTCCTTGCTAGTTGTCTGTAGCTCCTTCTCCATTCACTCATTCTCAACCATCGGAGAGAAAACACTCGAGCTAGTGGCTTCGACATATGCTCTGGTAGCATTGGCCAATGCTACTGGATGTTTGCGCATGTTAGACATGATCACTCGTTCCTCATATGGTGCAAGAGATGTATGATCTTTCGGAGTTGACACTTTGCGATATTGCACAACTCTATGTTGAGACTCGTCGAATGAGATGTTGTGCATCTCTCCTTCCGGCTGATCTGCAAGGATCTCAATATCCCCTCGGTCGCTTGGGACTTTCCCATCTTCTGGATAAGGTGAAGCTGGTGAGTCAAACTCTTGGTGGTGAGGGATGAGGTCGGTGTCTTGCTGTAATTCATGTTGCTCCATATCCGTATCTATTTGTTCAAGTGCTCACTCTATCTTCTGAGCGAAGTCGTACTACTATGATGGCACACCCTGTTTGCCTAACACCAACTATTCTGATGAGTCCACTACCTATATGGGTGTTGTTTCATCTGTCTTCACAAGTTGCGCCCCCTATTATACCTGTTATTTTTGTGCTTCCTTCTCCTGTCTACGCAGCTCGTGTTCCTTCCAAAGTTGCTCCATTTCCTCCGTTCTCCTTTTCTCTCTCTACATTTGCGCATTTCGCTTGTCACAATGTTGCCTCTTCACCTCTATATCCATAGCTACTTTCTCAACAAGTGGATATGCTCAGAACTTGTAGCTTTTGTCTTCATCCATGCGATCGACAGTCTTCCTCTTACCCTTGTCGCGCACTGGTATGCTCACCTCTGCTGTTGATGCTGCTTCTGGTGCTCTCCAGGATGCTGCTTCATGTTGCTTCGCTAACCATTCCACAATGAAGCCAAATAGTTCATTGAGTCTGGAGAAGTTGTAACAATATCTCCATGGGTCCTCCTCCACCCAATGACATGCCCTGTGGATCCAGTTGAATTGTACTCTTGCGTAATGATCTTCCACAAGACAATAAAGGTCATACAGATTGTAACTTCGGAGGTCAAATGGAGACTTCTTCATCTACTCTGCTTTGACATCTGCATGTTTGAAACTCCAGATCTCATATAACCCAATGCACAACGGAAGAGCGGGCCAATGTGCCTTCTTCTTCCAGTGCAACCTAGCTGTCAATCCTGTCGAGATGTGATATGATACTTCCTGCATGACAAGTATGTCAAGGGGAAAATTCATTAGAACATGCAGAGGCTTCTCCGCATTGTACATCCGTATGGAGGTGCTAGACGGTGAGGCATACCAATTAGCAATGTCTATCAGTTCCTCCATTGCTTCCTTCGACATGCAGGGTGAATCTTGTTCAAATATCATCTTGTAAACTAGGGTGAAAAAATGATCGGACAACCATGTGATAACTCCTCTGAAGTTGCATTCAAACAACATCTTACAATAAGTGTTCACAATAGTCTCCATAGGTGTCCATGCCCACTTCAAGCCCGAGAACTCCTGTAGGGCACAGACTGCATCCAAGAGGTAGGCAGACATGTATATCTCTCCTTGCATACCTTTGGGTGGTTGTCAAGCCCTTGTTACCTGTTCCTTCAGCTGATGAGCCAACATGCTAGAACAGTTACATGCTTTATCCTCTCTTGCCAGTTGGTCCAGTGCGATCACCCAACTCTGTGGGAAGGTTTATGTTCTTTCTTGGCCATACAATCGATGTGCAAGGATGACCAAGTATTGATACACCTTCCTTAGTATCTTCATCTTGTAGACCTGGTTGGGTGTCATCTTGAATTTAGATGAATCCTTCACCCAGTTCTTCAAAATGTCTCTAGAGTTGGCATTGTTGCTGGGTAAGCTGAAGGGAATTTCCATCATGGTCACAGGATCTGACATGTGAAACATCTCATCATAATCCTATGCCCTGAAGGTAGCAATCTTCGTCCCACTAACAATACTTAATGTCATTGTCTTGGGATCAGTGTATGGGATGATCTAATGTATCATGTCCGCGCATGGGAGAATGGGTTATTTGCATGGAATCTGGTACGAACTAGACTTGTGGATGTTCGCATATGCCTGGTGGTCTTCGAGGTCTTCCCCAAATTTTCCTATAAATGTATCGTTGACCTCTTCGCATTTCAGCTCGATGTCCTTGTCTAGAATCATCTTGGTATCTTCATAGATCGGTAGACTTGCGACACTCACTCAACTATTGCTCTAGTTGCACTGCTGTCAGTGTCCTTTGATCCTACTCTCTTGGAGGCCATTAGTCCTGAAATACTAAGAGGTGGATGGACACCTGCAAGATCTGGAGACAAAGCGACATGCATGGCAAGAAATTTGTCAGTGCAAACCAAAGCAAACTTGAGGAAAGACATGCAACATACCTAGGGATTGATTGGGAAAGATTGTGCAATTTCTTTTGGGGAGGCTGGATGACTCACTTCTAGAACTATGAAAAAGGCAGCCTGGGTTTACTCGGGAGGTTAACTAGCTATTAGATTTGCGCAATGTGTAATGCAGGTTTCCCTTTTGGCTACTGGAATTGTGATATGTGCAATTTTAGCTAGCAGTGGTTGCAGGCCTAGTGATTGCATTGTGCAATTTTCTGGGCTAGCAGTCACTGTCCCTCATAATTGTGCAAAGAAAGTCTGGAGGATAGCTCCTAGGTAGACATGTGCATTATCTTGGTGAGGCAGAGTTTGGGCCAAGGCTGCCCAGACCCGCCGATGGGCAACTGAAAGAAAATGTGATTGTGAATTCATGGTGATAATGAGTGTAAGCAGAGGCAAATGATCTTTCATGCAAACAGTGAATGAAAGATTCAGGAAACAGAACAACATGCATGTGGGTGAAGCAAGTCACCGAATCAGTGACCATTCATGCAAAACAGTTTCATGCATGTGACAACAGTGAGATGCTAATGAAAAATGAAACGGTGCTAGTAAAAGCTAGTATGCATGTAAACGACAACAAGCATTCAAAGAAATCAAGAAAACAACACTCACACAAGTGAAAACACAAAAGGCGACAAAAATGTTGCAAAAGACAATTTAAGACCACTTACCTGTGAATAGCTGAGTTGGATGTGTTGAAGAGTCCTAGACGTGTTGTGGGATGTTAGAGCTCCAAGATCAATGTGAATAAATGAGCTCTGATGTGTCGAATAAATACGTTGAAGCTCATGACGTGCATACCACAAATCTAAGAAAAAGCAACACTTGGAGGAAAGATTCTAAAACGATCTTTGAATGTAACCTCTAGCTACTAAAAATAGCTCCCTAAAATATAGGGATGTTTTTTGCATGTTGGTTTTTCTATTGCGGGAAAAAGCAGCCCATGCATGAAAGTCAAGTTTTCTTGGTCCCAAGCAGAACCGGTCAGCTCAACTATACATGCAATAGTCTGCTTAGCTGGGAGGAAAAGAAAGCACATTTCTAGGAGGGAGATGGGCTCGCTGCCCAGGAAATTTGTGAAATTTCTAGGTAGAGTAGCTCACTGCTTCCCAGGATTGCGCAATTCCTGGGCTAAGCAGCTCTGCTGGGAGGAATTGTGCAATTTTCTGGATGAAGCTTGACTCGCAGATTTTCTTAATTCTAGAACCCAACATGTTGCCAGACATAATTGTACAATTTCTAGAGGGAAAGCTGGTTTCCCTCCAGAATTGCGCAATTTCTTGAGGGAGCTTCTTAGTCTGTAGCTGGCCAAGTCTGAAGAAACAGCCTATGAGGGGAATGCAACAAGCTTTGATGGACAGGTTGTCTTTCTGAAAGAAAATCACTTAAGCTTGTGTACTTGACGAAGAAAGACATGATGTTGTGAAAGGTTGGTAGGGAGCCTCCAAAATGAAGCTAAGGAAAACTTTTGGAGGGTGGTTGTAGCTACTACAACACTTGGTGACACACTGGTAGAAATCCAACTCTCTAAATGGACCTTGTTCATGAAAAACATGTCTAACACCTCCGTAAGTATTGTTCAGTTCTTAGTGTGTCTTGGTTTCACACTAGCTTGATTTTAAGATGTGGCATCTGCTAAGCTCTTGGTCGATTGACACACATTCCAAGCCAAGCTAACACATTTGTTTTGATTGGAGATGAGGGGTATATTGGTGCACAAGCAGTATAGTCGTTGGAGTCTTAGTTTCATCTCTGGTGTTACTTACTGCTAGCAGGCCTGGGAAGTACCCCGACAGAGTCATGCAGGAACACAAGCATCACTCTGCTACCAGTGAGCCTGTACAATACCCTAGTAAAGTTACTTGCATCACCTCTCTGCGCAAGAAGGATTTCTCTTCTTTCGCCTTTTCATTTCCATTTTTTTCATTTTTCTCTTTTTATTATTTTCATTTTTTCATAATTGTGCATAGCACTTATTCATTTGAGAGGCGGAAGAGGGATCCCAACTTATTGAGAGCAAAAAAGGTTATCCCTTCAGAGAAGTATATTATTATATACCTTTGACATGCTTGTTAAGGTTTTCCCCCTCACTTTACTCGACTTTACTAAGTTGACAAGCATTAACCCAAAACAATTGACTAGAGTAGGTGACACTAGTTATTGTGCAAGTGTTGTGTTTTCACTAAGGTTCACTTCGAACAGTACATATTTTCCATTGACGTATCATGGAATAAAAGTAAAAATTTATTCATACAGAGGTAGGATGACAGATAACCAAATAGTGATAGCTGCACAAGGCCTCTTGTATTTTACCCAGCTTGTTTCAAGAGTTAGACATGGTTTCATGCGAAACTACCCTACAAACAAAACAAGAAAACAAACAACAAAGCAAAGCAGAAGCAGAAGCAAATGCGAAAGCAAAGTAAGAAAACAAGCAGGAAAACAAACAAGAAAAGCGAGTACGCAAACAAGCATGCAAGGAAACAAATTGAAAGTAAACACTACTTCTACTCCTAAGCTAATGTTGCATGGGCCTGATCACGTGAAGTGATATTTCCAATGAAACCACTGGCACATTGGTTGACCCATGTTGGTGAGGGCTTGGTCCGCTAGCAACCCGGTTTTGTGAACCAGAAAAAAAGAAAGATATAACAATGAAGACAAACACACTTCATGTTTCAAAGTGTCCATAGGACATAAGTGGGTGCAAGTACATGACCTATTATCCATGGACTTGTCACAATGTTGTGCGATACTGCGTGCAGCTTTGAAGCATACACATACTCTTGACTATGACATGCAAGCAAATGAAATAAATAAAGACAACTTGCATCATGCACGTGTGCTTGCAATGTAAGATTCCTCTAATGCATGAGCGATGGGACCATGCAATTCGAGTGGAGGAAGCATGATCTATGTGTGAGATTGCTCTTCAATGCATACAGATGAGTGATGAGGAGTCTCGGGTAATTGAACAATTTCCTTATCAGAAGTGAAACCAACCTTGGGACAGCGAGGGCTTGACATAACCATCAGCTCGGGCTGAAGTGCCTTGACAGTCTAGGGGGTTTCGACTTCATCGTCAAATAGATCATCATAAACCGGTGGCTTCTAAAAATAAACTACAATAGAATCATGATCATGATCAAATATGGGAGTGACAGCCATGATCTGATGAATCAAATAGAGGGGTAGATGAGAAGCAAACAAATTCATCCTTTGTGTTTTCGGAAAAGGCAGATGAAAAATCAAGTGGATTTTCAATGAATAACTTATCCTCTCCGTTGTCGGATGATGGACTAACATCCGGTGTGTCCTGCGATTGATCAATGATGGGTGCATTCATAGATGAAGATACACACGCGAAATCATGGATGGAAGGTTCACCAAAGATGTCAGGAAATAACGGAGGAGGCTCGGATGGAAGGGAGTCATCCTTCGCCGAGTGTTGATGCTCAAGCTCCCAGTCATACTCTTCATGAATGACAGCGCATGTTGGTTGTGCAACACCAACTCCATTAGTGGCTTGATCCTCATTCACAACAAGTGTAGAGTCTGGAATGGAAGAACACAAGACAACATCATCTGGAGGAACAGCTGAGTACGAAGACGGAGGTTGTGGTACAAAATACATATGACAACTTGACGGACTCACAACCAAATCTGCGCGAAAATTAAGTGAAGTGATGTTGGGAGGATGTGATAAATGAATAGATGGGTGAGCATGATCTCTGACATCACTCTGCAATGGTGGAGCTATTTGATGAGGGGACAGCGAACAATCACTTGTGACAGTGACCGCATCCATCTGTAATTGTGCAGCTCCATCACTGAAGAATACTGAGTGAGGCTTGAGTTCAAACTTCTTCTTGGGATGAGTAGGTTTCCTAAGGAAATACTTGAATCAGTACCAAAGATAGAAAAATTTCATCTGGCTCTTCGGAGCTTGAAATTGCAAATCACGGAAGCACTACCAAAAATCCATAGGATATTCATGTAGAGCCTTCCATTGTTGTAACAATTTTTGGTCAAGATGTTGTGGATCAAAATGATAGAAAGTGTCTTCAATGAGATCACAGAAGTGCTCAAGTGAGTGCATGATGTTAGCAGATAGGCTGCACAGCCACCGATGTGGAGATTCGCAAAGTGTGTATGCAAGCAGCAGACTAACCTGTTCGTCAGAACATCCATCTTCCTCATGAAGCATGGAAATAAAGTCATGTAATAACTTAGGCCAGGCCACTTCACCTTCACCATCATACATGTATGTGGACAAGAGTTCAAAAATCTCCCTCGTGATGGTAATAGATTCGGTATGCGAAAAACATCGTCGAGGGAGAAGAGTGCAAGACTCCATGATAGATATGCAAAAGTTGAAAATAGGATGACAGGACACAACTTGTCATCCACCCCTCCTTCTAGCACCAGAAATGTTGACGGTGTTGGACCTGCCAATATGTCAGGGGATCTCCTCGGTAAGAAGTCCCAATTAGACCTCAGACCGTTTGGTGGAGTCCTAGCAGTGGGTTGTATGGTAATTACTCGACCACGGTTTCACATAAAGGCAAGTAAGATGTCCCTATTTGTAGCAAGGGTGTGACAACTGTGGTGAGTCAAGGAAGGTGCATGACAGGTTCTAACATGCCGAGGGTGAGGTGAATATGCCCCTTGGGAACCTATAATAGTACTCGGCTTGGAAGGAAACACACAAGAAAAGATGCATCACCAGCTCGAAAGCAAGATAGCGAACAATCCAAAGTGACAGTTAAACCAACAACACATCTGCAACAAGATTTATACAATTGCATACAAAATAGTTCATACACAAATGCATTAGTTAAATAACATACATTTCTACAACAACCATAATAGTCCAACTAAATAACAACATAAACATCAAAATGTGTTAGCTCTGTTATATTAAGAAGTGTAAGTTCTAGTCATACAATACATCCATGTCCAACCACTAGTTCCAATAGTGGAACGTTACAGCCACAACCACCTGCTCCTCTAAAGAGATATATTAGCTTTGCACAGTGGAGAAGCCAAGGTGCATTACAATACTGTCCAATATTTCTCTAAGATACTCCTATCGAAGCTTGGCTGACCAAAATCCCATACAATGAGTTATGAGGGACTATTTATAGCAAAGGGTGGGGTGACCCTTGACATTCCCCTTTGTGGCAGTTCATCTACCCTCGTGACTCTTCATCTGCTCTATGACTGTTACATCCAACTATCGACACTTGAACTTACACTTGACAAGACATTACATTACAATGCACATGTATCCATGTGAGACAAAATGGCTTGAGAAAGCCATGAAAGACATCACTGTGACTTGGACAACTGTGGGAAGTCTAACTCTTCGACATCCTTGCGATGATTGATAGTGGCGAATTGATGCCAAGATCCGTAGTATGCGATAGTGTCTATGTACTCCAAGGTGACATCTTTCTAGAACCTGACTCTTGCCTCCATAGCATCCGGGTACATTGCTCGGGCTCCTCTGTCCAACTCGTTTGAAAGCATGCACATCATTGTCTTCAGCGCAGATGGACCAGCAACATACTTGTGCGTGATGTCTGCATTGATTGGCAAGTTTGGGCTAAAGGCTATGCACATCAACTCGTCAAAGTACGATTCAAGCTCTAGTTGGACCTGTGCCTTTTTCTTTGCTTGGGTGAGAGTCCCAATAGATGGGATCGCATGTGTGCACACCACAACATCCATACTCTTGAATACATGTGCATGGGAAGCCTGTAGACTAGTGATTAGTTGTGAGAGCTCTTCATAGTTCCGGATCTAACTTCGAATGCGTGCCTTCAACTCAACTGCTATGGGCTTCATTATCTTAGGTAAGTGAAGTGGGGCTCCCTTTTATCTCATCATCCATGTTTGCATGTAATCAACAACAGCATGCACGTTCGACAAGATACATGCCCTTCTAGCACATCGCTGCTACCATTTGTTGAGATGGACAACTACCTTATGCACGGTACCAAACTTGGAATACAATGCCCGCATGATTGTGTCAAGGGATAATACTTCATCTAGTATTTCCTTCTTCAATTCTACTCGGGAGGATGTTGTAATCAATTCTCCTCCCTACTTGGTTGTATGTAGGTCCTTCGCCATTCGCTCATTCTTGGCTATCGAAAAGCGAACACTCGAGCTAGTGGCTTTGGCATATACTCTGGTAGCATTGGCCAATGCTGTTGGATGTTTGCATACGTCAGACATGATCACTCGTTCCTCATACTATGTAGGAGATGTATGATCTTCTGGAGTTGACACTCTGCGAGATTGCACAACTCTATGTTGAGACTCGTTGAATGAGATGTTGTGCATCTCTCCTTCTAGCTAATCTCCAAGGATCTCAGTGTCTCCTTGGTTAGTTGGGACTTTCTCATCTTCTGGATGCGGTGAAGCTAGTGGGTCAACCTCTTAGTGGTGAGGCATGAGGTTGGTGTCTTTCTCTAATTCCTTTATCTCCATATCTGTATCCATTTGTTCAAGTGCTCGCTCTATCTCTTGAGCAAAGTCCTTCTCTTGCAATGGCTCAACCTATTTTCCTGATGCCAGCTATTCTGATGAGTCCACTACTTGTATGCGTGCTATTTCATATGTCTGCACATTTTTCACCTCCTGTTGTACCTGTTCTTGTTGTGCTTCCTTCTCTTGTCTGCGCAGCTCCTGTTCCTTCCAGAGTTGCAACTCCTTCTCCATTTCTCTCTCTACCTTTGTGCATTTTTCTTGTCACATTGTTGCCTCTTTGCTTCTATAGCCATAGCTACTTTCTCCACAAGTGGATCTTCTCAGAACTTGCAGCTTTGCTCTTCCTCCATGTGATCGATAGTCTTCCTCTTGCCCTTGTCGCGCACTGGTATGTTTATCTCTGCTGCTGTTGCTACTTCTGGTGCTCTCTAGGATGCTGCTTCACGTTGCTTCGCTAACCATTCCATAGTAAAGCTGACTGGTTCATTGAGTTTGGAGGAGTTGTAATAATGTCTCCATGGGTCCTCCTCCACCCAATGACATGCCCCATGGATCTAGTTGAATTGTACTCTTGCATAATGATCTTTCACAAGACAATGTGGGTCATATAGAATGTAACTTCGGAGGTCAAATGGATACTTCTTCATCTCCTCTGCTTCGACATCTGCATGCTTGAAACTCTAGATCTCATATAACCCAATGCATAGCACAAGGGTAGGACAAGGTGCCTTCTTCTTCCGGTGCATCCTAGTTGTCAATCCTGCCAAGATGTGATATGCTACTTCCTTCATGACGAATATTTCCAAGGTAAACTTCTGTAAAACATGCAGAGGTTTCTCCACGTTGTACATCCGTATGAAGGTGTCGGATGGTGAGGCATACCAATAAACAATATCTATCAGTGCTTCCATTGCTGCCTTCGACATGCAGGGTGGATCATGTTCGAATATCATCTTGTAAACTGGGGTGACAAAATGATCAAACAACCATGTGATAACTCCTCTGAAGTTGCATTCAGACAACATCTCACAGCAGTCTTCGCCGGTGTCCATGCCCACTTCAAGCCTAGGAACTCATTTCGGGCATAGATTGCATCCAAGAGGTAGACGAACATGTAGATCTCTGATTTCATACCTTTGGGCAGATGTCAAGCCCTTGTTACCTGTTCCTTCAGCTAATGAGCCAACATGTTGGACCAGTTACATGCTTTACCCCTCTCTGACCAGTTGGTCCAGTGCAATCACCCAACTCTGTGGGAAGGTTTCCATGCTTTCTTGGCCATACAGGCGACCTGCAAAGGTGACCAAGTATTGATACACCTTCCATAGTATCCTCGTCTTGTAGACTTGGTTGAGTTTCATCCTGAATTTAGCAAGCTCATTCACCGAGTTCTTCAAAATGAGACAAGAGTTGGAATTACTGCTGGGTAAGATGAAGGGAGTCTCCATGATGGTCACGGGCTCTGAAATGTGAAACATCTCATCATAATCTTGTGCCATGAAGGTAGCAATCTCCATCCCGCTAACACTGATTAATTTTAGCGTCTCGGTATTAGTGTGCGAGACGATCGAATGTATCATGTCCACGCATGGGAGCACGGGATATATGCATGCAATATGGTACAAAGTGGACTTGTGGATGTTCACATATACCCGACGGTCTTCGAGGTATTCCCAAAATGTGCCTACAAATGCATCATTGACCTCTTTCCATTTCAGCTTGATGTCCTTGTCTAGAATCATCTTGATATCTTCATAGATTGGTAGACTTTCAGACACTCGCCCAACTGCTTCTCCAGTTGCACTTCCGTCAATGTCCTTTGATCCTGCTCTTTTGGAGGCCATTGATCGTAAACTGCTAAGAGGCAGAAGAACACCTGCAAGATCTAGAGACAAAGTGACATGTATGGCAAGAAATATGTCAGCAAAAATTGAAGCAAACTTGAGGAAAGACATGCAACATACTTGGGGAATGATTGGCAAAGATTGCTCAATTTCATCAGGGGAGGTTGGCTAACTGGCTGCCAGAACTCTGTAAAAGGCATTTTGGGCTATTTGGGGAGGCTAACTGGCTGCTGGATTTGTGTAATGCGCAATCCAGGCTGGCCTGCTGGTTTCTGGAACTGCGCAATGCGCAATTTTAGCTGGCAATGGTTGTAGGACCAATGACTGCATTATGCAATTTTCTAGGCCAGAAATCACTATCCCTCAGAATTGTGCAAAGCAAGCCTGGAGGAAATCTCTTGGGCATAAATGTGCGCTTCCTGAGGGGAAGACAATCCTTCCTTCTCAGGATTGCGCAATGCTTTCTTGGTGAAGAAGAGTCTGAACCAAGGTTACCCAGACCCGCCGATGGGAAATCGAAAGAAAATGGTATTGTGAATGCATGGCGATACTAAGTGTAAGCATAGGAAAATGATCGTGCATGCAAACAGTGAATGAAATATTCAAAAAATGGAACAACATGCATATGGGTGAAGTGATTTGCCGAATCGATGACCGTTCGTGCAAAACAATTTCATGCATGCGACAATAGTGAGATGCTAACGAAAACTGAAACGGTGCTAGTACAAGCTAGTATGCATGTAAACGACAACAAGCGTTCAAATAAATCAAGCAAACAACACTCACTCAAGAGAAAACACAAAAAGCAACAGAAATGTTGCAAAATATAAGTTAAGACCACTTACCCGTGAATAGCTGAGCTTGATGTGTCGAAGAGTCCTCGATGTGTTGTGGGATGTCAGAGCTCCAAGATCGATGTAAAGAAATGAGCTATGATGCATCAAATAAATAACTTGAAGCTCATGAAGTGCATGCCACAACTCTAGGAAAAAGCGACACTTGGGGGAAATATTCTAAAATGATCTTTGCATGTAACCTCCAGCTACTAAAAATAGATCCCTAAAATCTAGGGATACCTTTTGCATGTTACTTTTTCTATTCCAGGAAAAAGCAGCCCATGCATGCAAGTCAAGTTTTCTTGGTCTTGGGTGGAACCGGTCAAATCAATTGTACATGCAATAGTTTGCCTAGTTGGGAGGAAAAAAATGCAAATTTCTGGGAAGGAGTTGGGTTGGCTTCCCAGGTGATTTGCACAATTTCTGGGTAGAGCAACTGACTGCTACCTAGGAGTGTGCAATTCTTGGACTAAGTAGCCATGTTGGGAGGAATTGTGCAATTTTCAGGATGAAGCTTGACTCACAGATTTGTGCAATTCTAGAACCCAGCAAGTTGTAAGATAGGATTGTGCAATTTCTAAAGGGAAGGCTAGTTGCCCTCCAGAATTGCACAATTTCTTGAGGGAGTTGCTCAGCCTATAGCTAGCCAAGTCCGGAGAAACAGCCTGTGAGGGGAATGCAACAAGCTTTGATGGACAAGTTGTTTTTCTACAAGAAAATCACTAAAGCTTGTGTACTTGACGAGGCAAGACATGCTACTATGAAAGGTTGGTAGGGAGGCTCCAAAAAAATGCTAAGGAAAATTTTTGGAGGGTGGTTGTAGCCACTACAACAAAAATGCAAAATACAAATCTAAGGCATTTTCCAAGCCTCTTATCCCTCAGAAATATAAGGAGAAGAAATCCTTCAACGAGATTGGCCTAAAAGGGACAAGTTTGATGAGGAAACCTAAAGAAAACTAAGGAGAAAGAATCTTTTTTTTACTTGTAAGGAGCCATGGGAGCTAGGAAATTGTTGTTTAGGTGAAAGAAAGTTCCACTAAATCTAATTGGTCTTTGACGATGAGGACTAAGAAGGAGAACCCACTCCAAAAGATGAGCCTAATAGCCTAGAGAAGGAAAAATCCCATGAATAAGCAAGTACAATGGAGGAATGCACTCAAGGAAGGGCACTTGTCTCAATGAGGGTGGTTATCATATTCTATAGCCTAGAAAGCTTGAGAAATGAGAAAATACTTGTGAAAATTACCTCCAAGGTGAATTAGGGTAAATGGGTAGAAGGGGAAAAGATTGTAATTTACTTTTACCCTATTGTTGACACTATAGAATCCCTGAGATCAAATTTCTCATTGCATAAGGGGAAGACCAAGAGATAGCCTTGGGAATATGTTACATTGATATGAACTATGAAAAAATAGGCCTACCCATTATTGGGGGTGGTAGGCTCATGAGGAAAGACACTATGGATCTAAGGAGGATTGATGCAATTATGTCATCAGGATGATGGTTTGGAAAAAATTTGCATCTATGCCAACCAACTCAATGTGGATTAAGGGGTTGGGAATGTGCCTACAAAATGAAGAGGTACTAAATATTAGTATCTTCGAATCCTTGTACTTTTCATTTGGACCCAATTTGCAAGATACCACTATTTTCTGGTTGTGATCACTAGTTGAAGGTGGTAGTAAGATATTTTCAAATCAAGGTGCCACTACTATGTGGTTGCAATCACCTAGTGAATGTGGTAGCAAGATTCTTGCATAGTTGCAATCACTAGCTAAAAATGGTTGTAATATCTTTGTAGATCAAGATGCCACTATTGTGTGGTTGTGATCACTAGTTGAAACTAGTAGTAAGATCCTTGCTTAAAAGGGGACATCACTACTATATTGTTGTGATCATCAATTGAAGGTAGTAAGACACATACACACCATGATCCAACACGATTTGGAGATGCTACAATTCCAAGAACTTCCGCACTACACCTTAGGCTTAACTATTGTAAGCATGGTTTATTTTTTCTAGATGACCTTTGGGTTGGATTTGATCAAATTTGTTGTGAATTATGATCTTATTATCTCATTGAGATTAGGCCCTGCTCAAGGACCACATATATGAAAGTGGTTGCACATTGGTTGGGTGGAAAATCGACTATTGGTGCTATTTTCCCCATGTTATTAAAGATTAGTTTGTGGATCATTTGAGACTCAGTCATGGAGTTTTTCTATATTATGATTGGTAGAATCTATTAAAGCTTGGTTCATAGGTTATATATATATATATATATGAGCCGAAGTGCAATTTGTTTTTATTTGGACTCATGCAAGCTACAAATTCAAGTATTTTATATTTAGTAGTACATTGAGGATTATTTAATTATACTTTTCTATTGGTGTACTTGTTGAGTATTTTAGATACTTATTTAATGATTCTAGAATTGACCTACTTGTCATATACAATCTTTGTCTTTAATCCTATTAATGTGTTTCTGGCTGGTTACTTGATATTTCATATTTGAAGATGGCTAGTGTTAAAAAAATAAACTATTACAGGAAACAACCTAATGGGAATTTACAGGTAGGTTTTATATTCATGTGTGTACTAAATGTGATATTTCCCCAAATGGGTTGTCTTTACCCCATTAAATCTCCTTTTAATTATGAGAATTGTTATTCAATACATTTCCTCCAATGATATGAATATGTGCGAAGAGAAGAGGATTTGCAGTGCCCTTTCCTAGAACGGGACTCGGGACCAAAATAACTCCCATGTCGGTGGGCTGTAGTTCCTGGGATATTTTATATTAGAGGATATTGCGGTGACTTCGAAATCCAAAAGCATCGGTCGATGGAAGATTCAGAATCGATGAAAGCCCAATGGAGTTTAGACAACTCATTTCATTGTGCTAATAATGTTTTTAATGATTTAATGTTTCGTTGTTGAAGGGGATGACAAATATTTTTATTTACGTGATTTTAAAATTACGATTCCTTTTACACCAGTTTTGGGTTTTTTTTTAATGGAATGAGTTGATGTGTATTTGAATGAATAGATTGATTTTTCATTTTGGAAATTTTTTAGATATTGGAATTTTACAAATTACACAACTCAAACTTAAAATGGTAAGAGACCTCTATTATATTTTGGGAAAAATTCATTGAAAAAATGCCTAGACAAAAACTAGTCTATTAGTTTGACTAGTCTAAGTTTTTTTTCTAATCATTATCACATATTTTTATATCAAACCAATTAAAAACGGGAATTTAAAATTTTGTAAATTATCTCATTTATCTACAAGTTACGTCTCTTTTATACACCTATCTCAACATCTTTTGACACTATGTTGCATTGATGTGATGGGATTCGTTTGAATTGTGATTATAGTGGTTATATTGATGATTATGATGATTATGTTTTGTTGTCGTTGCTACAACACCCTTCAAAATTTTGGCCTGCACCAAATTACAGAGCCTACTGCGGTCTTGCATATTGTTGTCACAAACATAGAAATCCATTGTGTGTGTTTCCTTTAAGTGTTTTGGTCACTTTTGCAACAAAAGGAAAATGTCATATTTTTGCATGTTAAGTGTTGCACAATGTAAGTGAGCTTGTTTTGGTGGTTTCAATGGATTACCATTGTGTAAATGATTTGATCTTACCATGTAAACATCCACCGCACTCATTTCAAAAGTTGTAAGCACTGTTGCACAAGTGTGATCATGGTCATCGCAAAATGTATCTTTGGTGTCGCACTTGTCGTGAGTCATCGCAAAGTGGACACACTTAGGGAAGTATGTTGCTAATGTGTCCTGGATGATATATGTTGTTATGTATTCTAGTGTTAGAAGTGTGTGATCAGATTAGAGTCTTATCTTTGTTCACATCAACTTCATTGATCCCACACTTAGTCAAATTCTAAAAACTCTCCGACCAATCAAGTTAGCCTCATCTGACCTCCTGAAATGTGCATTGTGTAGTCTCAACCCTCTAGCTACAACACTTCCTCTTGACACTACTCAATGCAAAGTTCTTGCCTCCCAAGACTGTGCACTGAACAATTTCAGTGCTCAAGGTTGGACCTTAACCTTCAAAACTATGCAATTAAGCCCTCCAACCTAGCCTCAACTGTGCATTATGCAATCTTAGACCTCAAGATCAGTCCCTGAGCTCCTGAGCTGCAAAATTTTCACAAACACCTAGCCTCCTCTACCTTCAAAAACTATGTAATAGGATATATCAGTGCCCAACCCCTTAGCCTAGCTCATTGAGCTCCCAAACTGCACAATTTTCTTCCTCAGTCCAGCCTGGACTGTGCATTGCGTAGTCTCAAGGCTCAAGCTTCACCGTTGAATTCTTGAGATATGTAATTGCAAAATCCCCGAGCCTCTCCCTTAGCCTTCCACCTATTTCCAACTCAGTTATTCGATCAACATAAAAAATATTAGACTAGGGGTTTATCAGACTGATGTCCTCTTGTCATGAGTGAATTGCAAATGTAGGTACTCTATCATACCATGACAAGATAATGAAGAAGGAGATGGAGAAAGGAAACATGTTAGAGGACATATTTGTAGCTGATTATGAAAGTTGATCAATCATGAGAAAGAAAAAGTACACCAGTTTGCGACCATTTCCCAAGACCTGATATCCTTGAAGACTCCTTACCTCTAAGCCATATGGAGGTGGACAAAAGAGAATTTCGACGAAGACATAGCAAGGAGTAGCAAGAATGGCTTGACATTTCCATGTCATCAAGAATTCCATGTCAGCAGTGTCATGTCATGGTTCATCATACGCCACATCATTCTTGTGGATTATGTAATTTATTATTTGAAAATGTATTGTAAAGTGGAAGTCCAAAGGACATGTACATAATATGAAGAGTTGTGTAAAGTTGAAAAGTCATAGGAAGTAAAAAATTCATGAGGGTAGTCAAAGATTCATAAGGCAGGTGAAGCATCACCCCTTTGGTTATATATACACCCTCATTTTATGAGTAGAGTACTTTTCACCTTAGATCCTCCCACAAGGCATTAGAGAGACAAGCTAGTTCTTTGAGGAGAAAGTGGTGGCTCCAATGCTCCACTATTGGAAGTAGTGGTGTTCGATGTATACATGTGTCTTAGGAATTTTACTTTATATATGAAGCCTCACATCCGACATGTTATTCATGCATGGATTATGAATGTTTGTGATGATGTTTTATGATTTTTTTTATTGACGATTTGTTTTCACCTGTAATAAAGTAGTTGAACTATTTAGGTTATTTTAGTGCTTATCATATTGAGAATGTGTTGTAGCGGTTGCAATTCTTTTCGGTTCCTTGTGGAATAATCCACTAGATGTTAGGTGGATATTCTTTTTTATGTGTATTTCTACTAGAGTGGTACTATTACCTCTATCCTACATGCTCACCTTCTTTTCCTCCCACAATATAAGAATCTTGACACACCTACAAATGAACACTCACCAGGCACACTCACTTTATTTTTGAAGGCACACATGCATTCCGCTCTCTTGTTGAAAGTTAGTGCCAAGGAAGATATTTAATAAATCGGAAACCGAGCCATATTCTAGATGGGGCTCCTATCCTAAATGGTGTAAGCTGACCACATATCGGGGGACCCCTTAAATTTTAGCGGGTCCAGTACCATAAACATTTATGGCGCTAGAAGGAGGGTAACCATATTTTTATGGTTGATAACCTCACCCACCCTAATTTTACTTCTTTTGGTCAAGGCAACAATTTTCCCAGCACCTCCCCCGCTTCTATTCCTGAAGTTGGCGGATCTTCTCGGACCATTCTTGAGAAAATCTGTGAAATCTCTTAAGAGAACATTTGGGCCATCTAGCCTATAACCTGTAAATTTAAAAAGGTTATTAGATTGATTCCTAGAATACATAATCTGCGTTATTTTCCAAAGAAGAACGCGACCACTCCTACCAGGATATTGGTTTCAACAGTCAAAGATTTGGTTCTCACTGCCCTTGAAGAGTTAGCAAAGATTGCAGAAAGTGCAAAGAAACCATAGCAACCTCCATCTTTTAATGGACGTGACATAGACAATGTTGTACTCTCAGATGATACTTTATGTGGGTTAGGTGGTGAATAAGAGGAAGAAGATCCATCAAATTCCAAAGAAGAGGAAGAAGATCCGTCAGACTCTTATGAAGAGGAGGAGGACAAAGACGAATATATAGTAGACAAAGATCTAGATTGGATGACTTAGGGCCCACTCGCATTATTGGGTGTGTTATACAAGATGTCGAGGCACCTAGAGAATTTGTTAACAAAGTTTGACACTGACAAAGCAATGAAGATTGAGGACCACTTGGACAAATTTTACCAACATATACAAATGCTTGCGTATGTTATGATGATGTTGCATGTCGATTGTTCCCATGTACCTTAGATGAAAGAGCAACTGTATGGTATCACAATCTTCCTCAAAACTCAATCCATAATTAGAAGGGGTTTAAGAAGTTGTTTCTTTAAAATTTTGTCGATGACAAAACCCCTGTCATGTTATTGAAAGAGATGAGAAATCAAAAGATGGAGCAGAAAGAAAAATTTAAATATTTTAATTATAGGTTTAATCACATATTGAATATATTTCCTACATATATGAAACCTCATGAATCCATCACTATCGATTATTATACTTCTGCATTACCTACAAGCATCGTGCAGTTCATGAAGAGAACTGCGAAAGCGACTCTTGCAGAGAATTATGAAGAAGCAATTGTAGTTAAAAAGGACTTGTACGCGATTGGAGTCATCATGGAAGATGAATGATCAAAGGAATCCAAAGACATGGGCAAAAGGTCTCAGGCCTCCATAAGCAAGGAAAAGGAAAATTAAACTATCGATCTAGAGAGCTTGACCCACATCATCGAGTCTTTGCCTGATGAGTTAGCAGAAATAAAACAGAGGTCAAGTGATACCACCATGAGCAGGAAGCCGCCTAAATTCAAATTTTTGAGAAGGGATACCAACTCCAACTATAGCAGCAACTGGCTGGCCAATTCTATGCAGAGATTGAACATTGTGTTGAATTTTGAGAGTATGGGCATGGACCAATATTGTCTGTTGCATAAAGAGTATCATTAAGAAAAAACATGTTAGGTCCCTATACTACTAGTGTAACCCCTTATTGTTATTAGTACAACCCCCTTATTATATTGGCATGCCCATGTAGTCACCATGTTGTTATTATTGTGCCCCATAAAAGCCCACTATTGTTATTATTGTGCCCTTACATTATTATTGTTATGTTGGCTCTGATTATATTATGACCCCTTAGACTCCTATATATAGAAAGGAGGTCTTGTCATTTGTACCATCCAAGAATTGTTCATTTGTGTAATGTAAAGGAGGTTTCCCCCTCAAAGAGGCTTATTTCTAAGGCGTTAATCTATATTTTCTATCTGTTTGTGAGCTGGTTTCATAACATTTGGTATCGGAGCTTTGGATTCTAGGGTTTCGCTGCTCCAAACAGGTCATCGTGGCATTTTCGCTATAATTTTTTTTTTTGAAACGTTTCAGAAGTGAAAAAAAACCCATTTGAGATGAAATCACGTTGAACTTCAGGTCCAAATTTCAGATATTGTCTCACTATATTTGCGGAGAAATGATCTGAGGAAGTTAGGGTTTTTGCAAGCTCCTGAATTTCATCTAAAATAGGTCATCATGTAATTTTCACTATAACATTTTCGATATGAAGTTTCGGAAGCTAAAAAAAAAACCATTTGAGAAGAAATTGGTCTGAACCTTGGATCGGAATTTCATATCTTTTCTCACTATAGTTTCGGATATATGATCTGAGGAAGTTAGGGTTTTTGCAGACTCCTGAATTACATCCTAAACAAGTGACCTTGGGAAAATCGTTATAACTTTCTCTATGAGCATCAGATTGAAATTTCGTAAGAAGTTACAGAAAGAGCACGACATTTATTTTGTTTGGGTATAATATTTATAACCTAAGGTGGAAGCACTGACACGTGGCGCATCGTACAAGTTCACTCTACTGAACTAGTTTATAATTACGTCATCATGGGAGATTGGGAATAAATCCTTCTTCGGGAATCCAATTGTAATCAGACTTGTGGAGTTAGAAAAAGGACCCAGAGGGCTATTACAGGCCAAAATTTCAGAACTTAAAGATCCGAAATTATAGAGTTACAATTGTTTCAAGTTCGAGCGCCTAAAATCAAGGAAAAGCAAGATGAAGAAGTTTGATGGCAAGGATCCGGTAAATTGGATACTACAGATGGAGAAATATTTTGATCTACATGGTGTACCACTGTTACAAAAGATACGGATTGCATTTAATTATTTAGAACCAAATCACTTTTTATGGTATAAAGAGATTTTTTCTCGTAAACCACTTGTTACGTGGTCAATTTTCACAGAGGAAATGATAGCACATTATGAAGATACAAAGAGCAACACCTTCTTTAGCCAATTGATAAATCTCAAACAAAAGTGTTCAATGGCAGAGAACATTGAGGACTTTAAAAAATTGAATATAAGGGAAAATGATATTCCAGAGAAGCAGAGGATTGATGTCTCCATAGGGACTTTAAAGGATAACATTCAACATGAGGTTCATCTTTGGGAACCTGATTCATTGGAGAAGGCATTCATGTTGGCAAGAAAAATTGAAAGCGAAATTATGGAAACAAGGAATCCCACCACTCATGACTATAATTATGGAAGTGTTTTTTGTCCTAGCCTTCCACAACCTACAAGGTTTACACCACAACAACTGGAAGAAAAAATAGAAAAACGGCTTTCTTACAATTATGATAGAAAATACACTAAAGGTAATAAGTGTACTGAGAAGAAATTATTTTACATAGATTATGAAGAGGAGGAAGAAAAGGATCAAGAAACATCAAAAGAATAGGATATACACTAGGAACCCACCCTAGAGAAAGAAGAAATGAATCCGACCATATCTTGTAATGCATTGGCCGGAATTACCACTCCTCAAACTATCAATATAGAAGGACATATCAAGAAGAAAAATGTTCAAGAAGTGAAAGATCACATCAAGCATCAAGAAATGAATCCGACCATATCTTGTAATGCAATCGAAGAAATTACCACTCCTTAGACTATTAAGATAGAAGGATATATCAAGAAGAAAAATGTAATAGTGTTGATTTATTCAGGAAATACCCATAATTTTATTCATTGTAAGATAGCTAAGGAATTGAATTGCTTCCTATATCCAACACCAACGTGTCAAATGATGGTTGCAAGTGGAGGAACCATAAATTGCTCTGGAAAGTGCCATAATATCAAGCTATCCATTGGATAATATGTATTCAATAGTCCAATGCTTTCCATTCCAATGGATGGTGCTGATGTTTTACTAGGAGTCCAATGGCTACAATCTTTGGGTACGATAGCTTTTAATTTTCAAGAACTTTTCTTGAAATTTTTTTGGGAAGGAAAGGAAGTTGAATTGAGGGGTTTCGAAGGGAAACCAGGAAAGATAATCAAATCTAATAGCATGAAAAATCTTCTAAATAAAGGAAAACGGGGTGTAATTGAACAATTATGTTCACTAGAGGATCCCACATCGAAATCGTGTATTTCTTTACATCTCCAAAACGTTTTGGACAATCATTCCAAGGTAATTGAGACTCCCAAAGGCCTCCCACATATTCGTGATCATGATCATGATATTTATTTGGTTCAAGGAAGTGTTCCTCCAAACATCAGGCCTTACAGATATCCATATACCCAAAAGAGTGGGAACTCATTCAAAAGTTGCAGAAGATCCCAGTTCAAACAATATTGTGAGAACATGACAAAGAAGGAAAAATCATATTGGAACTTGAAGCAATCACAGAACTAAGAAATCGACAGCTACGCAATAGATCAATTTCAAAGTATCTCATCATGTGGAAGAACTTACCCGCTAAAGATTCCACATGGGAGGACAAGAATTTATACAGAAGCATCAAGAACTACTCAAGCATTGAGGACAACATTTTTTGAAGGAGAGGGGCATGTTAGGTCCCTATACTACTAGTGTAACCCCTTATTGTTATTAGTACAACCCCCTTATTATATTGTTATGCCCATGTAGTCCCCATATTGTTATTATTGTGCCCCATAGAAGCCCAATATTGTTATTATTGTGCTCTTACATTATTATTGTTATGTGAGCTCTGATTATATTATGACCCCTTGGACTCCTATATATAGAAAGGAGGTCTTTTCATTTGTATCATCCAAGACTTGTTCATTTGTGTAATGTAAAGGAGGTTGACCCCTCGAAGAGGCTTATTTCTAAGGCGTTGATCTATCTTTTCTATCTGTTTGTGAGCTGGTTTCATAAAAAAACATGCCCGAATGGAACCATAACATGAACGCTCTAGCTGTGCATATTATTGATGCAGTAATTTATGATGAGTAGAATGAGCCAACAAAGGAGAAGGAAGAAAATAATGTAGCTAAAGAAACTGCGAGTGTTGGACATGTAGAGAATACACTCAATTGTGTTTATGGAGCTGAAAATAAAATTGTCGTAGAACAACCATTGAGTGAGGAAGTAGCCCAAAAGTAGAACTGTCGATACAACTTGAGAAGCCAAGGGTAGATCTCCAAAAAGAGTTGAAAAGATAAAAATTGAAATAGAATTTGCAAAGGAAGATCACACCTCCCATCAACTCAACTCACAACATGTGGAGAAAGTCTGGAAATGTGGCTACAACGAAAAGCACTTCCACGGATAGAAAAATCAAGTCTATCATTCTACAAGCATTAGATAAGTTTACTCCTCTAGACACTTTGGCAATGTCTCCCACACTTTATTATAACATAGTTGAAGACATAAGGAAAGCTTGCACCAACATCTCACTCTTTGAACTTACAAATATCATGAGCCAGTGGGAACTTCTTGTCTGTGCTCTTGAGCAGTTCACCTTAGGTAACAATGCTTTTTTGTAAAATGGATCTAAATCTGGTAAGTCTTCTGGTCCCTTGGAATCAATACTTAACTCATTAACATTAGAAGCTAACACACTCTACCCTCTATTTTTGTTAACGTCTGAAATTTTCAAGTACAATGTATGCAATTGCTTAGTTGATTTTTGTGCAACGGTGAACATAATGGAACTATTTGTAGCCAAGAAAATAAATGAAAAATGGATAAATTATATGCACAAATCATTCAACTAGATAAGACTCTTTTCCATGATATCGGTGAACTTAGAAATGTGTTTATCCACCTATCATCTGATCAAGGAGTTCACTAGTGTATAAATATAGTAATTGTGGACATCCCAAAAGCATACAATGTATTTCTAAGAAGATAATGGTCAAACAAATTACAAGGGTATTTTTCTATGGACTGGTAACATTTATGGCTTTCGTACAAGGGAAGAAATAACCAAAATCGAGTGAACTCAGAACCTTACAAGAAGCACACTGTTACACCCTTAGAGGGAAAAAAATGAACCAGTTGCTTTCACAGATCTAATATTTAGAAATTGATTTCTAGAAACTGATCTAGGGTGCTATCTTGCCCAGCCATCCCCAGTCCCACTTGACACACAGTTGGATCTCCTTCCTAATTCAACAGGAGTAAATGACTTATGTACAGTAGATAGTAGTAGTAGTAGTAGTACTAGTGTAGGGCCTAGCTCTTGTACATATGATGTTTGGATTTTGTACTTTGACGGTTCAAAGACACAAGAGGGCTCTGGAGATGGTTGTGTTTTAGTAGACCCGCGATAGAGGAAACACCTGATCTCAAGCCACTTGGAATTCGAGTGCACAAACAACACAGAAGAATATGAAGCACTCATCTTGGGTTTACAAAAGGCCATCGACCTCAATGTTGGAGTTCTCAAAGTAGTAGGTGACTTTGAAATCATCATACGATAGGTACACAATACTATTCACTGTGTGTCACCTCATCTAAAAGGTTATCAACAAGAGGTATGGTGTTTGATTTCTCATTTCCAAGATTTTAATATTATATATGTTCCTAGAATGCATAACGCAACTACAGATGCATTAGAAAATGCTGCTGCTAGGTTATCACCGCTTAGGGACCGTTTTTTTGTTGAAATTATTATTAACCATATGTCGCTGACAATACCACTAATTAACGTGTTTTCAATGATGACTAGCTAATACTGCACTTTTTGGCAAACGTTGATGTATTCAAAGATGCAACTATCGATGAAGACAGTCATGAAAAAGTGTTACAAGATGCAACCTGTAAAAATAAAGAAAACTCCATGCCGAAGGGTGTGGTATCATTGGAAAATATTTATGATTTGTAGAATCTCTTTTGAAGGCCAGCCAACACAAAAACCCGCAATTCATTGGTATCACATGAAGAAATAAATATTGGAACATAAAATGATCCAAAGTTTTTCAATCTCGGTACTTTTTGCACATCACAAGAGAAACAAGATTTAATCCGTTATTAAAGAAGTACAGAGATGTTTTCACGTGGGCATATGATGAGCTCAAAACTTATGACACGCAAATAATTTAGCATGTTATCCTAATCAAGGAAGGGACAAAGCCTTTTCAACAAAAGTTGTGAAAGGTGCATCTGATGCTTGAGCCCTTGATTCAAAAATGGTTGAGAAAGTTGTTGGATGCTCAGATCATGTACAAAGTGTGAAATTCAACCTAGGTATCTAATCTGGTCCTAGTAAGAAAGAAGTCCAGGGAAATCCACTTGTGTGTTGATTTTTGAAACTTGAATCATGCCTCGGACAAAGACAACCACCCTGTGCCATCTATGGAACAGATACTACAGAAAGTATTGGGGTCAGATATGTTCTCCTTGCTCAATGGTTATTTAGGCTACAACCAGGTTTTGGTCTTAGAGCCTGACAGACTAAAAACAACATTCCACACTAAGTGGGGCACATTCACATTTTGAAGAATTCCATTTGGGCTAGTCAACGTAGATGCAAAATTTCAATAGGCAATGGACATCTCATTTCATGGAATGATCAGGAAGAGCATTGTGGTGTATCTCGATGATGTCACAATGTTCTCTAAGAAGAGATCTGAATGCTTACGCCATTTGAAGAAAATTTTCAAACAATGTCGGAAGTACGAGATATCCCTTAATCCCAAGAAAAGTATTTTTGCAGTTTCCAAGGGTAATATCCTGTGCCTCATTATCGTGAAAGGTGAGATTAAAGTAGACCCTAATAGGGTCAAAGATATCAAGTAGATTCCTTCCCTAATGAATAAGAAAGCTATGCAATCCTTCCTAGGGAAGATTAATTTTCTTTGCAAGTTCATCTCTGATTACGCTAAGATCATGAAACCTATACAGGATATGGTAAAGAAGGATGAATTATACAAGTGAGACAAAAGGGAAAAGGACGCATTCTCCCATATCAAGCAGGCTGTCACAAAAGCACCAACCTGGTACAACCCAAATTTCAAGAAATATTTTATGTTAACCACTTTCACTTTTGAAACATCTCTTGTCATTGTTCTCACACAAAAGGATGATCCAAATAATAAGCGACCATCTTTCATGAGTGCTATCCCATAGGAACTTGAACTTAACTATCCCACCATTGATAAGTAGGTGTGTTCAATCTACAAGCTGGTAAATCCCTTTTGGACCTACCTCTTGAATAATCATTGTATTATCTTTGTGCCACACCCAACAGTCAGATCATTGTTTGTTCAACAAGAGCTAGGTGAGAGAAGAGTGAAATGGATGACGTTTCTGCAAGAATATGACTTAGAATTCAAGGTAGTTCATAGGATAAAGGGACATGGTCTATGTTGGCTAGCAAAAAAATAAGTGGATGCAAAATAAGAAGATCCATATAGATGGGATCAAGAAATCAAAATGTATAATGTTTAGTGAGCTTCCCCCATTGTTATCACCAACTCTTGGTACATTGATGTGTGTTAGTATCTTGAGCACGACACAGTTCCCTCACACTTATCTGCATGGTAGAAGAGGGAACTCAGACTAAAAGCATTATCTTATAAGTTGGTGGATGGGGTGCTTTTCAGAAAGCACCATAATGGAGTACCTTTCAAGTGCATGGAAGTACACGATTCAGAGAAAGTATTGCATGATATCCATGATGGACTAGTTGAGGGACACTTTGTGCAGGACAAAAAAATGCATAAAGTTATGCAGGCCATTTTCTATTATCCCACATTATTCAAATATGATGATGCCTATGCCAGCAAGTGTCTGGTCTGTCAAAAATGTGTCGACTGAAACAAGAAGTCAGCCGCCCTGTTACAGCCTATTGTAGTGGAAGAACCATTTCAACAATGGGTGTTGAGAAATATAGGGCATCAAGATTAGGTGATTTCTCTTCTTGTTGATAACTGCTCGTGAATGATTTTTTACTTCTTTATATTAGGATATTCCCTTTAAGTAGATTATTATTGTGTTCTTCATCAAATAACTACCAATAGATAAACAATAAAGAGACAAGACACACAAAATGTACGTGACTAGTCAAGGCTAAAACCTCTCCTACTTGAGAGGAAAAATCAAATGAATTCTTCTTCTTATAAAGACTCAATTGACGAATACCAAGACTGTGACCAAAAACCTTGACACAACAACCTCTCCAAGGCCAATTCACAAAACCCTTCTTCACTACTTTTTCTTCTAGTCCAAGTCAACACTTGGTCAAACTTCTTGACTTCCTTTGTATTTGTTTGGCCACCCTTAATATTTTGGCCTTACTCAAAAGACTTGCAATACTCGATTTCCTAAGATCTTTGCAAGATCACATGTGTGAGCATAATTATGGACTTCTATGGTGTATGCCTCCTTCGCTTGTTTTGAGAACTTTCACTTGTAACATCAGCTAGAAAAAAATGATGGTAGAGAGACCTTTTACTTGTATTTCATATGGGCTGATGTTAACCTACAAAAACCCTAGTTTTTTCCATACGTATGAGGAGATTCATCCAAAAATAGCACCAAAATCCTTCATCCTTCAATTCCTTCTTCACGTTGGTTATGAGGCTGCTCTCGTTGACTTTTCACACCTCTTCTTGTTGCAAACTTTCTTGACCGAAATTATGTGTCTAGGATGAACGCTAAGCTTCCTATTAATAATGGTTGGTCCATGTAAATAATCTGAATTGACTTGGAGACTAGGCCGACATGTCTTTTGTAAATTATCTTCTTCTCTTTTGAAAGCCGACTTCAAGGGATGTTTGTAACAAGGTCTTGGAGGGCTTATGAGACAAATCAATGATATTTTATAATGTGTGACACTCCCAAATGGGTCTTACATAGTTTACATTGAATCTATAGACTTTTATGACATGATAACTAATCTTAAAGGCTCATAATGGGATCCTTAACTAAAAACAAAATTCCTTTCTCATGATACCATGAGACAAACATTACAAAAATAATTTTATTTTTCTTCTTTTACATCAATTACATAAAATCATATTTACTTGTCATTATGAACACTGAACCTAGTTACACTTTTCAACACTCCCTCTTAACTTGGGAGGTATTCATAATCCATACAAGGTACTTGGACATTCTCAATTTGAAGAATTCTCATAAGAAGAATCATATTGGAAACCCATATGTATAGCATCATATCAACCAAAATTGTCACATATAAATGTCTTCAATAACAAATCTATCTCTCAACAATACCAGAGCTCAATGTTGGCGAGACCAATGATGTATAAACACCCTAATAAATTTCTCTCTCAGAACATACCCCACCCGAGTTCACTTAGAGTATGTTCCACTAGGAATATTCTTATCTTAGATTCCCAGTCCTTAAAGAATATTGGTCCTCTACGACTACTCTTGTCGTGGATGCCCTAACTCATCCTCAAAGAGTATCAAATGCCAGATGTTTACCCAATTCTTCATTATGTCTTCCTAAGTGAAGACAAGAATGATGTGTCTATCTCTCCCTCATAATTAGGGAGGACATATCTATTCAAATGAAGGAATGTACCTAAGATCCCTCTAGGCTTAGAAATTTTCTACCAAGTTTGAAAGCTGTTTCCAGGCTCCCTCTTAATTACAAACCTACATCAGCTCTCTAGGTGGAGATGATGGGACAACCAACTGCTTGAAGAACTCCTCCTCATGATTTCATGAACTTATTTTCTTTATTCAGGAGTCTTCATGTTTTTGGACTTCTTCGTAGGGCACATAACATCCATAAATTTCATCCATGAGTCAGTCATGTCATTATTCCTTTCATCGGATAGTGATCCATCAATTCATATATGGCCTTCCTTCATGCCATGTTTATTTCTTCATGCCATGTTTCCTTAAGGATCTTTCATCCCACTACATGGACATAAGGGGTGGAAGATATCCATATATCTTCCCTTGGCAGCCTTGCATAAGCCCATCTAGATATCATTCAAAAATAAAGGAATGAACATTAAATAAAAAATTACCTCTCTGATGGTCTTTCATCATGACATCATCTAGTTCACATTAGCATCATTCATACACATTTACACATATCCAAAATATATGTACTGTCAACAGTCTCTTTACTTTTCATAGCTCATCAAATTCTTCATATTCTTCATGGAGATGTCCTAGTCAAATCTCTCAGTCCTTGGATGTTGATTACCTTTTCCATAGTTGTATATTTCGTGATCTCTTCCTTTCTCACTTCACAGATTTCCTTCTAGGAACTTTTATTCATAGCTCCTATAATTTTTAAACCACCTAATATTCCATATGAGGACATATTATGTTTATTTCATCCAAAAAATGTGTGACCCATGCCTTCATGCATCCTTTCAAAGGAGGAGATCCTTTCTTTTGATCATGCTCTCGAGATAGATCATTTATCCATGCTACCTGCAACCATATGAAATGACTTTATAATATTTAATACAAGCATACATACCTCATTTTTATTTAGATAATTTTAGATGTCCTTTCAACGACCTCCTTGATTGAAACAACTTCAATCCCTTGATATGCTTCAACTCTTTTGTCATCATACCATCATCCCATGAATTCCACAAGTTGGAATTCTTGATGAAACCCTTACTTCCTTTTAGTTGGTGAACCTTCCGATGAAGATTCCAATAGAGGATCTTGAGTATCATCATCCATCAAATGTTTCCTTTTGACTAACGTATGATGAGATTTGTAATAGATTATTTTCCCATAAGTACCACTTATGTTTCTAATGAGGTTTCCAAGAGGTATATCTTCCCATGGGTGATTGTCATAAACTTCAAATATATTTTATGCTTCTCTATGATGATGTCACGATCTCTTTCTTTTAATTATTTTATGAATCCATGATGCATCCTATCATTTACCTTAGTGATTCATGATAGCCATATCTTACAAAAGAAAACTTGAAAGTAGGAACTTGAAAAGAACTAGCTGAGGAAGACTATCTCAATCATAGTAGAGATCTCTTACTTCCTCTTTCTTGAACTTCTTATTTTCAACATCCTCCACTTCATCAGTGAGAAGGGCTTCTTCTCTACCTTTTTTTTATTATCCTTCTTAGGACAATCTATTTTGTAATGCCCATATTCATGACATCCATAACATTGAATTTTAACCATGTTCCTCTTCTTTTTCTAAGGATTAAATTTCCCAAACTTTCCTCTTCTCTTTCCCATAGTATCATATGCTTGATTTTTCTCACTGGATCCCACATCAGTTTTAGCCTTCATCCTGGTTTCTTCAATTTTGCATATTGACCATAGATCCTGGAATAGAGTAGCTTCTTTCTTCCCATAAATGATTGAAGTAAAGTTACCCCATTCTTCCGGTACTACATTTAGTACTACAGTGTTCATCTCCTTGTCAGACATTATTTCACCCAGATCTTGAAGTTGATCCCTTATTTTAGATATCCTCATAAAGTATGAGGCTATTCATTATTTTTTTAATATCCTTAGCTTGTAAAGTTCTTTCCTTAGAGAGATAATTTCTCTTGCAGTACTTACATAAACAACTCTACCAATTTTCCATATATTCCTTTTGAGGTGTCAAGTTTAGATACATATGGAATGAGGGGATCCTTGATGGATTCTATGAGAATTATTTGAGCCATCACTTCCCTTTTCATAAACATTGTAAGTTCTTGAGCATCTTCTTTCCCTCGATTGGTGATAGATCCTTTGACATGATCCATAACCTAATTTTCAATTAGCTTCAGATATGTCCTATTCTTCCATGCAAGATAGTTTGAAGCCCCAACTAATTTATTGCTTTCCTTGCAAAAAGACATTTTGACAGATTCAAACATAAATATACTTACTTGTGAAGATGCATCTTCCACTTGTTTCCTCGAATTTTGATGATGATATAGTTAATAGAGAGATTCTCCTTGATGAAGATACTTCTCTTCAAGAATTATCCTTGTCCCCACAAAGAAGGAGAACACTTTAGAGCCTTTGATGGTGATGTCCTTGTTGATGATGATCAATGATGACTTCCTGATGATGTATTGTCACTTCTTGGATGATATTCTTCAATGGTAAGGACCTTGCTTTAGTGAGAGGAAGATTTCCTTTTGATGATGATGACAATGTCCTTGATCTTGATTCTTTACGTGACTTTGATTTGTAGATATCTTAAACTTGAGTAAGGCCTTAAAGGTATTTTTATGATGACTTGAGGATTTAAGACTTCTTTGATCTAGGAATTTGATACTTATTTATATATCTTGACTCCAAGATGATATTCTTAGATTTTATTTGATGTCTGTCTTGAGATTTGATCCTTGAGTGTCCCTTCATAAGCTGACCTTCCTTGACCTTTTTACCTTAGCTATGATACCATGTTGAGAATGATTTTAACTTCTTTATATTAGGATATTCTCTTTAAGTATATTATTAGTGTGTTCTTCATCAAACAACTACCAATACATAAACAATTAAGAGGCAAGAGACACAAAATGTACGTGATCAACCAGGGCCAAAACCTCTCCCACTTGAGAGGAAAACCCAAATGAATTATTCTTCTTATATAAACTTCAATTGATGAATACCAAGACCATAACTGAAACCCTTGACACAAAAACCTCTCTAAGACCAAGTCACAAAACCCTTCTTCACTTATTGTTCTTCTAGCCCAAGTGAACACTTGGTTAAAATGCTTGGCTTCCTTTGTATTTTTTTGGCTACCCTTAAGATTTCAACCTTCCCCAATAGAACTACAATAATTGGATATCTGAGATCTCTACAACATCACACATGTGAGCAAAAATATGGACTTCTATGGCATATTCCTCCTTCACTTTTCTTGAGAACTTTCATTTATAACTTCATCTAGCAAAATCTGATGGTAGAGATACCTTTTACTTGTCTTTTATATGTGCTAATTTCAACCTCCAGAAACCCTATTTTTTGCCACACATGCAAGGAGATTCACCCAAAAAGAGCACCAAAATTCTTCGTCCTTCTCTTCCTTTTTCTTGCTAGTTATGAGGTTGCTCTCTTTGACTTTTCTCACCTCTTCTTGTTGCAGACTTGCTTGACTGAAATTATGTGACTAGGATGAAGGCCGAACTACCTATTAATAGTGGTTGGACCATGTAAACAAACCGACTTGACTTGGATACTAGGCTGACATGTCTTTTGGAAATTATCTTCTTCTCTTTCGAAAGTTGACTTCAAGGGACGTTTGTGAGAAGGTCTTGGAGGGATTATGACACAAATAAATTCTCTTTTATAATATGTAACATTCTCAAATGGGTCTTAAATTTTTGAAATTGAATTTATAGAATTTTTTGACATGATGACTAATCCTAAAGGCTCACAATGGGAGCTTTAACTAAAAAATAAAATTCCTTGCCCATGAAACCCATGAGACAAGCATTACAAAATAATTTTATTTTTATTCTTTTACATCAATTACATAAAATCATTATTATGCATGTCATTATGAATACCAAACTTAGGTACACTTTTCAACAATGGGGCCTAGATGTTATTCGAGAAATTGTTCTGCACTCGTCAAAGCAACATCGCTACATTCTCACTACTACAGACTAGTTCACACGGTGGGTAGAAGAAATTACGCTAAACCAAGTGAATGATCAGGAAGTCATCATCTTCCTTACTAAGAATATCATTTTCATCTTCGATGTTCTAACTTCACTTTTTTTTTACAATGCAACATACTTTTCATTGCTAAGATTATATGATTTTACATTGGAAAATGGAATTGTATTGAAACATTTAGCTAATTAGTATTCACACAGGAATGGTCTTGTTGAGTCTACAAACAAGAACCTTATACATATCATTAAGAAGAACATTTTCTGTGAAAAAATGAACTGGCACTCCTCTTTGGTGAATTACCTATGGGCTGACCATGTCATGCCAAAACCTTCTCTGAATACATATCCTTACTTCTTGGTGTACGAAAAAGAATCCATCCTACACTCGAACATCTATTTTCCTTCCCTTCAACTTTCACAAGAATCCTAAGGCAAGCCATGCTTATTGGTTCAGTGTAGGATAGACACCCTTCTCTTCATCAGAGTCATATCAAGAGGTGGTTCAATAAGAATTCTTCAAGGAATAACGAATTTGGTGTGGTTGACTTATTCTTGAAGTGTGACAAAGTCCATGAGGACAAAGGAAAACACACTACGTTCTAATCCTTGTAGATTGTACGGGGGCTTCACTGGGGTAGCAATACCCTACCTCATGCATTCATATTGGGGGATATATATTGAGAAAAAAATGACATAACTTATTGAGCATATAGTAGGGGGTAAAGGGTTTTTAATTTGGTAGCTATAAAAAATGGATCTCAAAATTAATGAAAAGATATAAAGGGGTATAAAAATTGTTAATGAAAAAAAGGCTACCTACAATATCTAGTGAATGTAGGGGTTTTTTAAATTGGAAAGGTGTATTAGGTTCATATTGGTAGAGGGTTAAATAAACTAATTTTAGAGGTATTTTATAATATGTAGTCAAATTAGGGATATTTTTTAGTACGCCACTAATGCATGTGATATTTCATAGGTTCATTGAGTGAAGCCCCCATGGTAGATTGAATCGTTCACTATACACAAAAATATTGGCCAACACACACATTGTCTTCAATCTCTAGACATGAAGAATGACTCTCTTCCTATCAATGGCCAAGACGTAAAACAATATTTTCGCTAATGATCTAGGGTTGTGCACTGCCCTATGTACATAGTTTCTTGTTTGTTGGTTTGTTTTTTCATGTCCTTATTTTCATTTTTGTAAATAAGAATCTTGTGTGAATGTGTTTTTCATATTCTTTGTGTGTGGATGAGTTGAAAAGAATTTTGTGACACTACAACATTTGGATAACCTTCGATCCTCCTTCCTTGTGTTGGTTAAATCTTTTTGGTTGGTGATGTTCTGATGGAAAATATGATCCATACGTAAGGAGAGTTTTGTGTTGAATCATGATACCGAGGTCTATTTTGGAAACCTTATGCCCATATTCAGTTCATTATGTTTCATTTGTTTCACGCTTATCCAATTAGTAGAGGCGGAAAAGGGGAAAAACGCAAAAGAGTAAACCTAAATCAGAGGTTTCAATATGGTTCTCTGAAGAAACAACCTCTCCTCCTCTCAATAAGTCGGGATCCCTCTTCTACCCATAAAATGAATAAGTGCCTATGCACAGTCCTCTTAAATATATAAATAAAGGCAAGAGAAGAGAAAGGCTTCTTGCATAGAGAGGTGAAGCAAGCAACTCTGTCAAGGGATTGTCCAGGCTCGTTCATAGTGGAGAAATGCTTTGTTAGACAACAAGTAATATTGAGGGAGCGGGGGTGAATCAATATTACTGAAATATAAATGGTTATTTCTGAAATTAAAACTTATTTAGTAATTTGCTTCAGAATAGTGAAACTTTTAGGGTCTAATATTCGCAAGTGGGCTAATTTTCTATACCTTTCAACAACAACAAAAAATTTGCCAATTTCGATTTTTCTAAAAATAATTTTCTCGAGTTTTATAGTCTGAAATTATTTTACCTTAAAAATCACCAAGATATTATATATACTAATATAATATAGTAAAATATTTAGATATTTTTACAAAATATCATCAAATATTTTACAATTTTTCTACTATAGATTACTAAGATTCGCTAAGGTTTCTAAACATTCAAATAGATATCCATCCTTAAAATTTTCCCTGATTTAGAAAGATATAACAAGATTATGCACATGAAAAAGACAAAAAATCATCACAAGTAGACATTTGGATTTTAGGTGGAAAATCCCCCCTCTAGGGAAAAAATCCATCAAACTTTTTGTTGCTTCTTCTTATTATCTATTTCTTCAAAATATTCTCATTTAGGTTACAAAAGCTAGCACCCACTCCTATAATAGACAATTAATATGCACTTAGCTTTAATCCTCCCACTCCAAGTACAAATAATTATGTTACAACAAAAATATGATTCAAAACTGAAACTACTATTGCATAAACCAAAACATGAAACAAATAAGCACAATCATGCAACCAAAATTCCACACTCAAAATGAGATAACAATTATCTCCACACACACTCTCCAAACTGATCTTCAATCTTTGCACATAACTTTGAAACATTGTTGAAAAATAGTCTCTAAAGAAAACTGCAATTCTGAAGCTCTGAACTCACTACAAAACTCACTTGTTTTGCACTTGCAAATCATGTACCTTCTCTCACTCACACTGCAAGAGAAAAAAAAATGAGTAACCTTTCTCAAAATATTTTTAATATTTGAGATTAATTCATTCTTCAAGTGATGGAGCTCACTCAATGATCAGGTGATCAAAATTTAACTCAAAAATGAAAATTCTCGGAATCTTCTGAAACTTTGGTCAAGTTGTAGTGTTCATCATTCTAATTCTAACGACACTTGTTTTACCTCAATCTGATGTCATATGACAAAGTTATGATGTTATGATTGTTTGGCCCAATAGTTAAAACATTTGTAGGGTTTTTGACTAGGAAGTTGTACCACTGATGTTAGTGTGCCCACTTAGCGTGTATGGACAAATCCTATCATGCCAAGTGGTAGTCCCATATAGGTGCGAGTTTCCATGTTTTTATTGGTTAGTTGTGTTTGTCTAATCAAAGGATGCCACATGGCCCAACCAGAGGCCACCACGTGGCACCTCGTGGTAGGCCAAAATTTTGTTAAGGGTTGGATAGCCTCAAGCAGGATTGAACTTGTGATCTACCATCTAACACTCCAGAGTCTTACCACTATTCCATGAGGGTTTTTCTTACCCCTATATACTATTGGCGCTATTTGAATTTTCATTCGACACCTTTTTGCAGGAGGGGTTGGGTGATCACCCCTAGGCCCCTATCAGCGTCCATTCACATGACCATCGACGTAAAAGGTATGGAGCTAGTCATATAGCCTAGAACCTAATCATAAGGGCTCCACAAGACCATATATGGAAGTTCAATGGAGAATTGGTGGAGTGGGGGGGGGGGGGGGCTTGGGACAATCCCAAACCCTAGTCATATACAATTCCACAACACTGAGTACTATGGAAAGAGGTTCTATGATGGGGAGCAGCAATAAGCTCAGGCCCTAGGTATATGGGATCCCACAAGATTTTCAGTGAACCACAAGATGTGACCAACCCCAAGCCATACGGCCTAGCATGTCACCATGGCGAAAGGAGGAGAGGGCTTTGATGACGGGGGTGGCAAGTTAGCCCCGAGCTTTGGCCACTTTAAAGACCACGTGACCATGAGCCAGAAGGAAAGGAGTCTAGGCCGGCGAGGGTGGGTCATTGGCCTAGCCCTCATACTTATGGGCTAAGTGACCATAATTTTCCACATAAGGGTTATTGGATGTTTTAACAGTCCAACAAATCGCACCTTCAGAGGATGAATTTGTCACCTCGTTAGCGGAAAACAAGGCAGATTTGTGGCTTTGTTAGATAGTGTATCCATGTTGTAGGATGGATAAAAAGGGAGGTTTTTGAACTTGGAGGATCCATAACTTGATGGGTTTTGGCCTTTTGGAGCTCAAGAAGAGTCTAGATAGGGGTTTTTGGACATTCTAGATCAAATGGATACCTCTATTTATTGATTCAAGAAAATATAAAGAGACGTTTTAAAGGTTTGATTCCATGGGTGCCATGATCAATCAATGTTTTGGAGCAGTTACTAAAGGTTTTTGAGCATGGAGAGGACCTTGTATTGGTTTTATAGCCTTTAGATGTTTACTGCAACGATTGTGACTTGTATGGTATAGCTCATGTTTGTCTCTTCTCACTATGTCTTATTGAGGAAAGCTCTTTTTTTGTACTTCAATGTGGAATTGTAGTGCTTGTATGCTCATGTATACTCATTTTTAGATGGAGTATTGGGTCTTTTTAGGAGAACCCTTTCCTTACTAATGATTTCATGACTAACTATATGTTTTCATTCTTTTTAGAGTGAGAGTTCTTTACAAGAGAACATTTCCTTGAAGGGGAAAATAGCCACTCATATTGTCAACAAACTTTATGCACTCTTCTTCACTGGATATATGGAGCAGTCTAGTTGTGTTAGCAGGTCCGGAGATGTAGCCCAGAAGGGGTGAACTCCATCACCAAATTTTGTGTTGTTTCTCTTATTGAATTCCTTTATGAGTTAAATGATGATATGTGCTTATTTAGAAGTTCACATGTAAACTAAATCATTACCTGGAAGAGACCTTTAAAACTTGTGTTTTCATAAGGCCTATTTTTACTTGCAAAGCATCAGAGGATGATCATTTTTAGGAAGGAGAAGTTCTCCTTCAATTTTAGATCAATTGGTATCAGAGTTGGTTTTGACCAAGTTGCAAATATGGGAAAGAATAGTCTCCAAGAGCTAGAGGAGATGAGCTTGTCTCTTCAAATGGAGAATGTTGAATTGTGAAGGATGCCTGAAATTGTTGTAGAGGAGAAGAGGCGCTGTTGTAGGGAAAAGTATCCAATACGGAATGACCCTATCCCACTCTAAGGGTGATAGTACCTCAGCAACAACTGAAGCAAAGCTATATAAGATTTCTTCTTTATGAAAGTAAAACAGGGGAGAAAGGGATCCACTAACCGATGTCTTTCGCTAATGATTGATCCAATCTTCTCTCCTTGCTACTTGCTCCCAGCTCCTTGCTCTTTCATTGGCCCAGCTACAAAAGATCCTGCAAAAAGGCAAGAGAGGGAAACTACAAGAAGCATACATTCATAATTGATTCAAGGATTAGAATAAATCAAATACACAAGTATAACAATACACCATTGAGACACATGCATATAGAAGAACCTCAAATGCTTTATTAATGGAAGAAGTAAAGTTCAAGGAGTGTTACAACCATAAAAGGCCCAATCCAGCAACACCTCCCAGCAGAAAGAAATCTCCTCTTCACCTCCTTCAAAGCAATCAACCAATAGCTCTAAACTCAAACCAACAGCGCTTCCTTACATTCACAAAATTCCAGCCTCCTTAGACCTCATGAGAGAGCTCTATATATAGGAGTTTTGGAGAAAGGATGAGTCAGCTTGAGAGCTGACTAGTGTCCTCTCCCACTTCAGTTATACTTCAGTTCTTGAGTCCACTTGGAGATCCTTGCTTCCACTTGGAGTTTAAGAACCTCTTACTCATCACTAGGCGAATTCCCTGATCCAAGTGTCATTTTGGAAACTTCCTGGGCATTGACACCTTGAGGAATGACTGTGCCACTTGTCCAATCTCGCTCAGCGCAGGTAGCCTTTGTTGGATTTGACATTCAACACAGGTACAGAGAGGGGCAGTTGACATTCAGCGCAGATGCTCAGTGGAGCAGTTGACATGATCCAGAAATTGCTTGTTTTTGAGTGTTTTCAGGTGGAGAACTGATTTTCAGTGCTGTGGTTTGCTGACCTTGTTCCTCTAGGGGTAGGAACAGCATGTTTAGGGACTTTGGATCCCTTAGATTATGGACATTTCATGCTTCATGCTGCAAGGCACAAAAATGTCTATAAAAGTTGCCCCCTAAAGCATGAGGTCGTTTATCGGGTGAAATGCTTTATCAGGAGGATCCGAAGTTCATTCAATCGCTGAGAGGTGACCTGTAATAAAATAAAATACAATACATTATTTTTCATTCTGCTTTCATGATCTAGCTGAGGCGGGCATTCCCATGCTCAGCTTTATAAATTCATTTTGGTACATAGAACAGACGATCGTCTGATGGTAGACTGATAATTCTCTGCTGAAATTATCATCCTTTGAGTAGGATGATCATCTGCTGCAATGATGTACACGACAAATGTCTTTATATCTCCTGAATATATATCGCAGCCTGGATGGATGAAACTAGATCCGGGGTCTTCAAACTCGTTCAATCTTCACTCTAAGTACAAGTCGATCCATGTGAGAATTGCGCTGAAGTCGAACATGGAAAGACATCTCTTGATTACCGGTCAATGATGTAAACCGTTAACAAGCGCGAGAGGAATCACCGATAATGACAATGATCCTCAAGGTACTGCAGTACAATTCACGTGGTGTGAATAAAGGACTTGGCGTCGAACACCACGCAAAATCTTCTGGTCGAAGGTCATTGATGTATACCTGTCGCCGGAAGTGAGAAACTTGCCATTGAGGCATGCAAGCTTCAAAGTACTGAGGGGGTTGTTCCTAGATCAACTTCTTGGATAATGAGCTGAAGTCGACAAGAAGCGATCCGTCAAAGGAGGGCCTTAATGAATCCCACATCAGTGACACGGAACGGAGCTAATGATTTTAGTGGAGGTGAATACAATCTGTGACATATGATTCAGGGTGGAGATCATGAATGGATGAAGGATAATGTATGGTAGTGGACGGGACACGGTTGACTCTTTCTGAACAACATCTCTTGAACATATAACGACACTGATGTGATGGATCGGTAGCATTACCCCAAATGTGGATGGTTTGGCGAAGACCATGGTGATGAGACCGGTGAATGAAACAACCCAACCCGATGTGGTACGGAGGAAAAGTGTCATGTTCAAGAGTGACTTGCTACCATTAAAGCTTTGCGGTTCTCCCAATTTTTCCCCAGTCATTTCTGACCAGTACCTCTTTATTTTTGTCAAGCTTGAGGAGGATAACATATGCTTGTTCTATAACCTGCCCTTTGGGCAAGCCCATCGCTATATTTTAACGAGCCTAGCGATAGGGAAACTCGTTCTCGTCTAAAGACAAGTTTGTCGCTATTTAATCATTTTAACGAGTCTAACGACAAGGAAAACTCGGTCCTTTTCATTTTTAGAGAGTCTGAAAAGGTACAGAAAGTTAACTCCAAAATTCCTTTTTCGTCATCTAATCCCTTAAGTCCGAAAAAGTATAAAACAATACAGAAGGGATGAGTGTTCGGTACTTTTAACGAGCCGAACAAAACAAGCGCTCGATCTTTTTGTGCAATAATCCCTCAGGTCCAAAAAGATTAAAATCTAGAGGAGGGATAGCTCTTCCGGTAGTTTAACGAGCTGGAAGGCCAAAACTCGGCAAACTTTTCATATTTTACGAGTCAGATGAAAAGAGCTCAAAGAAGACTCGTCTTTTGAGGAACGAGTGATAAACAGGGATAGCAGCAGATTCCAGGTACAGGTTGGAATTTTCCAATCACGACAGTGTCACAAGGATGGCTAGGTGAAATCACTCTTCGCAGCTGTTTCTCAAAAGAGGTAAACACTCAAATGGATGTGAATGATCGGCCAAATGAAAAGTGGAGGTGACGGTGCGAACACGACCAAGGCTTTTATGGCTGATGGATTTACGATCTCAAATGGTTATTTACCGGTTCATTTTTTCTGGATGAGCTTGAACTCTGGGGGAAGCTTGCTCACAGCTTATGTTTATTTTTTAACGAGCATGAATTCCGCGTTAAAACTGCTCGGATCTTGCGTTTATTTTTTAACGAGCATGAACTATGTGCTAAAACTGCTCGATATACCAGTCATAAGATAAGAAATGTCCCCTGTGAGATCTCTATTTTTTAAGGAGTTTCATCTCACTGAGCTCTACTCCATCTCATCCTTTCTTTATGCAAGTTCGGAAACGACCAATCCAAAAAACAGATAAATAACCGCTCTTTGCTTGCACTCCAAAAGGTTTGCATGCCCCCAGGTATAAAATACAATTTCAAGGTTGCCCCTACTTATCCGATAAAACATTTGTTTTAAAGGGTGAGGCTTACCTCTTTCTGGTTACCCAAAGATTGTCTCGTTAATCTTTCAAACAAAACACTTCCTCGGCAATGTCTATCGAAATAGACAAGGGTGAATGACTGTTGTCAAACACGTAACCTTGACAAAAGAATCCTATTCTAGAACAACCCCTCTTCCAAATACGGACGGGGTACGGACTAGTCATATTCTTTCGCGGAAATTCTACCTTATACCCAGGGTTTCTTCTGCCTGAAGCAGACCAGGATGCATGCCCCCTGGGTTCCAGTCCCATCTTTCCGAATCACTCGCCTTCATCGGGAAGGAGGACTGGGGGTGGAGACATTTCTTGATTGAATAGACCATTCAAGGTTGGTATTTGACTATTTGCGATGCGTGATCCTGGAAATGAAAGTTGGTCTACGAGCTTGACCACTCTTCCTTCGTGTGGAAAACACATTACTCTAAAGAGTGAGGAGACTATTGCCCCCATGCAATATATATAGTCTCGTCCAAGGAGTAGGTTATAATCCAAGGGTCCTTGAACGACCATCACGTTCATTTGAACGGTCTTCCCTTTCAATGTAACAGGCACATTGGGGAGGATCCCTAATGGTCGATTGGTTCCTTTATCAAAACCCGAGAGATTTCTTATCTCAGGCAAAAGCGCCAGGGAACCCAGTGCTTTCCAAGCAATAGAGGAAAGGATACTCACAGATGCCCCCTCATCAATGATAGTGCCAGCCATTATCATTCTGTATATTTGGACAATGATTCTGAATGGTATACCGGCTGGCAACCGGGGTCTGCCTAGTTGGTTCCAATCAAAGGATACAACCAGGTTGCTTGGTGGTGGGACCGAATATACGGCCGGATATGACCCTGACAATGTTCCTTCCTGCGATAAAGGAATGGGCGCATTGCCTTGATGCTCATCAGAGTCTGTGTTGATGAAAAGAATCTGGATGGTGTCATCCTTATTCTCTTCAGTGAGGGTGTCATTTGAAGATGAATCTTCAATGACGGTGTCATCTGAAGATGAAACTTCTGAAGGGAGAATCGGGTCAACTGCCGTTTCGACCTTTGGACTTTCCTCCGGTCTGGATTCAGTAGGTTCATTTTCAGTGACTGACGCTTCAGCCGACTACTTGAGCGGGCCAGCTGTATTTTCAACCAACGAAGGACTTGGCACGAGTTTTTTGTATCCAGGAGGAAGTTTCAACGGTGAAACCGGACGATCTTCCAAAACTCTTTTCGCTTCGTCTAAGAAGGGACAACGGTGGATGGCGTGATCGCCTTCACACAGTCTGCAGGGAGATCTTACTCCCCCTCTTTGTCTTGAACCTTCACTTTCGCTGGTTGACGGTAAGCATTCAACATGGCTATTAGAGGTTGATGCTCCCGAATTGTGCAAACGAGGGGACCAATCCCTTAGTATCCGGGGAATACAGGGAAAATCTCTATGGAAGTGGTCTCCTCTACATATGACACATGGCGATTTAGGCCCGGTCTGTAATGTGTGTGGATTTTTGTCAGATGTCTTTTGCTTGCCCCCAGTCGCCTTAGGCTCCTTCTTCTTCTCTCTCTTCTTCTTTTCCTTCTTCTCCATGGGAGCTTGGCTTTTGCCGGCTCTACCTTGCGAAGATGAAGGGTTGGAGGAAGAGTTATAGGAAGTAGAAGGCTGGTGGGCAGATCTAGACTGATCTAACTGTTGACTCGACTGTTCAGGAACCATGGTGTTCTGAACTACATTGGTTGAGAATAGCCAAATTGGCAGGCCAATTGTCAGTCCTGGAAGCGACAATGTGGCCATATGGGGCACACAAACTTCTCCCCAAGAAGAGAAAGGACTAAGATTTCCATCATGGGGAATCCTTTGGTTGGGGCGTTCCATGTTCTCAACCTACAGATCAACGCAGGAATAGGAGGTGATTATGTTCCGTTTAAAATAAATTTTATAATGATGCTTTAGACACAACTTGCTTTTTCACTTTTTAAGAGTTGAGAAAAAGCAAAAGATGACTCTAGTCTCTTTCGATGTTTTAACGAGCCCGAAGTGACAAATGCTCGGATGAACTTTTTCAGTTATAGAGTTTGAAAAAGGCCAAAAGAAACTGCTCTGGAGATCTAGGCAGAGGGTGTGCCAAACCTTTCGCGAAACCACAGAATATGTTTTACGGTACGGGTGGTCGATCTTCGTGAATGCTGTGTTCACTGCATCGCGATTAGTAGGGCGGCCGACACGGCTTCCTAAGGATAAAGGCTTTTTTCCTATAGGGGTCTCCCAATATATACGCGACGGTACGTGGGAGCACAAGTCCGTATTGATACTTATCGCTTCACCGTGGAGGAATCACCCAACCACTCAACGCTAAGATATCACGTTTAACGACGCCGGAACACGTCTCTAGCTTAGACCTCTATGTGTTTGCGTTATGTTTCAAAGCGTTGTTATGTAAATTCAATTCATTTTAAGTTGATCTTGTTTAGCAGTTTGCCTTTATGGATCACCACGAGATGTATATACAACTTCCTAAATGCAGTCTAAGATGATAAGCAAGCTTTTCAATCTTTCAACTTTGAAAATCTTAACTACTGAGGGAAAAGAAAGACATCATCTTTTCACACAGATCATAGAGCACACACTAATGCACTTTTCCCTAAATCAACATGCAAGCTATCAAAATGCACATGCATAATGCAGGTATTTCTTTTCTCTTTCTTAATGTTGATGTATTACAAAAAGAAAGCTGTTGTATAATTTTGAATTCAATTTCAAGTAAAGAAAACAAGCTTGTCCAAAATCAAAAGACACCTTAAGATTTACTTGTTTCGACACTAGAAATATATAAATTCAAACCATATGACGAAAGCAAAAGCTCAATTAGCTATGAACAGCAAACAAACTAACTCTTAAGATCACTACGACACTTATCACAGTTCTGGATCTAAGAGGCCACAGCAAGACTAGTTCGCTTTTGTTATGGGAAACTGTAAATGATGAAAGAAATACACAAAGAACAAACACAGTTTCTTTATACAACCGAGGCGGAATAGTGGCAAGGAAAGTTGGTTTCAGATAGGTACATTGACTGGTAACAGGCTGCAAAAACAAGGGTGAAAAGAGGGCAAGAAACAGCAGGGAACCCCAGTAGCACAAGGCAAGACTGGTTCAGCACAGGTAGTACACTGTCAGTTTGACATTCAACGCAGGTAGCCCCTTCGGGAACTACGCTGAAATGTAGACTGCCTTCACAGTGCCTGCACTGAAGAACGAAACTTTCGTTTCTCTTGGTTTCCGGGTCACAGATTGCTCAAAAATTCACTGTTTTTGGCCAAATCAGAAGCTATCAATCAAGTACACACTAAAGGGTAATTAGGAGGATGAAAAGCTATCACTAAGAGCTGTTCAGAGTCCTTGTGGATCAGCTCTTCAAATCATAAACATGCCCAGAAACTGAGCTAGAGTAGCTGCCCTCTACTTTGCATTTGAAAGATCCAAATGCAGTTCGATTCGGTACTCCCTGTGTTTATGAAATGAATAGCAAAAACACAAACAACCAACAAGATACGATCCCCAGCGGAGTCGCCAATTTGTTGTAGGGAAAAGTATCCAATACGGAATGACCCTATCCCACTCTAAGGGTGATAGTACCTCAGCAACAACCGAAGCAAAGCTATCTAAGATTTCTTCTTTATGAAAGTAAAACAGTGGAGAAAGGGATCCACTAACCGATGTCTTTCGCTAATGATTGATCCAATCTTCTCTCCTTGCTGCTTGCTCCCAGCTCCTTGCTCTTTCACTGGCCCAGCTACAAAAGATCCTGCAAAAAGGCAAGAGAGGGAAACTACAAGAAGCATACATTCATAATTGATTCAAGGATTAGAATAAATCAAATACACAAGTATAACAATACACCATTGAGACACATGCATATAGAAGAACCTCAAATGCTTTATTAATGGAAGAAGTAAAGTTCAAGGAGTGTTACAACCATAAAAGGCCCAATCCAGCAACACCTCCCAACAGAAAGAAATCTCCTCTTCACCTCCTTCAAAGCAATCACCCAATAGCTCTAAACTCAAACCAACAGCACTTCCTTACATTCACAAAATTCCAGCCTCCTTAGACCTCATGAGAGAGCTCTATATATAGGAGTTTTGGAGAAAGGATGAGTCAGCTTGAGAGCTGACTAGTGTCCTCTCCCACTTCAGTTATACTTCAGTTCTTGAGTCCACTTGGAGATCCTTGCTTCCACTTGGAGTTTAAGAACCTCTTACTCATCACTAGGCGAATTCCCTGATCCAAGTGTCATTTTGGAAACTTCCTGGGCATTGACACCTTGAGGAATGACTGTGCCACTTGTCCAATCTCGCTCAGCGCAGGTAGCCTTTGTTGGATTTGACATTCAACGTAGGTACAAAGAGGGGCAGTTGACATTCAGCGCAAATGCTCAGTGGAGTAGTTGACATGATCCAGAAATTGCTTGTTTTTGAGTGTTTTTAGGTGGAGAACTGATTTTCAGTGCTGTGGTTTGCTGACCTTGTTCCTCTAGGGGTAGGAACAACATGTTTAGGGACTTTGGATCCCTTAGATTATGGACATTTCATGCTTCATGCTGCAAGGCACAAAAATGTCTATAACAGGCGCATGAGACTTCATTTGCAGGAAGTTCTTAAGGAACAATTTGGTGGTATTTCCACCTAGTGACAACAAAGGATACCTCCGAAGTGAAGCCAATATGTGGGCATGGTTCAAATAGATGTTATGGAAGTTATGTGGAGAATTATGCATGTGCATTTTTCCAGCATCTCAAAGATTCTCATGATAATCTTGTTGGTACAAGTAGATGGCTTGTGTAACACCCTCCTCCCACATCTACCCAAGAAATCGTCCAGTCGGGGTAAACATGCGATGAGAGGCCATTATGATAAGATTCAAACCCCCTTGGTGACTTGAAGGAAATGGAATCGACGGAACACCACATATAGTCATTCAACTTCATCCAAATAACATTCATGAGACAAGTCAGCCACTCGGACTACGTATCCCTAGGTCCCACTATTGTTTGAGAGACTTAAGGGCAGGGTAATGCTCCCTAGACACTTCCCATGTGAGTTAGTTTAAGGAATAATGCTCCCCGGACACTTCCTATGTGCTTTATAACGCTTTCCAGACACTTCCCAGGCAAGTTAGTCTCAACACTAATGCTAGTATTCCAGGATTTGAGCCACCTTTTTTGGCCCAAAGCCCGAGACACTGCCTGAAATGGAATGATCACTTAGAATTAGTAAGGATGCAAGTAAACAATGATGCAAAAGCAATAATATGAACAAAATCATCACCATACCCCTAGTAGCCATGACAGGCATTTCGTCAAACATATCATCAACATGTAACTTATAGGTGTAAATAACATAATTAAGTGTAGGGATCTCATACTTATCTGAGAATCGCTATGAACCATCGTTCCCTCATGCCATTTGCTACATTATCCTCCATTAACTCATAAACACATTATCCATTCATATAGAAGTAAAAACATGTTGAGATCCATACATAGTTGTTGTCATGAAATGTGCATATAACTAGCATAATATGAATAGAAATACAATAAACATATTAGACATCAAATCCATAAATACATCATTACCCTTACACATGAAAATCAAGGGAATGGATTTCTCATTAATGAATAAAATGAACCAACTAAAAATGGGACTACCACGTTCCACCTGACCATAGAATGGCTGAGCCAAATCCCTCTTCAGCCATTCAACCATGTGCCATATTCCAAGCATAAATGTAGGATCTCATAGAACACATAAATCAAAACTCATCCAAGGCTTTTAGAGGCCATCCACCTCAACCCATCAAATAGTGATTCCACCTCACGGTCATACATCACCAAAATCATCATCAGATTGGTCTCCATCCAAGCCTTCCAGGGCTTCTATAGCATTTGTCCAACCAAGGCTTCCAGAACTAGTAACTCAACCCATAGATTATACAAGGCTTCTAAAGCATTTGTCCAACCAAGGCTTCCAGGACTAGTAACTCAACCCACCAAGGGATTCCAGAGCATTTGTCCAACCAAGGCTTACAGGACTAGTAACTCAACCCACCAAGGGCTTCCAGATAATTTGTCCAACTAGGGCTTCCAGGACTAGTAACTCAACCCAAGTTGTTACAGGGATTCCAGTGCATTTGTTCAACCATGGCTTCCGAGACTAGTAACTCAACCAAAGGTATGGAAACACGAGAACCAACCAAAACAAAGCAATGAAAGTAAACCCACAATCACCATGGTTATCTAGGAAATGGAAAGGCTAGGCAATCCACTATCAATTCCGACCATCCTCCATGCTAATGACAGATCATAATCAAGAAACCACATGCATGTGTAATGCATGCCAAAACTACTGAAGAAATCATACATGCAACTCGATACCTATAATAAAATCTGATGTAGCTACTAATGTTGATGCCCTCTTAAGCTTTCCTACTCTTCCTTTTCCTTATTGCTCCAAGAATCCAAGTATGCCACACCCTCCAAGAGTGCTCCAAGAAAACTCTAAGTAACCAAGAGTATGAGAGAGAGAGAAAGAATAATGAGAGAGATCCAAAACTGAACTTACCAAGTCTTGTTCACTGATTCTTAGAAGCCTTTTTATTAATGAGGCTCTATTTTCTTCATTTTCCATTATTTTCCTTCAATTTCCTCCTCACATGCAACGTGTGACCTTTCACCTTCTTTTTCTCCTAATTTCCATTATTTTCGTAAATAAAATGCCAATTAATGCCTCATGCCTTTTCAAAGCCTTATTCATTGCCTTTGCCAATTTCCTTAACCATAAACAACCAAATGAACACCCACTAGGATGTCTTGCCCAACATTCAGCTTGGAATATGTGTCCCATTATCCGTGGTATTTATATATTTTTACATGGAATTTTCACCAGGATTGTTACAGAACCCTCCCCCTTGGGGGAACACTATCCTTGGTGTTCAATGACACCTATAACCAACATGACTGCTGAAAACAAAACATACTGCCCATGGATCTTTATAACATAGCTCATTGTAGTATTTACAATGGAAGACCTGCTCAAAATCAAAACATCATGATAGCATGACCAGATAAAAACCATACCGCATATTGGAGCTTTATAAAATAGCTCATTATGGTATTTACAATGATATACACATATACACATATACACATATACACATTTTCTTAGCCAACAAATAAGTGATACGATGCTCGTATCAATCAACAAGGGAATCCAAATTCTCACACATCCACCCTCAAACTAATACTAGGATCCACCTCCTTCCTAGGAAGTCCAGAATCCACTGTAAAGTCAAATCTGCGTCCAATGTCCAGAACTATAATCCTGCACCACTTGTTCTCTCAACAAACAGTTATCGACTCATTGTTCCAGGGTGCACTCCCAATGTGCATCTAATTCCATCTGGAAATGCTAATGACCAAAACAAATCCATCCCCAACCTTCCCTTCTCTGCTACACAGTCCCTTGGGCAATCCGGTTAATCTCTTCCATGCAATCACTCACCTTCCAAGTTCTGTTGGCACCCCCATCCCGAGTAGTCCATCCCTTGGCAAGGCTTCCTCGCATCGAAAGATACAAAAACCAAGGCATATCCCTACATCAACACATCATAACGGTCATAACATGCTCATGGCAATCAATGGACACTATTGGGTATCAGTGTCCCACAATGGCCCTGCTCTTGAATACCTTACCAGCATGTTCCAATTTCTTTTTTTGTTACTGGCAATTCCTGGAGTCAATTTCAATCACCCAATTGGGCATTTCATGCATTCTTGTACCAAACACATAACTTCCATTAGATTCAAAATAAATTGAAATAACTTCAAATCATACCTCATGGGTAGTTCCTCAATAAGGTACACTTGGAATCCTATTCGCTTCCTGTCATAAGAAGTCAAACTAGCATCTTTGACCAAATCAACATATATAAAAATATCACATCAGGTTAGCTCAAAATGCAGACATCATAGATCAAAATCATAAATCACATGTAACCATCATAGCCAAAATCATAGATCACATGTAATCATCATATACTAGAATCATAAATCACATAAAAATGAAATACAATACAGATAATTGTCCTTCATTGATCCTTACTTCTGCCTTTTTCTTTATCCCATACGCACTTTGGATCGGTTGCCACACCCGACAATCTCCCAGTGCCTTCTCCTCAACCATGTGCATAGACATATAGCATGCATCAAGCACATACAACCACACGACATACCACACCATGCAATACATGCATCTACACCTGACATACAACACATACACGTACACCCAATGTATACAATACAATGCATCCATCTATACTCAATGTGATGTACCACCCAATACATGTAGCTACACAGAGTACCACACAATGAGTACACATGCCACAATACCATGACTACATGATGCACATACATAATACCACATGCCTTCAACACAACATGTCTGACATGCACACAATATGACACATGAACCAATACCATATGTACAACATGTACACAGTACCACTTGTACACAGCGCCACCTACATAGCATGTCCACAAAATCACATGTACACGGTGCCACCTGCACAACGTGTACACAACACCACATGTACACTACACCATTGTACAATGTGTACACAATACCACATGTACATAGTATCACATGCACGACATGTACGCGACACCACATGTACACAGCGCCACATGCATGACATGTACATAGCACCACATGCACACAATGCCACTTGTACAACATTTACACAACACCACACGCACACGGCACCACTTGTACAATCATGCACACCACAGAATATGTACATAGCACCACATGTACAATATGCACGCAACATCACATGTACATAGCATTGCATATCCAACATGTAGATAGCATCATCTGTACACAGCACCACATATCCAACACGCGCAGAGCACCATATGCATACAACACCATCTATCCATCATGTACACAGTTCAATATGTACAAAGCACCATATATACCCAGAACTGAATATGAAACATTCATACAACATTATCTATACTAACACCCTATACATAATATTGCATAAACTTCGTGTACACACACTACATATGCACAATATTACATGCGCACAACCATCACAGATGCAACATGTACAACATATACAACATATGCACAAAAATACTACCACACATTCGAAACCACACTATCCTTACCAAGAAACCTTGCTTCCAATGTCTTATTCATGCTTATCCTAGCATGCCACAGACACACTGCTTTCATTTCACTAATGTATCCCTTGGTATAACATGTCCATAACATAGACATGATATAATCACATAATATCAACTCATAACCACATGATACTGACCTCATATATTTTTCATGACTACTCTTCCCACTTGATTCCTCGTAAGACAAGGGACCTCTTCATGCCATTCTCTTGCATAGGCAATCATTCCTCTGCAAGAATGATCCTTGACAACCCTATCAGATAGTGACATAGATACATACACATATACAAACATTATTGTAAACAATCATGATCCTGTCAGACAACGATATGCATACATACACATATATACATATAAACATCAACATAATCATGAACATAACATAATTACCAGATATCAAGGTCAAGGTTAAGAGAACTCCCTTTATTCATGCAACACATGTGCAACATTGAGAACAATAGTCCCAACATAGCCAAGGCATCCAACACCTCAGATCCATTTACTTTACCTTTTCTGGTTACCTTACTTGTATCTGCACTACTACTATCCATTTACCATAATGGACCCAACTAGTCCAACTGACTGTCATAGTCTTACCTTTCGTTGTGCTTCCTCATGCACAGAGTTTCATCTAGGTCTTATATCGTCGGTTGGGTACCACATATCTCTCCTAATTTCCATCAAATTTCCTCTTTCCCAACCAATTCCCAAGACTTAAAACACAAACGGCAAGTCAAGAAACAAACAAGAAGAAAACCATGAAAACCAATAACAACACGAATCCACAACAAAGTAGAATGATCATTCACTAGACATAGAAAAACTGAAAATTAAGCGAAATCAAGTGACAAAAGACCAAAATCACAAGACTAAAAACAAACACTATGACTCAATCCCCATGGTTCCCAAGGAAAGCTTAGCCCGAGCCTTCTTCAAGATTTCATGGAAATCTCTCTTGCCATGCAACTACCTGCATCATGCTGCCATAAACACATAATTTTAAGTGCATATATAACATAACAATACACTAGTTACTTTATCTTTTAGTTCCAAGCATATTGCTTGCAACTAAACACATCCATGCCATCTCTCAAGGGACTCCAATCCTTTGATAGATCCACCTGTAACTAAAGACTAGCTAATATACTTATCAAGTAAATGTTCATGAATATAGCACATATCCACATAATTTCAAACAAGATTAAGGTTAAAAAGACTTCCTTTGTGCAAAGCAATCATTTGTTTGAAATTAGGGTTTCCAAACATAACCAAAGGAATTCCTTCCCAATTCCTTTCTTTTACCTTTTTACCTTGTTGGAATCGAGGCTTACTATGTGTTGTCACACCACCCAACTGTTAGTTATATAGACACATCAATTATTACCTTGTCATACTAATTCCAAGCATGTTACCCTACAACTGCTCACACATGTCAACCACATGTTCCAAATATCAAGACAATCATATCTATCAATTTGAAATCAACTTTTACCAAGACTAACATCATGTCATAATCCATAGTCAACTCACAGTCATTAGACATAATGCTAAAACTATCACTTACTACAGTTCATGTACATATCAACTATCTCAACACCTATGTATTAGTACAATCATTTTAAAACAAGATCATTGGAACACATAATTATATTATGCAATTCATCAAACATTCAACTAACTTGCAAACATACCATGTTAAATAAATCAACTAGACACTAAACACTCAAACACCAAATAGATGTCATAGTCAAACAGTCAAGCACCAAGTAGAAGACACAAGCAAGCTCATACCTTAATGCATCTCAAGGGAGGTGATCTTGTCTGTACAATCGATCTAGTTAGCATGATATAACTTTACCACACATCAGCTCAAGCACCCATAAGATCATGATATCCATAACAATATATAACTAACATTTTCACATTGTAAACTCATACACAATTATCATTCACACATATGCAAAGTCAATCTAGATTTGTATGACACCATCTCACAAATATGTTGGTTCATACCTGAATATAGCAACCATAACCATCTGCATAGGTCAAACCAGGATAACACAATACATATAACATCAAGATCTTCAAGGCAATGAACATAACCATCACGCATATGACCAATCCAAATTATAATATCAATATCTCAATGAAGTAACCCTAGTCATCAAGGTAATATCATATAACAACAATAAGCTATATATCATGCTCATCAACAACATAAAACAGAATCGTCAAGCTAACTGTCATAAAACAATCAACAAGTTAACCTATAACATACTCATCAGCAACATATAGCATAATCATCAGGTTATCTAGTATAAAACAACAATAGCAATGCATACAACTACATGTTACTATCATTCTTGACTATCCAACCACATGTGCATATAACCACACTAATCATCTAACATCTATCATGAATGTAACGATAACATCAAAAGACATGTACATAAACCTAATGTATATAAACCTAATGCATAAAAATCTTTAACTGACATACATGCATGCCAAACATACAATACATGTATGACGATCTGCTCTTATCCCAAAGTCCAATGTTGCAACCTCATTATAATGAGTTCATCTCCTACTCTATCTCAACCAACATATTAGCATCATAACATCCAATAACAATATGATGACCTAAATTGCATACAATGACTTCACAAGGCATGTTCTACCTACTATTCATGCAATACTATAACCAAGACCATACATGCATAATGTATGCATATAGACATATAACACATGAGTGCCAAACCATAGACACATTATTCTAGCTAGAGTCCAATCATCAATGCATGTCTAATATATCAACTACACAAACCATGACCTCATGCATGAAAACAACCATTACTCCACTATACACATTGCCAAATGCAAACAACAGTATGCATAAGCAATGCAAAATCAACTACACCTATGCATAAATGCATGTAGTCAAACATAAGCGATCAAATCTTGTAATAAACCTACAAGATTGAGCCATGTAATCAAAATATTCAAAAAAATGTAACCTAACATACAAGGATGTAAGTAGGTGTCATGAAATCAGCATGTAAGCGACATATAATCCATACACAGTCAGTCACATACCCATTTCAAATATACTGATTTATCAAATTCTCCATGATAACCATACTAAAACCCTAATCCATCATCAAGAAAATGCAACAATTATATAAGTGTAAGAGGCACACGTAACTCACATGCATGCATGACCAACACACATTCAACCCATTCAGTTTGAGAGTTGAACCATTCTCTGATACCACTCTGTAACACCATCCTCCCACATCTACCCAAGCAACCGTCCAACTAGGGTAAACATGCGACGAGAGGCCACTATGATAAGATTCAACCTCCTTGGTTACTTTAAGGAAATGGAATCGATGAAACATCACATATAGTCATCCAACTTCATCCAAATAACCTTCAGGAGACAAGTTAGCCACTCAGACTGCCTATCCTTGGGTCCCATTGCTATTCGAGAGACTTAAGGGTAGGGTAATTCTCCCTAGACACTACCCAGGGGAGTTAGTTTTAGGACTAACACTCCCCAGACACTGCCAAGGTGCTTTATAATGCTTCCCAGACACTGGCGAGGCGAGTTAGTCTCAGGACTAATGCAAGCATTACGGGAGTTGAGCCACCTTTTTCAGCCCAAAGCCCGAGACACTGCCTAGAATGGAATGATCACTTAGAATTAGTAAGAATGCAAGGAAACAATGATGCAAAAGAAACAATATGAACAAGATCATCACCAGACCCCTACTAGCCATGATAGGAATTTCGTCAAACATATCATCAACATGTAACCTACAGGTGTAAATAACATAATTAGGTGTAGGGATGTCATACTTATCTGAGAATCGCTATGAGCCATTGTTCCCTCATGCCATTTGCTGCATTATCCTCCATTAACTCATAAACACATTATCCATTCATATACAAGTAAAAACATGCTGACAGCCATACATAGCTACTATCATGAAATGTGCATAAAACCAGCATAATAGGAACAAAAATAAAAATAAACATATTAGCCATCAAATCCATAAATACATTAGTACCTTTACACATGAAAATCAAGGGAATGGATTTATCATTAATGAATGAAATGAACTAATTGGAGATGGGACTACCATGTTCCACCCAACCGTAGGATGGCTGAGCCGAATCTCTCTTCAACCATTCACCCCTGTGACATATTCCAAGCATGAATGTGGGATCTCATAAAACACATCATTCAAAACTCATCCAGGGCTTTTAGAGGCCATCCACCTCAACCCATCAAATAGTGATTCCACCTCACAGTCAGACATCACCAAAACCATCATCAAATTGTTCTCAATCCAAGCCTTCCAAGGCTTCCAGAGTGTTTATCAAACCAAGGCTCCAGAACTAGTAACTCAACCCACTGTTTATATAGGGCTTCCATAGCATTTTTCCAACCAAGGCTTCCAGGACTAGTAACTCAACCGGCCAAGGTCTTCTAGAGAATTTGACCAACCAGGGCTTCTAGGACTAGTAACACAACCCAAGCTATTATAGGGCTTCCAGAGTGTTTGTTCAACCAGGGCCTCCAGGACTAGTAACTCAACCCAAGCTATGGAAACATGAGAACCAACCAAAATAAAGCAATGAAAGTAAACCCACAATCACCATGGCTATCCAGGAAATGGCAAGGCTAGGAAATCCATTGTTAATTCTGACCATCCTCCATGCCCATGATAGATCATAACCAAGAAACCACATGCATGTGCCATGCATGCCAAAACTACTAGAGAAATCATACATGCAACTTGGTACCTACAAGAAAATCTGATGTAGCTACTGATGCCAATGCCCTCTTGCACATTCCTTCTCTTCCTTTGCCTTATTTCTCCAAGAATCCAAGTATGCCACACCCTCCAAGAGTGCTCCAAGAAAACTCTAAGTAACCAAGAGTATGAGAGAGAGAGAGAGAATAATGAGTGAGCTCCAAAACTAAATTGACCAAGTCTTAAATTGACCAAGTCTTGCCCACTGATCCTCAAAAGTATTTTTATTAATGAGGCCTCTATTTTCTTCATTTTCCATTATTTTCCTTCGATTTCCTCCTCACAGGCAATATGTAACCTTCCACCTTCCTTTTCTCCTAATTTCCATTATTTTCCTAAATAAAATGCCAATTAATTCCTCATGCCTTTTCAGAGCCTTAGCCATTGCCTTTGCCAATTTCCTTAACCATAAACAACCAAATGAACACCCACTAGGATGTGTGCCCAACATTCAGCTTGGAATACGTGTCCCATCATCCATGGTATTATATATTTCTACATGGAGTTTTCACCAGGGCTGTTACAACTTGAATCATCTTCAAACTCATCATGAACATCTGAAGCAGAAAATATGGGTGGCAAGTCCAAGGGGTAATTAGCATCTCAATTTCAAATCCTTATGTTTATGTTAAGAATGCATCTTTTGCAACATTTAAACAACATACTAAAGGCATTAGTATGAATTTTCTAGCTTAGATGGGTTATGAAGGAGGAGGCCTCAGAATCAATGGGCAAGGATCACAAATCCTATCATGGTGAAAGAGAGACCAAGATATCAAGGATTAGGATATGGTCAAAGATAGTTTGGGAAATTCTCTAAACTATTTGAGGAAAAGCAATCATTAGATGATGATATGTCACACCAAGATGGGGGTGATAATGGAAATTTGTATCTTAAGAGAGATGAATGATTCAAAGGACCTTGCATGTCATCATCCAGTCCACATCATCAAAGTTGCAGCCCCAGGGACAAGTGTAAATCTCATGGGAATTTTCCAAATGCTGGTAATTTTGATCATTTGTGGGATATGTATCCTTGTACTTTTTGCGGTGCAGTTGACCATTGTGTAGTTGTTTGTGAGAAACACATGGTGATGGTCAAAACAATGGAGAAATTTTTTGGCATAAAGCATGAAGAACCTCCTTCATATTTGAAGACTTCCTTGTCAGTCAGCAACAAAAATCACTTTTGTACCCATTGAAACATGCATGGGCATGGGAATGAAATATGTTGGAAACTACATCCAAAGCTTCATCCCAAGAAGGACAGAGAGGTTATTCAAACAAATTAAAGGGAAGCAAGAGGTGGAAAAGAGGACTCGCAACGTTTCTAAGGAAACATTCAAAGAAAAGTAGATGCAAAAAGAGAACCCATAAGCCTAGGAGAGGCAAAGATTGGGTAGACTCTTTGTATAGTTTGTTTCTTTGTAAATTGTAAATGCTTATTATTGTTGTTACATATTTTGGGTACTTTTGTAAAGTGAACAAGAATAATCACTATGTACAACAAGTATGCTTTTCATTGACATGGCATATGTTGGATTGTTTATAAGTCCAAATGCTTAAGGACTTTTAGGATGTACAATGTTTGTTGCCCAAGTTTGTCTACATTTTTGTTATGTACTCACTGATACAAGTGTTCAAGATGAATCTTGTTGTGAATAGAATCTTTGTTAAATATTGTACAAAGGAATGACTCTGTTTTTGTGGAAAAATCCAAATATGTCATTGAATTTTTTGTATCCGGTGTACTTTTGTGTACATGCACAATTTGATGACAGTAAAGCAAAGTGTGTATCAGTGCATGGCAAGCATTGAATTGCTTCTGATTTCCAAGATGGAAAGTCAAGTTTGTATTAAAAAATGGAACTTCAAGATGGATTTACTTGGGCCATGAAAGATGGGTTTAAAGAGAATGTTCAGATTCCACTCATCAATGTTTCTGTTCCTACATAGTGATAAGAATTGTGGCTCGATTATTGACAGGGCGGTAAGATTTTCAGGTAGAAGATAAGAGGATTACCTTGATTGGAGCTTGAAGGGCACCAATTGAAAATAGAACAATAAGGACTGAGTTATGGGAAAGTTTTGAGTTTCAGCCACATTTTATTTACTAGGAGAAGTAAACTTTTGGAGTCCAAAAGTTCATAGTGGGGAGGTATGATTCGATGACCGAAATTTAGCTTATAAATGAAATTTCCTAAAATCTTTCGAAACCAACATCAAGTCGTAGTACTCATCATTTTGATTCCAACAACACTCTTTTCGCCTCAATCCAATGTCGTATGACAAGGTTATTATGTTCTGATCATTTGGCCCAATAGCTAAAAAATTTGCAGGGTTGCTAATTGGGAAGTTGTACCGTTGATGTTAATGTGCCTATTGGGCGCGTATGGACCAATCCTGGCCTACCAAGTGGCAACCACTGTGTGGTCTAAAATGCAGATGCAAATTAGAGTTTAATTTAATGTCAACCCGGGAAGGTAAACTTAGAAGTGCTTATCTAAAATATATAGATCTAGAAAGATTCCTAATTTGTCCAAGATCTTAAAGTCCCCTTACAGGAACATATTCATTAAGATATCTTTCAATAACTAATCAAGCCTAGATCTAACAATTGTTTGAGATCTATGATTCTCTTACAAGAACATATTCTACAAGATCTCTTCCAACATTAGAACATCTAATAAGAAATTAAAAGCGGAAATGAAATAAACCTAGATCTAATAATTGTATGATATCTTACAGTTCTCTTACAAGAAAACCTTCAAATAAGACTCTTCCAATATTAGAACATTTAACAAAACTTGAAAGCTAAAATCAAACAAAAACATAAAGTAAATTATAAACAAATAAGCATGCAAGTGAGGCCATGGGGGCCCTCCATAACTCCACAAGCACGCCACTTCAATGGAGACTCAGATGTAGAAGCAAAATTGAAGTATGATCCTTTATTTCAAAATCTCCATTACAAACCAACTCTAAGATTACAACTCTAAGCTTCTAAGATTACATACTCCAAAATTCTAAGATTACAAAAACTTCCAGATTACAAATGGAGGAGATTGTACTTCTATTTATACAATGGGATGAGTAACAAACTCATAATGATCATCCACTAATCTCTCTTTAGTTCCATAAATATCGCAACCATTTTTAACTACTTTCCCATTATTACAAAATATGATCCCACAAATCTCTCAAGAATTTTTAACTACTTTCCCATTATTACAAAATATGATCCCTTTGAATCCTCCATAAATCTCTCACATATCTTGGATAAGATATGCCAACCAAATCCTCCATGATCTTCTCCTTAGGAATTGGATAAGATATGCCAACCAAATCCTCCATGATTTTCTCCTTAGGAATAGGATAAGATATGCCAACCAAATCCTCCATGATTTGCTCCTTAGGAATAGGATAAGATATGCCAACCAAATTCTCCATGATTTTCTCCTTAGGAATAGGCTTGCATAATTATCTCCTTAATATGGTGGAGGAGATATTAATTCTTCACATATTTCCTGCACATCACAAAACTCACATATTCTTGAGATATATATAAAAATATGTATATTTTCTAATATTTAATCATAAATTCACTTGTAATACAAAAATGAATAAAATGGAAAATAAGAAGGTGAAACCCAAATGTATTTATGAAAATGATATGATAAAAGGTTAATGGGATGATGAAATGTAAGGAATAGTGAAGAAAAAGGTGGATGAAAATATGACATTTCTAAGTCCCAACAACCACGTACAGGTGTGAGTTGGCATGTTTTTATTGGTTGGTTATGGTGGTCCAATTAGAGGATGCCACGTGGCCCAACTAGAGGCTAGCATGTGGCACCTCATGGTAGGTCAAAATTTTGTTAAGGGTTAGATAGCCTCATGCGGGATCAAACCTACGACCTACCGTCCAACACTCTATAGCCTTACCATTGTTCCTTGAGGGTGTTTCTTACCCCTATACAACACTGATGTTGTTTGAATTTTCATTTCCTGCCTTTTTGGAGGAGGGGTCGAGCGGTCAGCCTCAGGCCTCAATCACATGTTATTCACACAACCATCGATGCAAAAGGTGTGGGGCTAGGCATATAGCCTGACACCTGGTCACAAGGGCTCCATAAGATCATAGGCAGAAATCCAATGAATCATTGGCAGAGGGGCGGATTGGGAATAACCCAACCCCTGGTCATATACAACTCCATAGAACTGAGGGTTACAGAAAGAATTGCTACGGCAGGTAGTGGTGGTAAGCTCTGGCCCTTGGCATATATGAGCCCACAAGATTGTCGGTGAAAAAGATGGTGTTAGGTGGATAGGGGGGTGGTGTATTAGGACTAGCCCAGGCCATATGGTCAAGCATGACCTCGCAGAAAGGAGGAGAGGGCTCTGATGGTGGGGGCTGGCAGTTAGTCCCGACCTTCGGCCGCATTAAAGACCAGATGACCATGAGCTAAAAGGAAAGGGGCTTAGGCCACCACGGATGGGTCATTGGCCCAACTCTTGGCCTTATGGGCCATGTGACCATAATTTTCCATGTGACCAAAATTGTAGCCTCTGTACTAGAAAACAAGGTAGATTTGTATCTTTGTTAGACAGTTTATCCAGTTTGTAGGATAGATAACACATGAGGAGGTTTCAGAAATTGGAGGAGCCATAACTTGATGGGTTTTTGGCCTTTTGGAGCTCAAGAAGGGTCCAGATAGGGGTTTTTGGACATTATGGATCAAATGGAGACCTCTATTTACTAATTCGAGTGCAGATAAAGAGACATTTTATAGGTTTGATTCCCTGGGTACCATGATTAATCAGTGTTTTGGAGCAGTTATTGAAGTCTTTTGGAGGACCTTGTAGGGGTTTTTTAGCCTTCAGATGTTTACTGTAGCAGTTGTGACTTGTATGGTAAAGCTCATGTTTGTCTTTTCTAACTATGTCTTGTTGAGGAAAGATCTCTTTTTTTACTTCAATGTGGAATTGTAGTACTTGTATCCTCATGTATGCTCATTGTCACTGGTATTTATAGGAGAACCCTTTTCTTGCTGATGGTTTCATGATTAACTATATGTTGTCATAATTTTTAGAGTGAGAGTTCTTTGTAGGAGAACATTTCCTTGAAGGGGAAAATAGCCACTCATATTGTCAGCAAACTTTATGTACTCTTCTTCACTGAATATATGGAGTGGTCTAGATGTGTTAGTAGGCCCCAAGATGTAGCCCAGAAGGGGTGAACTTTGTCACCAAGTTTTGTGTTGTTTCTCTTCTTGAATTCCTTTATGACTTAAATGATGATATGTCCTTATTTATAAGTTCACATGTAAACTAACTCATTAAGCTTGAAGAGACCTTTAAAACTTTTGTTTTCATAGGACCCATTTTTACTTGCAAAGCATCAGAGGACGATCATTTTTTGGAAGGAGAAGTTTTCCTCCAATTTCAATTCACTCAAAATTTGTTCAAATGATTCAAATTTCATTGAGTTGGAATTTTTTACCAAATCAAGCCACTCATTCCACTAGCATTTTGATCACTTCAACTCTGATCACTTTCTGGAGGCCCCACAACTTGTCCTGACCTTTTTCTAGAACATTCTGATAATAAACTTTGCCAAAAATAATTTAATTCCAAATGAGAGTGCGAAATGCATAGATTTTTTCCATGTTCTTCTTTGGTCACATGCATAGTATAGAGAAAATCTGATCGACCACTTTCACAACACAACCAACAAGCTACTGGGTAGTTTCAATCACTCCCACAAGCCTTCATGCATGCAACTGGGGAAAAGCATCAGGAAAATAAGATTTCTTGTCCTAAAAATTGCAACAGAGCTTTAGGAGGTTGATATAACCTATAAATCTTCCTTCCAAACCCAACTTGACATCAGGAAATCAACTGCATGACTCAAAAAGACTTTTCACACATCATCAACTAGACCTCTAGCACACGTGTAGCTTAGTTTCAAATGAGGCCTTATTACTTCATGACACCTCTTCTACAAACCTTCTACATCATTTTACATCAAAATGAAAACCCTCAACAAGCATACAATAGACTCAAGATGATACATAGAGACTCATGAGTACAAAACTTCAATAAGTGATATCAATGGAAACACAAACATGTGAACAAACTCCCCATTTTCCAATTATGTCAACCTGTAGCTTCTCAAAAATAAATATGACATTTACGTATATCATTTTAAAGTTGAGCACAAACACAACTCACACTCTCTCCCCCTTTGACATCAATGGCAAGGGGTTTTACATGGAAAGAGAAAATACATACAATAATGTGACACAAATCCAAAAATGAAGTACACCCCCTGAAGAGGTGCAACAAATACTCCCCTTTAGTTGTTGAACATTCTCCCCCTGGATATATTTGGGATCACACCATCTTGAAAAAGCAATGTACATGAAGAAGCAATCCATATTGAAATGAAGCAAGAAGAAGCAAGCAAAACAAATCATAATTCTTAGAAAATCATTCAAACAACCAATCACTGCCCATTCTCCAAATTTTCCAGTTGAAAGTGCTCTTGGTGGTAGCCATATGACAACAACAAACTCCATGAAAAAATCCTCAATGCCTTCGAAAAGGAACAACACCCATATGCTCTCTAATATATTCAAATTGCTCTCTTGGAAGTTGATGAGCCCCAAAAAAGGGTAACTTTATGCGCTCATTTTGCCTATTATTCTCGATTAATCCACCATTCTTCATATTTTTATGCATGTTTTTGAATATATTTATGTTAATTGAATGAATGAGAATAGTAACTTGATCACAAAGCCTAATACGTGCTTATTGCAGATTTTTGGACATCTTTTGGACCAAGGTCAAACATTTATGAGCAAGTTGACAGCCAAATACGAAAGAACAAGGCTGAGGATTTGTAGGAGGGGTGTCTCCTGCACTAAATGACCCCTTCCTCGAGTTCTCCACCATCAGCTCGGAGTTCAACAGCCCACCAAAGATGATTTCAAGGGGCAACCGAGCAGGTTTTATGAAGTGGCTGATTAACTGCAGTTTTGAACAGCCAATCTCCTAAAGTTAAGGAGGATTGTTGGGAGTCCTCGTGTTGCATAAGTAGGAAGGCTTCAAGCCTTGGTAGTTTAGCTATTGAACAGTTGTTTTTCGCATTTTAATGCAGCTCTGCATTTCAGCTCATTTTCAAGCTCTTACTGTAAACATTTTTGTGACATGACTATTATTTTTTGAGTAATGGAGATGAGTTTCACTTTGCACCAGCTCTGAGCTTTCTTAAGAGGCTATAGCTCTTGGGGTTGGGCCCAACCCAAGTGCCAATACCTCCTCTATGTACCTTTATGTGTTTTCCTTGCATTCATAGAATAATTTATGTTATTTAGGTTAAGATCTTGCTTTGTTACTTAGGTTGTTTTTTATGATTAAAATAGCTTTTCATGCTTCAGGTTGATTTGAAAGTTTGGCAACAAAAAATATCTACAAAAATTCCATCAAGAAATCCTTGATCTCATCTCTCCCTCCTTGGGACCATGAGCTGAGACCAAGGCATACTTGTTGCCACAAAAACGTTGTATTTACCTTCCAATGCAACTGCTAGTGTTATATTTTGAGTTGGAAAAGTTGATACTAGTTGTACTTGCATGTTTAGATCTGTTCTTGCTTAGTTTCCATAGTTATCTTGCATGATTTACTGTCTATAAACTTCTGTTCATCATGTTTCTGGTTTTTAGGTCATATTAGGTCAAAATAGATAGATCTCTGGTTTTTCTAGTCTTTGTTGGATCAGTTTTGGAAAATAGTGTGCAGAGTACCTGTAATACATTCCTACCTACCCTTCCTCCATCATCTAACCTATTCCAGCCCATAATCCAAGATTCATTCCCTTCATTCGCCACACTTTCCAAATTTGCCCTAATTTCTATATTTTTGAGCAACATTGCTTTCTCCATCCTTGAAAAAATCCTACCATCTTCATCACTCCTGAGCTTCATTTACCAAGTCCCACACCTCTTAAAAACCTTATCCATCCTTCATTTCCACTTCCCCACCTTTTTTCCTCCATCAATCCTCTAAAATCCTCTTTCGGTTGTTCCTGTAGAACTTCCTGCAGAACATCCTGTAGAACCCCTGCAGACTTCCTGTAGAAGTTCACGTGTGCAGTTTTTCGAGATTTGATCACTTTGAAACTCTTTGGAAGGGTGCTAGGGACCCCTTAGGCCCTCTTCTCACCTTCCCAACCTCTTGGAAGCGCCCACCCCATTTCCTTTCTCCAATCAACCCCTGCACTGTCAAAAACAGTTAAAGCACATGCATAATAATTCTGCAAGATTACTAAAAAATACAAAAAGATGTTTTTCTAGATTTTACTTCAGAAGTACCTTAGTCGCATGCATTTTACCTCTCCAAGATTCAATGGCATCCATTTCTGTAGCTTTCATCTCTTTTCTTGCACTAGTAGGATTAGTTGGTAAAACTAGGGTTCGCTAGGGTTTGCATTTCCTTTCAGCTTTCAGCTTCTTTCTACAAGTAGACTAGTCTCTTTTGGGTTAGATTTCATCCATCATAGTTAAAAGCTTCTTCTAAGAGCTCATAGAAGTTGGCTTAAGCTCATAGCGAACTTGTGCCAGCTAATCAAGTGACAGCCTGTGGCAAGAGCTAGTACTTGTGCATATAACACTGTCGCTTCCAAGTTTGTTACGAACAACCGGGTTGATAAAAGTAAAGAAGGGAGTCTTGGGAGTTGCAGCATCATTGCTGCAATACTGGAGCTCACCATCTTTTTTGCATCATTGCCGGGGAAGCGTCAGAGTATTTGTGATTGCTGCTTTTCTTCTATTTTCTACTACAACCTTCTGCTAAGTAGTTTATTTCAGCAAGAGTAGAGTAGTTGTTTCATTTCCATTTCTGCAATTTCATTTCAGCAATCATAGATTAGACATTTCCCACTTTCATAGATTAGCATTTCAATTCTGCAAGCGTAGATTAGCATTTCATTTCTACAATTTCAATTTAGCAGCATAGATTAGTTATTTCCTGCTTTCATTTCAATTCTGCAATTTTCATTCCATTAAGGTTCATTTTATTTAGTTGCAATTTTTTGTTCAATCAATTTCAGTTTTGCAAGTACAAGCAGAAAAAAAAGAACAAAAAAGCAACCAAAAAGATTTCCCTTCATGCCTTGAAGGAATATAGACAATTAAGGAAAATTCTTACCCAACACCCCCACCACATCACTGAGTCACCCTTAACTCTTCTTCGGTGGTAGTGATCTAGAAGAACCTATAGGAGAACCTCCAGAGATATACGAAGATCCTATAAGAGAAGAAGAGCAAGAAAACATTTCTCCTGAGACCAAGGCTGAAAACAGAAACGGTAGAGGAAATGGGGAGAGAATAGAAGGCACCTTTCCCATCCGAGAGACCAATGGGGACACAAAAATGAAAACATAAGCCCCTTAGCCTTACTTCACTTCCACGGATTCACCACTGAAGACCCTGATACCTTCTTGTTTGAGTTTGTTATCCTTTGTCAAACTTATGACTATGCAGAAGATGAGCAAAAGTTGAAACTCTTTCCCTCTACCCTCAAGGATGCAACACTACACTGGTTCATGGGGTTACCTGGAAACAGTATCACAACTTGGGCTTAGATGTAGCAAGCCTTTAACAACAAATACCGGGATTACTGTAGGTCAAAGGAAACAAAGGGAGAAATCTTTCAGATGACCATGGGAAGTGATGAATCTTTAGAAGACTATGAAAAAAGGTTCCAACTCAGTTATAAAAGGGTCAGGTGCACACTTGACCCCGAATCTCTGAAGCTGGTTCTGCTCTGAGGAGTCCCTGAAGACCTTCTAGATACCCTCCATTTGCTGGCTGGGGGAGACATCTACTAGCTACCTTATGATGACATAAAGACTGTGTTTAGAAACCATTCTAGGGCAGCCCGAAAAAAAGGTAGGGGGAGTCAACTTTCAGCCAGTCCCAGCTTATCCAAAAATGAGTTTGCAAATCAGATAGAATACCTCAAAAGTGAGGTGAGACAGATCATTGCCATGCAAATGGATACCTTCCGAATCCAACAGAAGCAAGAGGAAGCTTAGAGGGCTTTGGCCATCTTTTGTCCCAGATGTGCAAGGAAACATCCCAGGAACGAGTGCCCATTACACTCCATAGAGGTATGTTTCGTTTGTGAGGTAGACCACCTTACAAACCGGTACCAAACCTTACTCGGACTTAAAGCTATGTACCAAGGGGCTGAAGGAGCCACTGAACCACTCTACTTCCTGAACCAAAGGAGGCCACATGGACCCAGACCTTACCAGCAGGGGATGCAAGGGACATCCCAGACTTATTACAACCCCAACCAATCCACTCACATACCTTCTTGGGGTCCCCCTGCTCATCCTTCCTGGTCTGCACCCCCTCCTTGGTCATATCCATCTCAATACCATACTCAACCTGCTGCTCATTCGTTTCATTCTCATGTTCAGCCACAACCTCAGTGGAATGCACCTCAACAGGGGTGGAGGCCCCAGTACAACTCTCCTCCCGCTATTTTTCCTCCACCACCTGCTCAACCACAACCATTACCTCCTGCTCCTCCAAGACAACCCTAGATGCCTGCTCAACTAAACCCGAACCCCAATAACAGACAGGCCCAACAAGTATATACTGGAGAGACAACATGCCCTACCTATGCTGTGGAGATTCAGGAGATCAACCTACGATCTGGGAAGGTCCTCCTAGATAGCCAACCTCCTCCTAAGGAGGATGAGGAAGAAAAACAGGAAAGTGAACCCAAAGCCATTCCACCCTTTCCTGAGAGACTAACTGGAACCATGCAACCAAACCCAGAAGAGATTGAACTTCTGGGAGAACTTAAACAGTTATGTGTAAAAATACCACTTCTCCAAGCTATAAAAGATGTACCAATCTACAAAAAATTGATCAAAGAGAAGTGTTTCAGGCACCCAAGAAGGCATAAGAGAGATGCCCCAACAATCAATGTCATATGACAACTGTTCGACCTGATGTTGGGACAAGTAATCTGTCCGAAATATTTGGACCCTGGGAGTCCTGTAGTCGATGTCCACATCAATGGCACCATAATCCCCCACACCTTGATCGATCTAGGGGCTGCCATTAATGTGATGACCAAGGAAACTATGCTCAAACTCATCCTTCAGAGTTCCCTAAGAAAGACCTCGACAGTACTGCAGTTAGCAGACTGCTCCACCGTGACCCCCGAAGGGATTGTGGAAGATGTCATGGTCTCCATTGATTCTTGGGAGTACCCTGCGGACTTCTTGGTCCTTCAGCCAAAGAAAAAACTCACTGGATACCCCCTCATTTTGGGAAGGCCTTGGTTAGCTACTGCAGATACTTACATCAGTTGTCGATCTGGGAGCATGACCATTAAGAATGGGCCTATGTCCAAACAACTAGTCCTATATCCTCTTGCCCAACCTCTGCTAGAACATGACTTACCTCTCTGGTTGGAGGAGGAAGATGAGGATGAAGTTTACTCTACACCATTGTGCACAGTGGAAGCCACCAAGGGAGGTCCTCAAACCGAGGATGACCTTATTGGAAATTTGATTCAAAATCCACCTCCCAGTGTGCTACCATTGGAAGAGTTGGTAGAAGACACCCAAGCCAGTGCTTTAGTGGATCTTTGTGTGACTAATCCGATCTCTCCCTGAGTTAATAATGTGGAATTTGGACCTAAAAGAACCTTGAAGATCAACTCATCCCTATCCCCCTCTCAGGAGAAGGAGTTGTGTAGCTTATTGAACCGCCATTTGGATGCTTTTTCTTGGAGCTATAAGGAGATGAAAGGAGTCCACCCTTCAGTCTGTACCCATCACATTTACATTAAAGAGGATTGTAAGCCAGTCAGGTAGCCTCAAAGGAGGATGAATCCAACCCTCAAGGACATTGTCAAAGAAGAACTGCAAAAGTTGTTGGATGCAGGATTCATCTACCCCATCTCTGACAATGAGTGGGTTTCTCCTTTGGTGCTTGTGCCCAAGAAAAATGAGAAGTGGAGAATCTGTGTAGATTATCAAGAACTTAACAAAGCTACCAAGAAGGACCATTTTCCTTTGCCTTTCATAGATCGATTGTTAGATGGCCTAGCAAGAAAGAAGTTCTTTTCCTTCCTAGATGGGTTTAGCGGGTATAATCAGATCCAAATCAGCCCGGAAGACCAAGATAAGACCACTTTCACTTGTCCATGGGGTATCTTTGCCTACTGAGTCCTTCCCTTTGGGTTATGCAATGCTCCTACCACTTTCCAGAGAGTAGTACTGAGTATATTCGCTGAGCTGGTTCATGATTCGGTGGAAATCTATATGGATGACTTTACTCCTTATGGGTCCAACTTCCAAGAAGCATTAACTAACCTGGGAAAAGTTTTAACCAAGTGTATTGAAATGAACCTGTCCCTCAGTCCTGAAAAATGTGAATTCCTAATGAATGAAGGGACCGTGCTAGGTCATACAATTTCTCAACAAAGATTACAGGTGGATCCCAACAAGATTGCTATCATCCAAAGAGTTCCACCTACTCAAAAGGTAAGAGATGTTCGGAGTTTTCTAGGCTTAGCAGGATATTATAGAAGATTCATTAAAGATTTCAGTAAGCTAGCCTCTCCATTGTTTGGTCTTTTGGGGGAAGATGTTTGGTCTTTTGGGGGAAGATTTTGAGTTTACATGGACTGACAACTGTCAAGAGGCTCTGGATGCGTTGAAAGGTAAGCTGGTAACTGCCCCAACCTTGAGAGGTCCAAACTGGGCCCTACCTTTCCACATTCACATAGATGCCTCGAACAAAGCCATAGGAGCAGCCTTAGGACAAGTTTAAGAGAAGCTATCGTATGCCATATATTTTGTCAGTAAAAACCTGTCCAAGGCAGAGTTAAACTATACTGTAATTGAGAAAGAGCTCCTAGCCGTAGTCCATTCCCTAAACAAGTTCAGACACTACATCACTGGTTATCAAACATTCGTACACACTGATCATGCTGCAATTAGGTATTTGATGAATAAACCTGATGTAAATGATCGTATCATTAGATGGTTACTTTTATTGCAACAATTTGATTTGACCATTGTTGATAAGCCAGGGAAGGAAAATGTTGTTGCTGATTTTATGTCTAGACTAGATTGGCCTGTAGGTGAAGAAAGTATGGTGGATGATCAAATGCCAGATGAACACCTATTTGCTATTTCGGTACTCTCTCCATGGTTTTTCGATATAGCAAATTACTTGGTTTCAGCACAGTTCCTGCCACACCTATCCTCAAAAGAGAAGAGCAAGATCATGAGGAAAAGTGCCCCATTCACTTGGATTGGGGGAAACCTGTTTAAACTTGGCCCAGATCAAATTTTGAGGCGTTGTGTCAGGGAGGAGGAAGTCTTTGACATCCTCCTAACCTATCATGATTGACCCTGTGGAAGCCACTTTGCAGCAAAAAGAACTGCCTTCAAAATTCTACAGGCAGGCTACTATTGGCCCACTCTTCATCAAGATGTCGGGAGATACATTAGCCAATGTGACCAATGTCAAAGGATGGGGAAACAGACTGCAAGGGATGAAATGCCCCTCCAACCTCAAGTGACTTTCGAGCTATTTGAGAAGTGGGGCATGGACTTTGTGGGTCCTATCAACCCTCCTTCAAAACAGAGGTCTTACGTCATTGTGTGCATAGATTACCTGACAAAGTGGGCAGAAACAAAGGCAATCAAAGCAGTGACAGAAGAATAGGTAGCTGAGTTTTTGAGGGAAAATATCTTCTACAAGTTTCGCTACCCAAGAGAGTTAGTCACAGATCAAGGAAGTTAGTTTACCTCTAACCTGATTGAAGACCTACTCGCTCATCACAAGATTAAGCACAGAACTTCCACCCCTTATCATCCACAAGAAAATGGACAGGTGGAAGTCACTAATAGAGCTTTGGAAGACATTTTGTCTAAAGTAGTGAGCAACAACCGAAAAGATTGGGCAGATCGCTTGGTTGAGGCCACCTGGGCCTACAACACTACTTGGAAAACTACAACAGGTTTCACACCTTATGAGCTGGTCTACGGGAAGAAGGCTTTGTTGTCCATAGAGTTTGAATATAACACATTAAGGTTGGCAGTTCAGTTGGACCTAGATCTCAGCCATGCACAACAGGAAAGATTACTTCAGCTAAATGGACTAGATGAATAGAGAAGGCAGGCCCTTCTCCACTCAGAGGTGGTCCAACTTCAAAGAAATATATGGCATGACCGGCACCTTAAAGAAACGTAATTTCAGCCAAGAGATTAGGCACTGTTATATGATTCGAGATACAAGGATTTCAAAGGAAAGTTGAGGACAAGATGGCTGGGACCATATACAGTGGAGAAATGCAATGACAATGGCTCAGTCCTTATTCGGACCATTGATGAAGAAGCCATCCCCATGCTCATCAATGGGAATTGATTGAAAATCTACAGGAAGTGCCTTTCTAAGCAGGAGTTCATTAAAACTCTGGATAAATCAGTGTTGGTAGTGGAGCAGGCCCCTGTCTCCACTCCACCCACACCTTGAACAAAAAAAAAAAAAAAAAATAGAGAAAAGGAAAAGAATAAAAGATCCTTGGGTGAAAACCTCTGGGAGGCGCCCTAGCTGTCTCAGGCCAAAAAAAAAAAAGAAAAAAGAGAAAAATAAAAATAAAAATAAAATTTATGTTGAACAAATTGCAGGTTGAAGGAAGGACATTGCAGGTTAGGACGATCACACAAGACAAAGACAGAGGTTAGCACTAGGCTACAAGCATCCCTCACAAGCCATTCCTCCATGACCACTACCCTTTCCTAAGATTTGGTCTCGTTCGGGCTAAGATTTCACCTTCTACAGGAAGTTATGTGTCTTCTACAGGAAGATCCCGTAGGTTCTATAGGAAGATCTTGTAGAACCTACAGACAAGCCAAGATCGATTTCAAAAGAGGACCCGAAGGTTGGGAATCTGCCCATGAGGCCTGTAAACCTCCCTGCTTCCATCCATCGCCATATGTTGCCTTTTTCCATCTCTGTACACCATCATTGCACTCATTTTTTCCCCGTATAGTCACACACAGAAATCCTGTTTTCTTCATACTGCCAGCAAATTTTTTTTAATGACAAATCAAGCAGCAATTTTTCACTCACCATACCTGTTACCCTCTATCTAGACTCCTCATCAGCCGAGACCCTCGTCAACAGTATATCCCTACTCATTCTAGTTTACATTCCAGGAGGAGAAGCAGCTACAGGACATCCTACATGAATCCTGTAGCAGCTGATCCCTCTGAAAGACATACTCCAGAGACGGGGACATCAAAGTATGGCAGAAGAAACATGCATGGAGCTCTACTTGAACGTATGAACATCAGCAACAGCCGAGGCCAATCATGGAGTGTTCATGCAGCAAAAGCAAACGAAGTAATGGGTTCCAAAACCCGAAACCTGCATAACACGGATGCGACCACACAGGTAAGTGCCTAAACTCGTTCTTCAAATTGCATAAATTATATTTTAAAGTTGCATAACTATGGGAATGGCTCGAATTGAGTGGAATTGGTGGCTAGTCAACTGGCCACCCTTGGGCAGTTACACATCCTCGTGGAATCCAAACGAGCTCCGTTAAATTCAAAACTGTCGATTAGATGTGCAGCGAGCATGTTTGGAGTGTCCATTCAGGGAGAAATCATCGGGACTGGTAGTGGTGGCAGTGGATAACGGGAGAAAGGAGGTGATGGCAGTTAGAAACATGTGGAAACATTATGGCTGTGACGTCGAATCAATGGTCCGGTCCGGCCACCTCATCCCCTCACCACGAATCACACCGCAGTTAAAAGACACTCAGTTGAAACATGCACCACCCTCTGTTCATTCTGCACTCACGACGTTCTCGACTGGAGTACGCATCCACCACTTTCAGAACATTTAACTAGTCATCCTCCACCAGTTTTCTAATTGTTTTCGAAAATCTCCTGCCTATCGGGATCTGTCGGAAGCACAGTTTCATTCTACAGGAACCGGGAGCCTTCTACAGGAGGGATTCTACAGGAAAGGCAGAGAACAGCTCTACAGAGAAGAAATTCAGGATTTTCATCGGAATTCAAGCCCAAAACAAGGTAGGCTCGAGAAAACTCCTCTGTGCATGATTTGTTTGAGTAAGGTGGTAAATTGAACACGGCAGTAGATTGAAAAAAGAAAGTGGAAGTCTGCCTGTGCATTGAAAAAGTGAAAGTCTGCCTGCATATTTCCCTGAGTCTACACAGTTTCTTTTTCTCTCTGCATTTGAAATCTCCCCATCCTTTTTCAAAATTCTCCTGTAAGAAAGATACATGCAGCAATAAGGGCCAGCCTATGTGAGTGTGTGAAAAAACGACTGTGCATATCTATCTACGTGCTGAGAAAAGAACCTGTGTCCTTATCCTCTGTTCTATAGAAAAATTCTTTCTTTTCAAAACCAGGCAGTCAAATTCAGGGTGGCAGCAGTTTAAAATAGGAGAATTATTACTACTTGATATTGTAAGGAAAACACAAGAAATTCCTTCTTGGGTTCAGAAGAAACTGGATTCAGCTATCCTCTATTGCAGTGATTGACTGTTTGTTTTCCTGAGAATTTTCCTTTCTGGTTAAAACATAAAAAGAGCACTCAACACCATGCCAGGAGGATTCATAAGGAAAGAACCTTCAAACTCTAGAAAGTTGCACGAGCACCCTGAGGTGGTGGACCTTTTCACTTGGGCAAATTGGATATCCTTCTTTAACAAAATTCAGGGTTATGATGAGGAAATAACTGAAGAGTTTTTAATGTCCCTGAGACCACATTCAAAGACCTATGCCACAGTTAGTTTTATGGGTTTGACCCTAGAACTTACCCCTGAGCTCATCAGTAGAATTACTAGTCTACCATTGGGGCTCCCTTGGAGCAAAGAAGAGAGATCATTGGGCCAAGTTGCTAAGAAAACATTTTTTCTGCCCAAGGAGCATCCTGTAGAAGACAAAAACGAAGTTAGAAGGACAAGCTTGCCTCCTCTCTGGAGTGAAGTTAGTTATCAAATTATGAAGTATATCACATGTGAAGGGAGGTTTAGCATCATCTATGGATATCATTTCAGGTTGTTACATGAATTAAGGCATGGGATGGACTTGCCTCCAGCTAAGAAACTGAGCATCCCATATTTCCTTCTTCAGTCCTTAATTGAATGTGTTACAAAGCTAAACGAAGGGATCCCAGATCATTTGGCCCACCATGGACTCATCAAACTATTGGTGGAAGATGCTTTACACACTTATACTGTCCCCATAGCTTGGGAAACCTTCAGAAATATGTCTAGGGATGATAACATTAGAACTTTGGCTGAGAACATCACCCCATCCAGCAGTGAGGAGGGGGAGCAAACTGAAGAAATTCAGAAGAACAATCATGAGGGAGCACAGGGCATTCAAGTAGAGGGCAAAATAGAGGAAGTACAGAAAGAAAAAGAAGAATTTGGCAAGACTGCTGAGCCTGAAACAGAGGAAGAAACAACAGCAAAAATAGAAAGGGAAAAGAGGACACAGATTAGAAGGTAAAAGGCTGAGAAAGCTCAAATGAAGGCTATTGCAGCCAAAGTAGGCACCTAGAAAGAAAAGGGAAAGACACACCCTGAGATATCAGTCATACAGACAGAAACAGTGAACACAGAGGTTTCTACAGGAAGCGAAGGAAAAGAACAGCAGGAAGAGAAATCCCCTGAGACGTTGGCAAGGGAGGTAACAATTTTGCTTGCTGCATTAAGCACCCCTACAAAACAAAAAGGAAAGAGAAAAAGGACCTCCATGTACTTCAAAGCTAGAAAAAGCACAAGGATCAAAGTAGGCAAACCTCAGCCACCGTTCAAGGAAATGATTGTCATTGAGGACTCACCCACTAAACAGAAGGAAGAGTCTCCTTCCAAGATATCCATCACCTATGAAAGAGGAAGCCCAAAATCCTCCACATTGAAAGAGAGAATTAGGATGATGGACTCAAAGGAAGCTCTACAGGAAGTTGCAACATCTCTACAGGAAACTCTAACCAAGTTAAAAGAGACTGAGAAATTGGAGGAGAAAGTAGCTAAATAATCACAAGGGGAGGGAAAAACCGAAGAAATACCTAAACCTGCCTGTCAACCTGATTTGGGCTCATATTACAATCTGTTAGAAGGTGAGAAAGTCATCCCACAGAAATTTGATCACCATTATTTTTCGAATTAGAGAAAGAGAGGATTAGAACACACACATGGATGAAAATCGCCAAATCTAAGGGAGTTGAGGAAATAGGCAACATGGAGGAGAAGTTAAAAGAATTAAGGGGAGAGTTGGCCATGGTAAGGCATCTAGAAAGCTGCAAAAGAGCCAAGCTGCAGGAGGAGAATGAGCTGCTGAAAAAATAGTTGCAGCTACAGGAAGTCCACAAGGAAGATAGGCTGTCCATTTTGGGAGGGAACAGCAGCAAGGAGGACCTCCAGTAGACAAGGACACAACTGAGAAATAGCAGAAAGAGGAAGAGCTACAAGCTAATGTGGAAATGCTAACAAAACTACTGCAAGAACAGGAATCTCAGGCAGCAAAAGAAATACAGGTTTTGAAACAGCAGTTGCAAGAGAAAGAGGCCCAATTGGCCTGCATGGCCAGTTGGGCAATAGAAGCCTTACAACGTAGGAAACCTGCTAAATCTTATGCATTATACCTTAAAGGCCAATGGTTGCAATTTAAAATTAACACACTGGCCCAAAGGGGCACTACTCCATTTCAGAATTACAATCAGTTTATGTATTTGTGTGACAGTAGCTCAGCTAAAGATAAGGCCAAGATAGCAGAATTCTATTTACACAACTTGGCACTTCCAAACATGAATCTATGGGACCCCAATGCTGCATTGGGAGATGTGCAACTCATGGCCATGGCTTCTTGGTTAAGCCATGAGGAAAAGAGGGCAGCAGAAATTCGGAAAGTTATGGGCAGGGAGCTAAGTGAGCCACTCATGATCAGGGCAGAACCAGAAGATCCCTCAGCTTTAGTATATGCCCATCAGCACCTTTCCAACAACCCTCAGGCTCTCCCAGACTACATTGAAAGGCAAGCTCAGGCCATTGCTCACTTTGAGGACATGGAAAGATTGTTTTGTGATAATTGCATTTACACTTGCACAAGGAGATGGAACACATTGCCTCATAGTCTGAAAATAAGAGAGTACCACTCCCCAACCAGAATGAGGGAGGCATTGGCAATAGTGCCACTTTATAAACAGTCAATGCAAAATCTAAGGACCAACTGGATTGGCCTAAATTTCAGTCCTCCATTACTTTTAGGACTACTGGAAGGGGTCAAAGAAGAAGAAGAAAACAGACGATGGGAGGAAGTAGAGAGAAAGGTAGGGTTTCATGACCGAGAAGAGGACATCACCTCGAAAGCCTGGGATGTCAGAGAGGCAGTCAAAGCAATCAAAGATGATGAGTTGGATTAGTTGCTCAGAGGATGAGCAACACATTCAGTAGGGGTTGATGATGAGCCCCAAAAATGGGTAACTTTATGGGCTAATTTTTCCTATTATTCTCGATTAATCCACCATTATTCATAGTTTTATGCATGCTTTTGAATATATTTATGTTAATTGAATGAATGAGAACAATCACTTGACCACAAAGTCTAATACGTGCTTATTACAAATTTTTGGACATCTTTTGGACCAAGGTCAAGCATTTATGAGCAAGTTGACAACCAAATATGAAAGAACAAGGATAAGGATTTGTAGGAGGGGTGTCTCCTGCACTAAATGAGCCCTTCCTTGAGTTATCCACCATCAGCTCAGAGTTCAACAACCCACCAAAGATGATTTCAAGGGGCAGCCGAGCAGGTTTTGTGAAGTGGCTGATTAATTGCAGTTTTGAACAACCAAGCTCCTAAAGTTAAGGAGGATTGTTGGGAGTCCTCGTGTTTCATAAGTAGGAAGGCTTCAAGCCTTGGTATTTTATCTATTGAACGGTTGTTTCTCGCACTTTAGTGCAGCTCTACATTTCAGCTCATTTTCGAGCTCTTGCTGTAAATAGTTTTGTGACATGACTATTATTTTTTGAGTAATGGAGATGAGTTTCACTTTGCACCAGCTCTGAGTTTTCTTAGGAGGCTGTAGCTCTTGGGGTTGGGCCCAACCCAAGTGCCAGTACCTCCTTTATGTACTTTTATGTGTTTTCCTTACATTCATAGAATAATTTCTGTTATTTAGGTTAAGATCTTGCTTTGTTACTTAGGTTGTTTTTTATGATTAAAATAGCTTTTCATGCTTCAGGTTGATTTGAAAGTTCGGTAACAAAAAATATCTACAAAAATTCCATCAAGAAATCCTTGATCTCATCTCTCCCTCCTTGGGACCATGAGCTGAGACCAACGCATACTTGTTGCCACAAAAACATTGTATTTACCTTCCAATGCAACTGCTAGTGTTATATTTTGAGTTGGAAAAGTTGATACTAGTTGTACTTGCATGTTTAGATCTGTTCTTGCTTAGTTTCCATAGTTATCTTGCATGATTTACTATCTATAAACTTCTGTTCATCATGTTTCTTGTTTTTAGGTCATATTAGGTCAAAATAGATAGATCTCTGGTTTTTCTAGTCTTTGTTGGATCAGTTTTGGAAAATAGTGTGCAGAGTACCTGTAATACATTCCTACCTACCCTTCCTCCATCATCCAACCTGTTCCAGCCCATAATCCAAGATTCATTCCCTTCATTCGCCACACTTTCGGAATTTGCCCTAATTTCTATATTTTTGAGCAACATTGCTTTCTCCATCGTTGAACAAATCCAACCATCTTCATCACTCCTGAGCTTCATTTACCAAGTCCCACACCTCTTAAAAACCTTATCCATCCTTCATTTCCACTTCCCCACCATTTTTCCTCCATCAATCCTCTAAAATCCTCTTTCGGTTGTTCCTGTAGAACTTCCTGTAGAATATCCTGTAGAACCCCTGCAGACTTCCTGTAGAAGTTCACGTGTGCAGTTTTTCAAGATTTGATCACTGTGAAACTCTCTGGAAGGGTGCTAGGGACCCCTTAGGCCCTCTTCTCACCTTCCCAACCTCTTGGAAACTCCCACCCCATTTTCTTTCTCCAATCAACCCCTGCACTGTAAAAAACAGTTAAAGCACATGCATAATAATTCTGCAAGATTACTAAAAAATACAAAAAGATGTTTTTCTAGATTTTACTTCAGAAGTACCTTAGTCGTGTGCATTTTACCTTTCCAAGATTCAATGGCATCCATTTCTGTAGCTTTCATATCTTGCACTAGTAGGATTAGTCGGTAAAACTAGGGTTCGCTAGGGTTTGCATTTCCTTTCAGCTTTCAGCTTCTTTCTACAAGTAGACTAGTCTCTTTTGGGTTAGATTTCATCCATCATAGTTAAAAGCTTCTTCTAAGAGCTCATAGAAGTTGGCTTAAGCTCCTAGCGAACTTGTGCCAGCTAATCAAGCGACAGCCTGTGGCAAGAGCTAGTACTTGTGCATATAGCACCGTCGCTTCCAAGTTTGTTACGAACAACCGGGTTGATAAAAGTAAAGAAGGGAGTCCCGAGAGTTGCAGCATCATTGCTGCAATACTGGAGCTCACCATCTTTTTTGCATCATTGCCGGGGAAGCGTCAGAGTATTTGTGATTGCTACTTTTCTTCTATTTTCTACTACAACCTTCTGCTAAGTAGTTTATTTCAGCAAGAGTAGAGTAGTTGTTTCATTTCCATTTCTATAATTTCATTTCAGCAAGCATAGATTAGACATTTCCCACTTTCATAGATTAGCATTTCAATTCTGCAAGCGTAGATTAGCATTTCATTTCTACAATTTCAATTCTGCAAGCGTAGCCTAGAATTTCAATTCTGCAATTTCATTTTAGCAGCATAGATTAGTTATTTCCTGCTTTCATTTCAATTCTGCAATTTTCATTCCATCAAGGTTCATTTTATTTAGTTGCAATTTGTTGTTCAATCAATTTCAGTTTTGCAAGTACAAGCAGAAAAAAAAGAACAAAAAAGCAACCAAAAAGATTTCCTTTCATGCCTTGAAGGAATATAGACAATTAAGGAAAATTCTTACCCAACACCCCCACCACATCACTGAGTCACCCTTCTCTCTTCTTCGGTGGTAGTGATCTAGAAGAACCTATAGGTGAACCTCCAGAGATATACGAAGATCCTATAAGAGAAGAAGAGCAAGAAAACATTCCTCCTGAGACCATGGCTGAAAACAAAAATGGTAGAGGAAATGGGGAGAGAATAGAAGGCACCTTTCCCATCCGAGAAACTAATGGGGACAAAAAAATGAAAACATAAGTCCCTTAGCCTTACCTCACTTCCACGGATTGACCACTGAAGACCCTGATACCTTCTTGTTTGAGTTTGTTGTCATTTGTCGAACTTATGACTATGCAGAAGACGAGCAAAAGTTGAAACTCTTTCCCTCTACCCTCAAGGATGCAACACTACACTGGTTCATGGGTTTACCTGGAAACAGTATCACAACTTGGGCTTAGATGTAGCAAGCCTTTAACAACAAATACCGGGATTACTGTAGGTCAAAGGAAACAAAGTGAGAAATCTTTTAGATGACCATGGGAAGTGATGAATCTTTAGAAGACTATGAAAAAAGGTTCCAACTCAGTTATAAAAGGGTCAGGTGCACACTTGACCCCGAATCCCTGAAGCTGGTTTTGCTCTGAGGAGTCCCTGAAGACCTTCTAGATACCCTCCATTTACTGGCTGGGGGAGATATCTACTAGCTACCTTATGATGACATAAAGACTGTGTTTAGAAACCATTCTAGGGTAGCCTGAAAAAAAGGTAGGGGGAGTCAACTTTCAGCCAGTCCCAGCTTATCCAAAAATGAGTTTGCAAATCAGATAGAAGACCTCAAATGTGAGGTGAGATAGACCATTGCCATGCAAATGGATACCTTCCGAATCCAACAGAAGCAAGAGGAAGCTTAGAGGGCTTTGGCCATCTTTTGTCCCAGATGTACAAGGAAACATCCCAGGAACGAGTGCCCATTGCACTCCATAGAGGTATGTTTCGTTTGTGAGGCAGATCACCTTACAAACCAGTACCAAACCTTACCCGGACTTAAAGCTATGTACCAAGGGGCTGAAGGAGCCACTGAACCACTCTACTTCCTGAACTAAAGGAGGCCACATGGACCTAGACATTACCAGCAGGGGATGCAAGGGACTTCCCAGACTTATTATAACCCCAACCAATCCACTCACATCCCTTCTTGGGGTCCCGATGCTCATCCTTCCTGGTCCGCACCCCCTCCTTGGTCATATCCGTCTCAATACCATACTCAACCTGCTGCTCATTCGTTTCATTCTCTTGTTAAGCCACAACCTCAGTGGAATGCACCTCAACATGGGTGGAGGCCCCAGTAAAACTCTCCTCCCGCTATTTTTCCTCCACCACCTGTTCAACCACAACCATTACCTCCTGCTCGTCCAAGACAACCCTAGATGCCTGCTAAACTGAACCAGAACCCCAATAACGAATAGTCCCAACAAGTATATACTGGAGAGACAACATGCCCTACCTATGCTGTGGAGATTCAGGAGATCAACCTACGATCCGGGAAGGTCCTCCCAGATAGCAAACCTCCTCCTAAGGAGGATGAGGAAGAAAAACAGGAAAGTGAACCCAAAGCCATTCCACCCTTTCCTGAGACTAACTGGAACCATGCAACCAAACCCAGAAGAGATTGAACTTCTGGGAGAACTTAAACAGTTATGTGTAAAAATACCACTTCTCCAAGCTATAAAAGATGTACCAATCTACAACAAATTGATCAAAGAGAAGTGTTTCAGGCACCCAAGCAGGCGCAAGAGAGATGCCCCAACTATCAATGTCATATGACAACTGTTCGACCTGATGTTGGGACAAGTAACCTGTCCAAAATATTTGGACCCTAGGAGTCCTGTAGTCGATGTCCACATTAATGGCACCATAATCCCCCACACCTTGATCGATCTAGGGGTTGCCATTAATGTGATGACCAAGGACACTATGCTCAAACTCATCCTTCAGAGTTCCCTACGAAAGACCTCGACAGTACTGCAGTTAGCAGACCACTCCACCGTGACCCCCGAAGGGATTGTGGAAGATGTCATGGTCTCCATTGATTCTTGGGAGTACCCTGCGGACTTCTTGGTCCTTTAGCCAAAGGCAAAACTCACTGGATACCCCCTCATTTTGGGATGGCCTTGGTTAGCTACTGCAGATACTTACATCAGTTGTCGAGTTGGAAGCATGACCATTAGGAATGGGCCTATGTCCAAACAACTAGTCCTATATCCTCTTGCCCAACCTCTGCTAGAACATGACTTACCTCTCTGGTTGGAGGAGGAAGATGAGGATGAAGTTTACTCTGCACCATTGTGCACAGTGGAAGCCACCATGGGAGGTCCTCAAACCGAGGATGACCTCATTGAAAATTTGATTCAAAATCCACCTCCCAGTGTGCTACCATTGGAAGAGTTGGTAGAAGACACCCAAGCCAGTGCTTTAGTGGATCTCTGTGTGACTAATCCGACCTCTCCCCAAGTTAAGAATGTGGAATTTGGACCTAAAAGAACCTTGAAGATCAACTTATCCCTATCCCCCTCTCAGGAGAAGGAGCTGTGTAGCTTATTGAACCGCCATTTGGATGCTTTTTCTTGGAGCTATAAGGAGATGAAAGGAGTCCACCCTTCAGTCTGTACCCATCACATTTACATTAAAGAGGATTGTAAGCGAGTCAGGGAGCCTCAGAGGAGAATGAATCCATCCCTCAAGGACATTGTCAAAGAAGAACTGCAAAAGTCGTTGGATGTAGGATTCATCTACCCCATCTCTGACAATGAGTGGGTTTCTCCTTTGGTGCTTGTGCCCAAGAAAAATGAGAAGTGGAGAATCTGTGTAGATTATCGAGAACTTAACAAAGCTACCAAGAAGGACCATTTTCCTTTGCCTTTCATAGATCAATTTTTAGATGGTCTAGCAAGGAAGAAGTTCTTTTCCTTCCTAGATGGGGTTAGTGGGTATAATCAGATCCAAATCATCCCGGAAGACCAAGATAAGACCACTTTCACTCGTCCATGGGGTACCTTTGCCTACCGGGTCCTTCCCTTTGGGTTATGCAATGCTCCTACCACTTTCCAGAGAGCAATACTGAGTATATTCGCTGAGCTGGTTCATGATTCGATGGAAATCTATATGGATGACTTTACTCCTTATGGGTCCAACTTCCAAGAAGCATTAACTAACCTGGGAAAAGTTTTAACCAAGTGTATTGAAATGAACCTGTCCCTCAGTCCTGAAAAATGTGAATTCCTAATGAATGAAGGGACCGTGCTAGGTTATACAATTTCTCAGCAAAGATTATAGGTGGATCCCAACAAGATTGCTATCATCCAAAGAGTTCCACCTCCTCAAAAGGTAAGAGATGTTCGGAGTTTTCTAGGCTTAGCAGGATATTATAGAAGATTCATTAAAGATTTCAGTAAGCTAGCCTCTCCATTGTTTGGTCTTTTGGGGAAAGATGTTGAGTTTACATGGACTGACAACTGTCAAGAGGCTCTGGATGCGTTGAAAGGTAAGCTGGTAATTGCCCCAATCTTGAGAGGTCCAAACTGGGCCCTACCTTTCCACATTCACACAGATGCCTCAAACAAAGCCATAGGAGCAGCCTTAGGAAAAGTTGAAGAGAAGCTACCGTATGCAATATATTTTGTCAGTAAAATCCTGTCCAAGGTAGAGTTAAACTATACTGTAATTGAGAAAGAGCTCCTAGCTGTAGTCGATTCCCTAAACAAGTTCAGACACTACATCACTGGTTATCAAACATTCATACACACTGATCATGCTGCAATTAGGTACTTGATGAATAAACCTGATGTAAATGATCGTATCATTAGATGGTTACTTTTATTGCAACAATTTGATTTGACCATTGTTGATAAGCCAGGGAAGGAAAATGTTGTTACTGATTTTATGTCTAGACTAGATTGGCTTGTAGGTGAAGAAAGTATGGTGGATGATCAAATGCCAGATGAACACCTATTTTCTATTTCGGTACTCTCTCCATGGTTTTTCGATATAGCAAATTACTTGGTTTCAGCACAGTTCCTGCCACACCTATCCTCAAAAGATAAGAGCAAGATCATGAGGAAAAGTGCCCCATTCACTTGGATTGGGGGCAACCTGTTTAAACTTGGCCCAGATCAGATTTTGAGGCGTTGTTTCAGGGAGGAGGAAGTCTTTGACTTCCTCCTAACCTATCATGATTGGCCCTGTGGAAGCCACTTTGCAGCAAAAAGAACCGCCTTCAAAATTCTACAGGCAGGCTACTATTGGCCCACTCTTCATCAAGATATCGGGAGATACATCAGCCAATGTGACCAATGTCAAAGGATGGGGAAACAGACTCCAAGGGATGAAATTCCCCTCCAACCTCAAGTGACTTTCGAGCTATTTGAGAAGTGGGGCATGGACTTTGTGGGTCCTATCAACCCTCCTTCAAAACAGAGGTCTTACATCATTGTGTGCATAGATTACCTGACAAAGTGGGCAGAAACAAAGGCAATCAAAGCAGTGACAGAAGAATAGGTAGCTGAGTTTTTGATGGAAAATATCTTCTACAAGTTTGGCTACCCAAGAGAGTTAGTCACAGATCAAGGAAGTTAGTTTACCTCTAACCTGATTGAAGACCTACTCGCTCATCACAAGATTAAGCACAGAACTTCCACCCCTTATCATCCGCAAGCAAATGGACAGGTGGAAGTCACTAACAGAGCTTTGGAAGAGATTTTGACTAAAGTAGTGAGCAACAGTAGAAAAGATTGGGCAGATCGCTTGGTTGAGGCCACCTGGGCCTACAACACTACTTGGAAAACTACAACAGGTTTCACACCTTATGAGCTGGTCTACGGGAAGAAGGCTTTGTTGTCCATAGAGTTTGAATATAACACATTAAGGTTGGCAGCTCAGTTGGACCTAGATCTCAGCCATGCACAACAGGAAAGATTACTTCAGCTAAATGGACTAGATGAATAGAGAATGCAGGCCCTTCTCCACTCAGAGGTGGTCCAACTTCAAAGAAAGATATGGCATGACCGGCACCTTAAAGAAATGTAATTTCAGCCAAGAGATTAGGCACTGTTATATGATTCGAGATACAAGGATTTCAAAGGAAAGCTGAGGACAAGATGGCTGGGACCATATACAGTGGAGAAATGCAATGACAATGGCTCAGTCCTTATTCGGACCATTGATGAAGAATCCATCCCCATGCTCATCAATGGGAATTGATTGAAAATCTACAGGAAGCCCCTTCTAAGCAGGAGTTCATTGAAACTCTGGATAAATCAGTGTTGGTAGTGGAGCAGGCCCCTGTCTCCACTCCACCCACACCTTGAACAAAAAAAAAAAAAAAAAAAATAGAGAAAAGGAAAAGAATAAAAGATCCTTGGGTGAAAACCTCTGGGAGGCGCCCTAGCTGTCTCAGACTAAAAAAAAAAAAGAAAAAAGAGAAAAATAAAAATAAAAATAAAATTTCTGTTGAACAAATTGCAGGTTGAAGGAAGGACATTGCAGGATAGGAGGATCACATAAGACAAAGACAGAGGTTAGCACTAGGCTACAAGCATCCCTCACAAGCCATTCCTCCATGACCACTACCCTTTCCTAAGATTTGGTCTCGTTCGGGCTAAGATTTCACTTTCTACAGGAAGTTATGTGTCTTCTACAGGAAGATCCCGTAGGTTCTATAGGAAGATCTTGTAGAACCTACAGACAAGCCAAGATTGATCTCAAAAGAGGACCCGAAGGTTGGGAATCTGCCCATGAGGCCCGTAAACCTCCCTTCTTCCATCCATCGCCATATGTTGCCTTTTTCCATCTCTGTACACCATCATTGCACTCATTTTTTCCCCACACAGTCACACACAGAAATCCTGTTTTCTTCATACTGCCAGCAAAATTTTTTAATGACAAATCAAGCAGCAATTTTTCACTCACCATACCTGTTACCCTCTATCTAGACTCCTCATCAGCCGAGACCCTCGTCAACAGTATATCCCTACTCATTCTAGTTTACATTCCAGGAGGAGAAGCAGCTACAGGACATCCTACAGGAATCTTGTAGCAGCTGATCCCTCTGAAAGACATACTCCAGAGACGGGGACATCAGAGTATGGCAGAAGAAACATGCATGGAGCTCTACTTGAACGTATGAACATCAGCAACAGCCGAGGCCAATCATGGAGTGTTCATGCAACAAAAGCAAACGAAGTAATGGGTTCCAAAACCCGAAACCTGCATAACACGGATGCGACCACGCAGGTAAGTGCCTAAACTCGTTCTTCAAATTGCATAAATTATATTTTAAAGTTGCATAACTATGGGAATGGCTCGAATTGAGTGGAATTGGTGGCTAGTCAACTGGCCACCCTTGGGCAGTTACACATCCTCGTGGAATCCAAACGAGCTCCGTTAAATTCAAAACTGTCGATTAGATGTGCAGCCAACATGTGTGGAGTGTCCATTCAGGGAGAAATCGTTGGGACTGGTAGTGGTGGCAGTGGATAACGGGAGAAAGGAGGTGATGGCAATTAGAAACATGTGGAAACATTATGGCTATGACGTTGAATCAATGGTCCGGTCCGGCCACCTCATCCCCTCACCACGAATCACACCGCAGTTAAAAGACACTCAGTTGAAACATGCACCACCCTCTGTTCATTCTGCACTCGGGACGTTCTCGACTGGAGTACGCATCCACCACTTTCAGAACATTTAACTAGTCATCCTCCACCAGTTTTCTACTTGTTTTCGAAAATCTCCTGCCTATCGGGATCTGTCGGAAGCACAGTTTCATTCTACAGGAACCGGGAGCCTTCTACAGGAGGGATTCTACAGGAAAGGCAGAGAACAGCTCTACAGAGAAGAAATTCAGGATTTTCATCGGAATTCAAGCCCAAAACAAGGTAGGCTCTAGAAAACTCCTCTGTGCATGATTTGTTTGAGTAAGGTGGTAAATTGAACGCGGCAGTAGATTGAAAAAAGAAAGTGGAAGTCTGCCTGTGCATTGAAAAAGTGAAAGTCTGCCTGCATATTTCCCTGAGTCTACACAGTTTCTTTTTCTCTCTGCATTTGAAATCTCCCCATCCTTTTTCAAAATTCTCCTGTAAGAAAGATACATGCAGCAATAACGGTGAGACTATGTGAGTGTGTGAAAAAACGACTGTGCATATCTATCTACGTGCTGAGAAAAGAACCTGTGTCCTTATCCTCTGTTCTATAGAAAAATTCTTTCTTTTCAAAACCAGGCAGTCAAATTCAGGGTGGCAGCAGTTGAAAATAGGAGAATTATTACTACTTGATATTGTAAGGAAAACACAAGAAATTCCTTCTTGGGTTCAGAAGAAACTGGATTCAGCTATCCTCTATTGCAGTGATTGACTGTTTGTTTTCCTGAGAATTTTCCTTTCTGGTTAAAACATAAAAAGAGCACTCAACACCATGCCAGGAGGATTCATAAGGAAAGAACCTTCAAACTCTAGAAAGTTGCACGAGCACCCTGAGGTGGTGGACCTTTTCACTCGGGCAAATTGGATATCCTTCTTTAACAAAATTCAGGGTTATGATGAGGAAATAACTGAAGAGTTTTTAATGTCCCTGAGACCACATTCAAAGACCTATGCCACAGTTAGTTTTATGGGTTTGACCCTAGAACTTACCCCTGAGCTCATCAGTAGAATTACTAGTCTACCATTGGGGCTCCCTTGTAGAAAAGAAGAGAGATCATTGGGCCAAGTTGCTAAGAAAACATTTTTTCTGCCCAAGAAGCATCCTGTAGAAGACAAAAACGAAGTTAGAAGGACAAGCTTGCCTCCTCTCTGGAGTGAAGTTAGTTATCAAACTATGAAGTATATCACATGTGAAGGGAGGTTTAGCATCATCTATGGATATCATTTCAGGTTGTTACATGAATTAAGGCATGGGATGGACTTGCCTCCAGCTAAGAAACTGAGCATCCCATATTTCCTTCTTCAGTCCTTAATTGAATGTGGTACAAAGCTAAATGAAGGGATCCCAGATCATTTGGCCCACCATGGGCTCATCAAACTATTGGTGGAAGATGCTTTACACACTTATACTGTCCCCATAGCTTGGGAAACCTTCAGAAATATGTCCAGGGATGATAACATTAGAACTTTGGCTGAGAACATCACCCCATCCAGCAGTGAGGAGGGGGAGCAAACTGAAGAAATTCAGAAGAACAATCATGAGGGAGCACAGGGAATTCAAGTAGAGGGAAAAATAGAGGAAGTACAGAAAGAAAAAGAAGAATTTGGCAAGACTGCTGAGCCTGAAACAGAGGAAGAAACAACAGCAAAAATAGCGAGGGAAAAGAGGACACAGATCTGAAGGTAAAAGGCTGAGAAAGCTCAAATGAAGGCTGCTGCAGCCAAAGTAGGCACCTAGAAAGAAAAGGGAAAGACGCACCCTGAGATATCAGTCATACAGACAGAAACAGTGAACACAGAGGTTTCTACAGGAAGTGAAGGAAAAGAACAGCAGGAAGAGAAATTCCCTGAGACGTTGGCAAGGGAGGTAGCAATTTTGCTTGCTGCATTAAGCACCCCTACAAAACAAAAAGGAAAGAGAAAAAGGACCTCCATGTACTTCAAAGCTAGAAAAAGCACAAGGATCAAAGTAGGCAAACCTCAGCTACCGTCCAAGGAAATGATTTTCATTGAGGACTCACCCACTAAACAGAAGGAAAAGTCTCCTTCCAAGATATCCATCACTTATGAAAGAGGAAGCCCAAAAACCTCCACATTGAAAGAGAGAATTAGATTAGGATGATGGGCTCAAAGGCAGCTCTACAGGAAGTTGCAACATCTCTAGAGGAAACTCTAGCCAAGTTAAAAGAGACTGAGAAATTGGAGGAGAAAGTAGCTAAATAATCACAAGGGGAGAGCAAAACCGAAGAAATACCTAAACCTGCCCGTCAACCTGATTTGGGCTCATATTACAATCTGTTAGAAGGTGGGAAAGTCATCCCACAGAAATTTGATCACCATTATTTTTCGAATTAGAGAAAGAGAGGATTAGAACACACACATGGATGAAAATCGCCAAATCTAAGGGAGTTGAGGACATAGGCAACATGGAGGAGAAGTTAAAAGAATTAAGGGGAGAATTGGCCATGGTAAGGCATCTAGAAAGCTACAAAAGAGCCAAGCTGCAGGAGGAGAATGAGCTGCTGAAAAAATAGTTGCAGCTACAGGAAGTCCAAAAGGAAGATAGGCTGTCCATTTTGGGAGGGAACAACAGCAAGGAGGATATCCAGTAGACAGGGACACAACTAAGAAATAGCAGAAAGAGGAAGAGCTACAAGCTAATTCGGAAATGCTAACAAAACTGCTGCAAGAATAGGAATCTCAGGCAGCAAAATAAATACAGGTTTTGAAACAGCAGTTGCAAGAGAAAGAGGCCCAATTGGCCTGCATGGCCAGTTGGGCAATATGTTGGGTGTGGAGCCTGATTATCTTCTGTATTCAAAGGTATCGCCACATAGGACCCCAGTTCGAAATGGGGGCGGCAACGCCGCCCGTAAAATATTCGCTGCAGGGGGGGTCCAGGGGGGGCGGCTGCGACCTTTGGGAGCCCCCCCCCTGGCGGGGGGTTTCGGGGGCAGCGCCCCCAAAGCTAAAAACAGCTGTAAAATTGCCTTGTAAAAGTACAGTAATTTCTAGTCAATCTGGGCTGTTCATTAGGCGGATGATCTGATGATAGAACTTATGTTTAGATTAGGGTTTTTTGCCCTAGAAGGCAACCCCTCTCTTTGTATTAGGGTATTGTATTTGAGGCTGTGAGATAGATGTGTATTCTGTGAGCGAGGAATAGAGAGGTGAGACTGTGAGAGAAAACAGAGGATATTACAGTGGATTTGCTGTAGGTTGTGTCTCTTCATTTTGCTGGATAATAGAAAGGAAGGACTGGCTGTTCGGGGTGGACGTAGCCCAAACTGGGTGAACCACGTATATCTGTGTCTCTCTTGTTTTGTGCGTTTTCTGTGTTTATATTTCTACAATATTTTATGTGTTCCATTGCTCCGTAATATATAATTTTCTAACACAATAGAAGCCTTACAACATAGGAAACCTGCTAAATCTTATGCATTATACCTTAAAGACCAATGGTTGCAATTTAAAATTAACACACTGGCCCAAAGGGGCACTACTCCATTTCAGAATTACAATCAGTTTATGTATTTGTGTGACAGTAGCTCAGCTGAAGATAAGGCCAAGATAGCAGAATTCTATTTACACAACTTGGCACTTCCAAACATGAATCTATGGGACCCCAATGCTGCATTGGGAGATGTGCAACTCATGGCCATGGCTTCTTGGTTAAGCCATGAGGAAAAGAGGGCAGCAGAAATTCGGAAAGTTATGGACAGGGAGCTAAGTGAGCCACTCATGATTAGGGCAGAACCAGAAGATCCCTCAGCTTTAGTATATGCCCATCAGCACCTTGCCAACAACCCTCAGGTTCTCCCAGACTACATTGAAAGGCAAGCTCAGGCCATTGCTCACTTTGAGGACATGGAAAGACTGTTTGGTGATAATTGCATTCATGCTTGCACAAGGAGATGGAACACATTGCCTCATAGTCTGAAAATAAGAGAGTACCACTCCCCAACCAGAATGAGGGAGGCATTGGCAAGAGTGCCACTTTATAAACAGTCAATGCAAAATCTGAAGGCCAATTGGATTGGCCTAAATTTCAGTCCTCCATTACTTTTAGGACTGCTGGAAGGGGTCAAAGAAGAAGAAGAAAACAGACAATGGGAGGAAGTAGAGGGAAAGGTAGGGTTTCATGACCGAGAAGAGGACATCACCTCAAAAGCCTGGGATGTCAGAGAGGCAGTCAAAGCAATCAAGGATGATGAGCTGGATTAGTTGCTCAGAGGATGAGCAACACATTCAGTAGGGGGTGATGATGAGCCCCAAAAATGGGTAACTTTATGGGCTAATTTTTCCTATTATTCTCGATTAATCCACCATTCTTCATAGTTTTATGCATGATTTTGAATATATTTATGTTAATTGAATGAATGAGAACAATCACTTGACCACAAAGTCTAATACGTGCTTATTACAGATTTTTGGACATCTTTTGGACCAAGGTCAAGCATTTATGAGCAAGTTGACAACCAAATACGAAAGAACAAGGATAAGGATTTGTAGGAGGGGTGTCTCCTGCACTAAATGAGCCCTTCCTTGAGTTATCCACCATCAGCTCAGAGTTCAACAACCCACCAAAGATGATTTCAAGGGGCAGCCGAGCAGGTTTTGTGAAGTGGATGATTAATTGCAGTTTTGAACAGCCAAGCTCCTAAAGTTAAGGAGGATTGTTGGGAGTCCTCGTGTTTCATAAGTAGGAAGGCTTCAAGCCTTGGTATTTTAGCTATTGAACGGTTGTTTCTCGCACTTTAGTGCAGCTCTGCATTTTAGCTCATTTTCGAGCTCTTGCTGTAAATAGTTTTATGACATGACTATTATTTTTTGAGTAATGGAGATTAGTTTCGCTTTGCACCAGCTCTGAGCTTTCTTAGGAGGCTGTAGCTCTTGGGGTTGGGCCCAATCCAAGTGCCAGTACCTCCTTTATGTACTTTTATGTGTTTTCCTTGCATTCATAGAATAATTTCTGTTACTTAGGTTAAGATCTTGCTTTGTTACTTAGGTTGTTTTTTATGATTAAAATAGCTTTTCATGCTTCAGGTTGATTTGACAGTTTGGTAACAGAAAAGACCTACAAAAATGCCATCAAGAAATCCTTGATCTCATCTCTCCCTTCTTGGGACCATGAGCTGAGACTAAGGCATACTCGCTGCCACAAAAGCATTGTTTTTGCCTTCCAATGAAACTGCTAGTGTTAGATTTTGAGTTGCAAAAGTTGATACCAATTGTACTTGCATGTTTAGATCTGTTCTTGCTTAGTTTCCTAGTTATCTTGCATTATTTCCTGTCTATAAACTTATGTTCATCATGTTTCTGGTTTTTAGGTCAGATTAGGTCAAAATAGATAGATCTCTGGTTTTTCTAGTCTTTGTTGGATCAGTTTTGGAAAAGAGTGTGCAGAGTACCTGTTACACCAAAAAAGTCACCATGGCTATTTACAGTTAGTATGGCTCTATCAACAGTCATGCTATCCTCTTAGGCAAGTCTTATGCCTCTGCTCTCCATGTCAAACTCCAAAAAGAGAGAAAGTCTTTATCTCTGGGTACGCAGGTTCTCTCAACCTTACCTGCGGGTACGCACCCAATGTTCACAAAAACTGCGTCCTTGGACGCTCTGTATGTAAAGGGGCAGGTGCGTCCCCCTGTAAAGGTTAAAATGCGCAAGTTTCATCTTTAAAAAGTTACTTGTGGTCATTTCTAGAGCATTCTAGAAGGTTGTTCGACGTGTATTGAGCGCCTCCAGATGGTTCATGTACCCCTACCAAAGAGGAACTTATCCCATCAATAAGGGAGCTATCCCATCCAAAGAGGGGATTATCCCATTGATGGTGGACCTGATTAACTTCCTCTTGAGCACTATAAATACAGGCATTGGGCCAGAAGGAGGAGGGGTTGAAAGCTAAACATTTCTAAGGGTAGATGTTGCAGGAATTAGGACTCCCATTTAGAAGCTTGTGAGGAGAGATTGTCATCTTTACTTGTTCTATTTGGAGGTGGGTGAGCTTTGTCAAAGTAAAGGAGAACTCTTGATGGACCCTGGGAGGGACTTGCACAACACCAAGGCTTAGGTTGTAATTGTTCCTTTTGTTTCCTATTAATGCAAATGAGTCCATTCTTCTCAATAACTTGTTATTTATGAGTTGTTTCATGTACTCCTTGGTCTATGTGTTAAATATGTTTTATTCTATGAGATTATCAAGTGCTATTTAATCGTTTGATTGTTAGTGGATGCAGGTTTCAAAGTGAAGGAGGAGCTCATCTGGATCCGCGGAGCTGGACTGCTACAATAGCGTTGGACTACAGGTAGGATCTAAACACTTGATTTCTTATATGGTAAATGCATGTTTAGAGAAGGATTGCTCTTGTTTGTCTTGTTTGTCACTAGAGAGTCTTAGGCTCCTAGGGAGGTTGATTTGTGTCCGCACTATCGACTCTTTCCGCCTGACAAATTGGCGACTCCGCTGGGGACTCCATTGATGTGAAAGTCTTTTCCTTTGTATGCAACTTTGATCTGAGAAAAGTCATTTATTTTTTGGTCTTTGGCTCTGTGACTTTGTATTTGGGTGGGTTAGCTTAGGGTTAGATTGAATTTAGTTTTTCTTGGTTTTTTCAGTAGGACGCACCCTCTGTGTCTTGCATAGTGCGTACCTGTACGCACTGTTTCTGTGTGCACAGAGCGGGCCCGCATCTGGCTTAACAGGTTGCCTGTGTCCCCTGCTAAAAATTAAGAAATTTCCATCTTTTGCATTTTTCCTCTGAGATTTTGCTTTTTCTTAGATTTTACTGCCCAGATCTATTAGTCTCTTGTCAAAGATCTTCACCTGAACTTGTTTCATTAGCATTCCTACTCTAAGCTTTCATCAATTGGGTGTCTTGAGTCTCTTTTTGAGAAATTCTTGATTTGTTTTCCTTTGGTCATTACTTGGAGGTTTCTCTCAGTCTTTTCACAATTTTGCATCTTTTTGCTTCTGTTTTTGCAAAAAAATTTCCCCCTCATTCGCCGGGGGGGGCTAAATTGTGTATGAGTGTTAATCGCCTCTGAGTGTTTTTATTTTTTGATCTTTGGAACTCTCACCCAATTTTCTCAACTTGCACTTGATTGGTTCTTAGATCACATTAGAATCGTCTTGTGTTTGAGAATTCTCTTGCATAGATCACATTTGTATAATTAGAATTCTCATTTTCAGAATATGAATGAAAAATGTGCATAGATTACATTTGCATACTTTTCAAGTGAATTGTGCATAGATTACAGTTGCATAGTTTACATTCTGAAAAATCAATCATAGATTTAGATCAGTTTTCTTTGATTTGAATTTACACAAAAATAAAAATAAAAAAAGGATTTTCGAATTGATTTGCATTAGTTTTTCTTGATGAAATTAGTGCATTAGAGAATTTGTTATATTTTCTCTTAGTGATCAATTTTTTGCATTGTTGGAAGTGAATGGAAACTCTCTCCTTACTTTAGTTAGGATTCATCGAATTGAAAAGATTACATTATCATATTCGATTGCATTCAGTTGAGTCGGGTCATAACACCATTGGTTTCGTATCCATTTACCCATTTGAGTAATAACAGCCTTAATAACACAGCGCTTAATTAAAATTCATCTAGTAATTTTTACATTTCTAGGGCTCTGATACACCAACTAGATCAGGCTAGTGTCTTGGAGTAGGAGAGTAATTAACTCTCCAAGACAGCAAAACCAAACAAGTAGCTCATCTTGTGGTAGGATAAATCCAACTGTTACATTTATGCTCTGGGAAAGCTCCTCTTAAAGGAGAAGCACGAGACCGTGTCCGAACCAGTGAGGGGATCAATCCTCCTTCATTGGGAAAGACGCCAGATACGCACGTACTACAAACGGTAAACCTCGGATTATTGTCGAGGAGCCTGGGGTCACTTGTCGGTAAACCTTGGATTATTGTCAAGGAGCCGGCAAGGGGATTGAGCTTGTTACTCTGCCCTTGCGTGCTATCGGGTCGTAGACTGTTCCCCCAGGTGTATTTGTTGCTGTTGGTGACCTTAGTGACCATTATCTTTAGGGTTCTACCCAAGGTGACGGTGGAGGGAAGATCCCACTGTACCTGGAGCAGACGTCGGCTAGACTCACTTGGATTTTTGGGGGGTTCACTTCACTCGAGACGGTTAAGTGGAGGAACTTGGTCCAGTCTATTCATTAAGTAGGTTGCCGGGGTAACTGTTCCACCCGCCACTTCTGTACTGAATTCAGCGATGTTGGGCTTCATCACCAACTAGAGTTTTCGGTCTGGAAGGTTACTGTTTGTGTGTGGTTTGACTCCTAGATTTGATAGCGCGTGTTAATTTGTTTGTTTTTACTTTTAGAGACCATAGGTGTGATTTGTGAATTTTAATTGTTAGGTGTGAATTGTGAATTGTTAATTTTAGTTTTAAATTGTTAATAGAATTCACTGAAGTTGAATATAATGGCAAATGTTCCGGAATTTATCAACCTAGGAACCCCTCCTAACGAGAATCCTAGTACTTTTCCTTACTTTGGAAATGTTGGTCCTCCTTACATGGCTACTTTGTCATTACCTGGATTTACAATAGGTTTACCGATATGGTTATTTTCAACTTCGTTGGCCCAAAATACTCCAATTGTTCCACCTCAACCGAATGCTTCACCTCAACAGAGTTCACCATCTCAACATCACCAACCTTCTGTTGACCCTTTACCCTCTTCGCCTAATTTTTCTTCCTCCATTTCTTCCTCTTCACCTGGTAAAAGCCTTGACGCTAGTAACCAGGTGTCTAAAAAGAAGAAGAAAGGGAAGAAGAAGAAGAAGAAGAAGAAGAAGCAAGATAAGAAAGAAGTCACCCAACCAACCACGACTGTAAGTGTTAGTTGTTTTGAGGAAAACTCCGACATGCATCGTAAACCCAAATACCCTTGTAGGCTTTGTAAGGGTGACCACTTCCTTGTCAATTGTCCTAGTATTCCAAAGGTCTTGGACGTATGGTCAGAAAAATCTCATCAACTTTCCGTTGATCCATCAACCAGTGATAGTCAGGTTCCTGGGAAAAAGGGTAAAGTTAGGTTTCCTTGTAAGTTATGCAAAGGGAGTCATCAAACTCACATTTTCCCTCACATGGATGAAGCCTCGAAATTGTTGGAAAACCTTGCTGTTCCACGGCAAGAATTTCCAACTGGTTACCGTAAACTTTCTCCCAACCTACCGTCAACTGACGGAGTGATTGGTCTAATTTCAAGTACAGTCAATCACACTCTTCCATTGGAGAGTGAAACTCATGTCACTCAGGTTGATGATCCGTTAGTTGATCAAGTGGTCGATTCAATTTCACATTCGGTCGATCACACTCTCCCTTTCGAGAGTAAATTTCATACCGCTGATGTTCTTCTTGTTACATCGGATTCTTCAATGCCGGGGGGCATTTCAGCTGTTTCTACAGAACCCCCTCCAAGCACTGAGGTCTTTTCCTTTGATTGGAATAGACTGACAGAACCTCGTCTTCCTTCCTCCATCCCTTTCCAAATCATTGTCAAGGCTGGTGGTAGGGACATACATCGTACTCAGGTAGATGAAGGTGCTTCTGTTAGTATTTTATCCTCAACTGTTTGGAAAGCTTTGGGTTCCCCTCAGCTTGCGCCTATTACGCAGAATCTGAAAGCTTTTAACAGAACCATTAGTGAACCTTTAGGGATCCTTCCTAAGTTTTCTATTACCTTGGAAGGTAAAACTGTCTGTATTGATCTTATGGTAGTTCAAGGTCCCTTGGATTTCAATTTACTCCTTGGACGAGACTATGTTTATGCAATGAAAGCTGTCGTATCAACACTCTTTCGCGTGATGTCTTTCCCTCACAATGGAAATATTGTGACTGTAGACCAGCTTTCATTCCCTAGTCTTGTCTCAACTACCAATAATGTGACACCCCTAAATGTTCCTGATTCTAAAGTGGTATCTACCCTGCCACGGGTTAATTATGTGGCAACCGGTCCCATGTTTTCAGTTACCGATGTAAGTGAGCCTCTCACTGTTGATTTAGATCCGGTAATTGACATGGAGAACTCTATGGGATTACTTGAACACGATGTTCTTATCCCTTTTGAGTCCCTTGACATGTGTTCCTTCCAGAGAACTATTCTTCCTTCTGATGAAGACTTTTTGGAAGCCATGATTAAGGTGTGTCCATTGACATGTCTTTCTTCCAGTTGGAAGCCTTGAAACAAGGAGTAGTGAGGATAGTTTCTTCTAGTCTCAACCTCATTAAAAAATGAAACTGGAAGTCATGAGCATAGTTCCTTGTCTTGTGTCAAGCTCATTAAAAAATGAAACAAGGGTTGTGAGGAAAGTTCCTTTTACTGTGTCAACCTCGTTAAAAAATGAATCAGTGTGTGCGAGGATAGTTTGTTCCCGTCTCAACCTCGTTAAAAAATGAAACTGGATGTTATGAGGATAGTTCTTTTACTGAGTCAACCTCATTAAAAAAAAATGAATCAGCTAGATTTTAGGATATGTAAGTAGGATTAACGAGGAAAGTTCCTTTTACTGTGTCGACCTCGTTAAAAAAAGAATCAGTGAGTATGAGGACAGTTCTTTTCTTGTGTCAACCTCATTAAAAAATGAAACAACTCCCTTTTCAAGTCGGATCTTTACAAGATCTTGAAAGTAAAGCTTCATTCCATCCAACTGGTTGAATGAAATGAAGCTTGGGGGGCATGTACATTGATTTGCGTCATTATGCTGGGGGCATGCGAACTTCTTGAGCATAGTTCCTTGTCTTGTGTCAAGCTCATTAAAAAATGAATCAAGGGTTTTAGAGCATAGTTCCTTGTCTTGTGTCAAGCTCATTAAAAAATGAATCAAGGTTTTTAGAGTAGAGTTTTTGTTAGGTAGATTGTAGAGTAGTTACGAGCATAGTTCCTTATCTTGTGTCAAGCTCGTTTTAAAAAAAATGAAACAAGGGTTTTGAGGATAGTTCTTTTCCTGTGTCAACCTCACTAAAAAATGAAACAACTCCCACAAGTCTTTCCAAGATCTTGAAATTAAAGCTTCATTCCATCCACCTCATTGAATGAAATGAAGCTTGGGGGGCATGTACCTCAGTTTGCGTCATTATGCTGGGGGCATGTGAACTTATAACAAGCATAGTTTTTCGTTTCAAGCTTGCGTAAACATGAAACCGAATCCGAGCATAGTTCTTTTCCTGTGTCAAGCTCGTTAAAAAATGAAACAAATCCTCCTCTACTTGAGTCGAGAGATTGACTAGATCTCGTAGATGTTAAGTTGTATATTTAGGTTAGTTATTTCAGTTTTTTGTTTTAGGTCCAGTCTTTCAAATGATCTCGTAACTCAACCTTCATTTCATCCAACTGGTTGAATGAAATGAAGCTGGGGGGCATGCACTCTAGCAGTTATGCTTAGGGGGCATCAAGCACAGTTTTCTCTCTGTTTCAAGCTTGTGTAAAAATGAAACTACTTTGAAGCATAGTTTTTCACTGTTTCAAGCTTTTGTAAAAATGAAACCTATCTCGAATCAATTTCAGTTATTTTCAAGACTCGTTAAACTCATGAAAATACCGAGATTATTTTGCTATCTTTCATTCTCGTAAAACAAATGAAAATGCCGAGTTCTTTCCTTCTTTTCTTGCTCGTAAATAAAATTGAAAGTCGGCCATGTGAGTACATTTTTATCATTTTTTCCAACTCATTAAAACTTACGAAAAAATGAAAACCATGAGTACATTTTTATCATTTTTTCGAACTCGTTAAAACTTACGAAAAAGTGAAACATCAGAGTCATCTTTTAAGCCCTTTTCTGACTCCTAAAACATGAAAAGATTGCCGAGTGTTTCTTTTAAACTCGTTAAAACGGAATTAAAAGACGGTCCCCTTATAGCTCTTTTCTGACCGTAAAAATAGGAAAAGATTGCTGGGTTTTTGTCGTTTCAAACTCGATACGGAAATAAAACGACGTGTCCTTGATCGCTTTTTACTTTTCAGGTCAATGACACTAACATGAAAGTACTCCTTGGTCGCAAGATCAAGCGGTTCCCCCAGGTATTATTTTATACTTTTTCGGGCTTGAGGGACACAAATCTACGAAAAAGTTCAACTTGGAGTCTTCTTAAGTTTTTCAGACTCTCTAAAATTGAAAAACGCCGAGTTTCTCCTATACTGGGCTCGTTAAAATTTCACAGTAAAGGACCTGTTCAATTACAAACAGGAACGAACCACTCCTTCCTAGGGTTCGAATCAAAACTAGGTTGGACTCATCCGAAGGATGAGCTTATAATCAAGCATATGTTATCCTCCTCAAGCTTGTTAAAAATAAAGAGGTACTTGCCAGAAATGGTGGGGGAAAAGAGAGAAGAATGAACCTATTTGTTATCTTTTGTCTCAGAAGAAACTTTATTACCACTCTTGAACACGACACTTTTCATTCACCTGGGTTGGGAAATCTTTTACCTCACAGTTGATCAAACCACATTGAAAGTCTTCAGCCGGGTTCCGGGGATTAACTTTGAGTCATTCATCACCAAGCCATCTGTTGTGTCGTTATGTGTTCAAGAGGTCTGCAAGCAAAACTTTCATCTGCAAAATACTTGTCATCCATTTGACCATCCCTGAGTCAGTCCTTACAGCAACATTTCTTCAACTTGAACAATGATTTCGTGTTGTGGGCTTGCCTGCAACGGGTCGCTTTCTATCGACATCAGCACATTATCTAGAGAGATGACTTAGAAATCGTCAGTGCCTTGAAGTCTGCATGCATCAATGGTAGGTTTCTCGCCTTTGACGTCAGTTTACATCATTAACTTTCGATCGAAGGATTCCGTGAAATGTTCGACATCAACTCATTCATTCACATCTCATGGATTGTACTGGGTACTTTGAGAACCATTGACATTACTGGTGGTCTCTCTCACACTTGTTAACAGTTTACATCATCGACTGGTAATCGAGTGGTTTCTACCATGTTCGACATCAACTCATTTATTCGCATGGCTAGAATCGTACCAATTCGGGAAGCGGAAATGAAGACCCTGGATCTAGTTTCCACCATCCAGGCTGCGAGGAGTTTTGTATTCATTATCTAAGTAGACTAATCATAAACAGATGGCTGCGCCCATACTGTGTCTACAAAAGTCTATGATTATGATGTACTGCAAGATCATTCCTGTATCAGAGTAGTTAGTCAGTTAGTTAAAGTTTTGATCTGAGTATGGGAATGCCTACCTTAGTGATGATATAATCTTATACATGTATTTTGTGTTGAAAATTGCAGGTTCTGACCAGGTTCTCCACGAGATAATCCTTGAAATGATAAAGCGCTTCACCCTTCCTAGATTTACAAAACCCTAATCTATTACAGGCTTCGCACTTTAGGGGGCAATCTGTTACACCAAAAAAGTCACCATGGCTATTTACAGTTAGTATGGCTCTATCAACAGTCATGCTATCCTCTTAGGCAAGTCTTATGCCTCTGCTCTCCATGTCAAACTCCAAAAAGAGAGAAAGTCTTTATAAATGTATTTATCTCTGGGTACGCAGGTTCTCTCAACCTTACCTACGGGTACGCACCCAATGTTCACAAAAACTGCGTCCTTGGACGCTCTGTATGTAAAGGGGCAGGTGCGTCCCCCTGTAAAGGTCAAAATGCGCAAGTTTCATCTTTAAAAAGTTACTTGTGGTCATTTCTAGAGCATTCTAGAAGGTTGTTCGACATGTATTGAGTGCCTCCAGATGGTTCATGTACCCCTACCAAAGAGGAACTTATCCCATCAATAAGGGAGCTATCCCATCCAAAGAGGGGATTATCCCATTGATGGTGGACCTGATTAACTTCCTCTTGAGCACTATAAATACAGGCATTGGGCCATAAGGAGGAGGGGTTGAAAGCTAAACATTTCTAAGGGTAGATGCTGCAGGAATTAGGACTCCCATTTAGAAGCTTGTGAGGAGAGATTGTCATCTTTACTTGTTCTATTTGGAGGTGGGTGAGCTTTGTCAAAGTAAAGGAGAACTCTTGATGGACCCTGGGAGGGACTTGCACAACACCAAGGCTCAGGTTGTAATTGTTCCTTTTGTTTCCTATTAATGCAAATGAGTCCATTCTTCTCAATAACTTGTTATTTATGAGTTGTTTCATGTACTCCTTGGTCTATGTGTTAAATATGTTTTATTCTATGAGATTATCAAGTGCTATTTAATCATTTGATTGTTAGTGGATGCAGGTTTCAAAGTGAAGGAGGAGCTCATCCGGATCCGCGGAGCTGGACTGCTACAACAGCGTTGGACTATAGGTAGGATCTAAACACTTGATTTCTTATATGGTAAATGCATGTTTAGAGAAGGATTGCTCTTGTTTGTCTTGTTTGTCACTAGAGAGTCTTAGGCTCCTACGGAGGTTGATTTGTGTCCGCACTATCGATTCTTTCCACCTGACAGTACCTGTAATACATTCCTACCTACCCTTCCTCCATCATCCAACATGTTCTAGCTCCTATTCCAAGATTCCTTCCCTTCATTCGCCACACTTTCCCAATTTGCCCTAATTTCTATATTTTTGTACAACATTTCCTTCTCCATACTTTAACAAATCCAACCATCTTCACCACTCCTGAGCTTCATTTACCAAGTCCCACACCTCTTAAAAACCTTATCCATCCTTCATTTCCACTTCCGCACCATTTTTCCTCCATCAATCCTCTAAAATCCTCTTTCGGTCGTTCCTGTAGAACTTCCTATAGAACATCCTGTAGAACTCCTGCAGACTTCCTGTAGAAGTTCACGTGAGCAATTTTTCGAGATCTGATCACTGTGAAACTCTCTAGAAGAGTGCTAGGGACCCCTTAGGCCCTCTTCTCACCTTCCCAACCTCCTGCAAGCGCCCACTCCATTTCCTTTCACCAATCAACCCCTGCACAGTCAAAAACAGTTAAAGCACATGCATAATAATTCTGCAAGATTACTAAAAAATACAAAAAGATGTTTTTCTAGATTTTACTTCAAAAGTAGCTTAGTCACATGCATTTTACCTTTCCAAGAGTCAATGGCATCCATTTCTGCAGCTTTCATCTCTTTTCTTGAACTAGTAGGATTAGTCGGTAAAACTAGGGTTCGCTAGGGTTTGCATTTCCTTTCATCTTTCAACTTCTTTCTACAAGTAGACTAGTCTCTTTTGGGTTAGCCTTCATCCATCACAGTTAAAATCTTCTTCTAAGAGCTCATAGAAGTTGGCTTAAGCTCCTAGCGAACTTGTGCCAGCTGATCAAGTGACAGCCTACGGCAAGAGCTAGTACTTGTGCATATAGCACCGTCGCTTCCAAATTTGTTATGAACAACTAGGTTGATAAAATTAAAGAAGGGAGTCCCAGGAGTTGCAGCATCATTGCTGCAATACTAGAGCTCACCAGAAGTGGCTTGGTGAAGATATCTACAATTTGTTCATTTGAAGCAATATATTCCAACTTCATAACTTTTTTGACCACTTGTTCTCTTAGAAAATGATATTTGATCAGTATGTCCTTGGTCTTGGAATGAAGAACGAGATTCTTGGAGGTGCTTATTGCACTTGTGTTGTCTACCATGATGGGAAGAGCCTCTTTTTAATCAACATGCATTTCTTGAAGAGTTTGCTTCATCTATAATATATGTTTACAACAAGTCGAAACTACATTATATTCAGCGTCAACCGTGGAAAAAGAGATGGAGCCTTGTTTCTTGCTTTCCCAAGAACCCAAACAATTTCCCAAAAAGTGAGATGATCTTGAAGTAATTTTCTTGTCATCAATACTACCATCCCGATCAACATCATTAAAAGTAATCAAATTGAAATTTTTACCTTTGGGATAATATAATCCATAGTTAAGAGTGCCTTGAAGGTACTTTAAGATCCTCTTTACAACATTAAGATGAGTCTCCTTGGGATTAGCTTGAAATCTTGAGACCAATACTACAACTTGCATGATATTAGGTATAGAAGCAGTTAGGTTAGGTTTTGCAGTGTTGCTTGATGATAACAGTTGATGAGTTTTGTTGTATCTGTTGTTGTCTGTCAATGATATCTATCTATATCTAGCAGTGTTGGTTGGATTGGTTGTGCATTGATTTCATCTAGCTGCAATGGTTGGTTGAGATTGGTTTTCTTCAGTATTCATTTGGTTTATAGTGCTGGAATGATTTAGTTGGTTCAATGATTGTATTTCAGATTTAGTATTTAGTTTGGTATTGGGCTTATTGTTGATGTGGGTGCAATGTGAAAATTTGATGAAAGGTGGTCTACTGGTTTTGATGTTTGTTTGAGACAGGTGGATCTAGTCTGAAATATTATGAAAAGTAGTCCAAGAAGGGTGTTGAGGGTTGGAGCCTTCAATGAGGGAGTCAAAGCTTCCTTCCAGTGGTCACTAGTAAATTTGTTATGGGTGTAGGTGTGCCCTCCCGATTGGAGCCAGTAAATGAGATCAGGAGGTGTAGCTCCTTTCCAGTGGGTGCTAGCGAATGAGTAGAGGTTGTAACCTCTTGTAGGTGGGTTCCTATGTGCTGGTAAGAGTCTACACCAGTACAAGATGCAATGAAGTGTTTCTTTATTTAATAAGAAAGAAGACAGAGACAACGACAATGATGGTTTTCTCCCACATTAGGTTTCCACATAAAATACTCGTGTTCTATGTGTGTTTATTATGTGATGTGATATTTTCTTTATTGCATACTATATGGTTAATGAATTAATAATGTAATGGTTAAGTTAACTCACTGATGGAAGTTGTGAAAAATAAGTAAACTAGATCTATGTTGTTTTCCTTCACTAAAGTCATGTACAAACACTAGCTGCATAAATAATAGTAGTGTACGCAATTCATAATATGAAATGGAAAGTTAAAGTGAATTAAAAATACTAATTCACCACCCCCTATTGTTTTTCCTAACAATTGGTATCGTAGCAGATCACTCTAGCAAAATCTTAACCACTTGAGAGTGGATTAGGGACAATGGGAAAGAAGAAAAAGGAGAAGGAAAATCAAAGGAAGAAAGAAAATTGTGGCAGTGAAAGTGATGTATCTGATGCAGTGACGGTTATAGATGTCAGTAAATATTCATCTTTGGGTGCATTCTAATTTCTATTGATGAAGAATGAAGAATACAATAACAAAGAATTATCAGGTACTAGTCCATGTTCTAATTACATTCCATTTCCATGTCTATGTAATAATGATGATAATGAACATGACAGTGAATCAACTGAAATTTCTCTCATGGATAGAAGTGAAAGTAATAATTCTAAAGAGAAAACAGAAATGGACAATAAAGGTATGCGTATGCTTATTGATACTATCTATCAGGAATGGAATGAAAATATGAAGTCTAAGTTAAGGAATCTTGGATTTGATGTTTGGAATTTAGTATGTAATGGTTGCACTAAAACCCCTCCATCAGGTGAAGAATTGCAAAAGAATAATATGGAATTAAATGAAATCATTGGTAACATACCTAATTCAACATTAAGAAAGGTTATGCATTATGCAACTACAAAGGAATTATGGGATGATCTACAGGCAATCTATGAAGGAAAAACGGGGGAATATTGTTCATTAGGAGAACCAACAGGTAATCTTGTTTCTAAAGGAAATAATGATATGTTAGATGAAGTTACTGATTCAAAAGATGATAGGTTAGAGAAAGTTGTTAATCTTAGAAGAAAACTTGTTTTTGATTTGAAAAGGATTAAATATCTTAAGAATAATTTGCAAGCATATGATAACAGAGATCATGATAAATCAACAAATTCTGCAACAGAATATAAACAATATTGTGAATGAATTGAAGCTAAAATCATCTCTTTAAGATCAAATCTTGAGAAGTCAAACAAACGAAAAGAAGAGATACTCCAAGTATTTGAAGAACAAGAGAATGGGTTGAAGGAAGAGATTATCAAATTAAAAGAGAAATTGGAAGAAGGAAGAAAGGTTAAATAAGGAACAAGGAAGCAGTGTCTGGAAAAGGAAGAACAATGTCAAATACTGGAGGTTGAGGTAAACATTCTAAAAGGTAAATTAGAAGAAAAGGATAAACATTTGAGATTTCAAGACAGTGCTAATATTTTGGATAACATTATTAGTAGTTTAAGGTCTCCCTCCATTAAATATGTTCTTGGCTTTCATGAAACTATTAAAGGAGAATCTAGTTCACATGCTTGTGCAAGGAACTTAAAAGATAACAATGCAAAATTTGAAATTCTTGATAAAGAGGTAAGAAGACAACTAGAGCAACAACCAAGGAAAATGATTTTTCAAAGGAAACCATATGCTCATAACTATAGAAGTATCAATTGATTCTCTCCTCTGGACAATGATGTTGAATGTTTTATTTGTCATAACCTTGGACACTTTGCTGCCAATTACATCAGAATATTCATAGGAAGATCATCAGCTCCTAGGTACTTAGGTTTCTTTCAGGGATATTTTTTTTCTTGCAACATATTTGGTCATGTAAGATGTTATACTTGTAACAAGTTTGGGCATGTAACAAAATAATCCAAGAAAAAGTTAATGAATTCACATAGACAACAAGTTTGTTTCCTCCAAGGCAAGTAACCAGACAAGAATATTGTTACCAAAAGACCTAAGAAAGATGGATCAACCAACACTACTCAACAAAAGGATGAAGAACAAGTTAAATGTTGCCTTGCTCTATCTTCATTTGAAGATGAATATGAATGGGACATAGATAGTGGATTCTCTCATCACATGTATGGAGATAAGAACAAGTTTGAGTCTCTCAATAAAAAAAAAGATGGTAAATTTATTCTTGGAAATTGTGCTCTAACAAAAGTTCTAGGAAAAGGTAGAGCCAAACATGATAAATATACAAAAGTAGTTGATGCACTATTAGTTCAAGGGCTAAAGCAGAATATTCTAAGTGTAGGTCAAATAGTTGATAAAGGACATATAATTGTGTTTACATCAACTAAATGAAAAGTTATAGAAGAAGACATTGGAAAGGTTATAGCAAGAGGATTAAAAAATGCAGACAAATTATATGTGCTAGTAAAGAAGAATTCAGACAGAAATAAGAGGTATAGTTCCTCTTCTTCTTCAGATTCAGAGTAAAATAAGATGGTCCCCATTGTAGTCTATTTTTCTTAAAAGTATTCTTTCATCCCCACTACAGTCTATTTTCCTTAAAAATATACTTCTAACAATGAATGAAAAAGTGAATGTGAGGTACATAACCTCATGAAGAGAAGTTGATAATTATTAGCTCCACAACATCAGTGGTGTATGATCTCAAGGGGAGCTATGCATGCATATCTTGTTAATGATTCCCTATATTGTTTTGATATTCTTTTGGCGATGTGTATATTACTGACGTTGTAGTGATCAAGAATAGACATGACATATTCAGGGGGAGTTGTGGTTATGAAAAATAAACATTTTATATTCTGTACGCATTTCTCATGAAGGAAAATCGTGTGTATATGTAGTTTCTAATCTAGACATACACGTATGCCACTCATAAATGAAAAATAAGTGGCATAGATTCAATGTGAGCATCTGTTATGCTTCTAATATTTCATTGTTGGCATTATGGCTTCTTGAGCACTCCTTGTTGCATGATGGTGTTTATGATGAGTTCATGAGTTACTCACTATTTGTTGGCATTGAAGAGAATATTTATATGCTATTGTCATTATTTCATGGGTGATCAATGATGCATGGGTTTCATTTGGTGAAGTTACGGATGATTCCTATATGATGCTTAAGTTGCATTTTGATGAAGTTATTGATTATGTCTTATTCTTATCTTGATAAGGAAGATGTTTAGGATCACTGAAGATGTTGTTTGATGATTCTAGAAGTTCTCATTGTTTTCTCACATGTTGTTGATGCATGTATATGCTACCTATGATGTTTTGGTTAAAAAGATTGATATTTCTTCTTTTGAATATTAGACCTTCCTATATGTGGGGAGAGGATATTGAACTTAATGACATGAGGTAAAGAGGATGAGTCGATGACAAAGCCTTCTTGTACAATCTTATGCTTCTGATACAATTGATTGGTGATTCTTAGAGACATTGCATATTTGGACACATGTTGATGATATTGGAGAGATTGATGCTACACAATCTTATATGCATATTTCTTCTTCATGATCAGGAGGTGCATGCTATTATTATGTTGTTTTTGTTAGATGATTATGTTGCAGATTCCTATATGATACATGATCGTTCTTGCTAATTATCAGGTATTAAGTCCTTTTTTATGATGATGAATGACTCTTTATGTAAAGGTCATGAAAAGATCCATGTTGTAATCATTGTGAAATTCAGACATGTATGGGCTATTAGGATCACGTCATGTCATTGTTTTGGGTAATTGATGTAAAATGGGAGCATAGAGTCATTGGTGATAGGAAAGGTCATATTTGTTTGAGTCATATAGGCTTGTACTTTTATTGTATATATTTAAGGTCCACCATATGATTAGGGGGAGCATGGTTGGTATGCAAATTTCATGATTCATATTCAGTAGATTGGACCTACATTGATTAGAAATACAAGGGAAGTACTTCATCCAACTTGATTCAAACCTTTGCCCTTGATGTCAAAGGGGGGGAGAAGCTTGGTTTTCTAGAGAGAAGACTCGGTGTTTTCAAGTGTTTTCAAGTGGTGTCCAAACACCAAAGTGGTTTCCATCAAGTCCAAAGGGGGAGATTCTTGGAATTATGGCTACTGTGTCCTTGATGACAACCTGCTTGATAAAGATATACTTGATGTCAAAATTGTGACCATATGATGATTATGGAACTCATGTAGATTAGTACAGATGCTACATAGGATATCAATAGAGACATGACAGTTCAGTTATAGATGAATGAAAAAAGTGAAGTTTTAGAAAGTATATGTAGTTCCTATGAAGAAAGGTCGAGTACATATGCATGTTTTGTGAGTAAAAAATGTGTGCATAATCTTAACGATGGAAATATGGATAGCAGGGGTCATTACTGTTAGGGTCGTATAATAATAGGATTCATAATTTTGAATTGACTATGATTAGCCTTGTAATATTGTACATACTTTTTCTTACTACAAAATGTTTTCCCATATTAAAAATAAAAAATGTAAAGAGGGTGAAGTCCTAAAATAATAATCAAAGGACCAAAAGAAAGAAAAAGATAAAAAAGATATAAAATATGAACCCCAAAAAGAGATAAGAATAGACCATGAAAGTGTGCAAATTCAAATGCCACTCCTTTTTACTTTACTTTGAAAAATAATATTATGTGCAGCTTGCCAAAAATGCCACAATCCATGATGGTCAAATAGTTTAATCTTAATTCATTCATGCTTTAAATTTCATGTTGATAGATAGAGAATAAATATCTAGCCAAAATGTTTAATCTTGGCAGATCAATAGTTAGGTAGAGAATAATAATGAGCTCATCAATGTATTCTGAGCCATTGGAAGTTATAAGGTTAGAATTAGATAGTTTTGTTATCAAAGAAAAATAAATAAATGGTCAGCAAGCTCAAATGCATCGAATGAATGAAGAGAAAATGCTAGGGTAATTAAAGGGTAGGAAAAAGAAGTTTTGGAAATATGCAAGGTTGCCAACTCAAATGCACCTTCATCATGCTTAAATTCTATGTTTTATGTGCAGGAGGAATTATCAAAGGCAAAGGACATTCACTAAATCTTATTCACTAATTTCCCCTCATTTCACTAAACCCTTTATTAATTACCCTTTCATTATCCCTTCATTACCTTTCATTCCCTAATGCTTTTTCCTTCTTCATTCCTAAGCACCATTTCCTTTACATTTCCCCTTCTAAAAATATACCATCCCCTTCATTTCGTTTTCCCCCTTATTTCATCCCATTTTCCCTTCCCAAAACTCCTTTTCCCTAGTGTGAAAACCATTCCCATCACAAATAATACCCTCCCCTTTATTAATTTCCCTTTTTCCTTAAAAAACCCAATAAAACCCATTTATCCTAAGTTATTCCCTAACCTATAGTCTCGCTTTATGTATTTAACCCCCCATGTTATAATTCCCCGACCCTCACTAAACCTTTGAATGTATTAAACCTGCAACATTATTTATCCCTGGGCCATGCCAACGACATCCGAACTTCGCCCTCGCAACTCTGCCTTGTGATAGCCCTCAGATCGAACACTCCCACATCCGACGGCCCATATCCATATCACACGCTCCCATTGTCTGACAGTTAAAATCCCAAAAGCACACGAGATTTGTGGTTTTGGCTGATCACTGTTTCGCTACATGGAAACACCACGTTGTATCGCATGCTCTCGAAAAATACCACCCTCCACCCAAAAGTGGTGTGATATTGCATAAAACCACCTCCCTGCATAAAATGAAACCACCCATTGTTCATTTATTAATCCCGCGCCCAAATTTAACCACTGTTGGTTAAAAACCAAAAAAGCCCCATTTTCACTCTTTTCACTCATTTTCATTGCAAATACCTCTGTTAACCAATTCCAACTCCCAAGAACCCTGCTCAACCGTTTTCTAACCATTTTCAACCTGAATACCCTGCTGACTCCAAATTGAAGCAGCACACAGACAATTGAAGCCTTAAGAACCTCTGTTGCTACCACAGAACCTTATCTGCACACTTAATCGTCATTTTTCCAGGTATTCTTGAAAGAACCAAAATGGCCCTATAATTAAGCTCTGCAAAAATGTTTATATAAAGTTAATTAACTGAATTAATTAAAAAACCTTTCAAAACTGAAGAAACCCACTATGCATCTGAAGAAACCCTTTCCTGTAGAATATATTCACCCTTCCCACTGTTTGAGATCTTTTAACCCTATTCCTAATGCTAGAAAAAGAGTAATTCAAAATAGAAATAAACCAAATTATGGCTTCCCAGAGAATTCTAAATGAGAAACCCCTGCAAACCCCTCACTTGGACATTGACCACCTCCCTTTGGTCGATAGATATTTCCAAATTAAAGACACATCCACTTCTAGCCATCTATTAAAGCTCCACTGTTGGAGTAAAGATAAATTCCTTAACCAGAATGATGACATTCACCTTGGAATCAAATTTTCCCAAATACTTGTTTCCACAGGTATACGTGTTCCCAGAAATCGTCCGTTTCTGGTTTTATCCCTAGTCATAGAGCCATAGCCTCTCCTGACCAATAGATTTTATTCACCATTACTGCAGAGTCAATAAATCAAATGCTACAGGTCCAACCAACCCCAATTGAAACCTCATTTTCCATTAAAAACCTACTTGAACTTTACATAAATATGGACCTTCCCAAGAGGGCTCAAATCTTTCAGACTTTCATCCTAGAAGAGTCCCATACTCCTACAAACAGTCCTCCATACTTTTCCACCATTTTCTCTGAGTGGGCAAGACAAATTATAACCATGTTGTCTTGTATCCTTGGGTATACTACTGATGGATTTGTAGATGAACCTGTACTTGCTTTCCTCTCTATATTTTTCCCAGGCAAGCCTCCGGCTGCAATTCTCAATTTTTCCTAGTTCTTGGTAGACATAATCCATTATCAATTGATTATACTTCCAAATGAAAGAGTATTCAAATATTGTTCACTGTTGTTCCACATGTTCCTATATTTCCAGTCAGACAAGTTTCCAGTCAACATCCAAAAATTGGACACTAAGAGCCAACCAAGGCCTGTCATCTTTTGGACACCATTGATCCAAAAATATTCCACTGTTTTTAGTTATAAGGAGTTCATTGATTCCTTTGTTCATCCAGTTGTAAATATGCTAACCATTAGCAATCAAACCAGGATTAGTGATGAGATAAAAAGACTTTTGCAGTTGTCTAAAAATAGTAGAGTAGGAGACTAGTATCCATACCAGGACCACACTGAAATTAGGATATATGGATGCCAACTCACTCCCTACAAGCTTCCTAGATGTCTCCCCATGAGAATATTTGCATTAGAATATTCAGACAGATCATAAACTCAGATGATGTCAATTTTCTGTCACCTAGGAAGAAAACACAGTTCAAGATCAAAAACTAGTTGGGCCCTTTTATTTGTAATAATAAGGAAGCTGGACAAGAAGCAGAGAAAATTTTACAGCAAATGAATTTCAGTAGCAATTTCATGTGGCAGTATGACCCTAATGGAGTCATAAACAAATTAATACTCAAATTCAAATCAAGCCCTTTTATGCATGACCCCAGGCGAGACATTGAAAATTTTTCCAACCAATCAGAGTGGATGGAAAATACCTTAATAGATGTGGAAAAGTAGATATATAATAGTTCCTTTCTGTAGATTCCAACCCTACAAGTAAAAATCGGTATTAGTCCCATTATACAGACTCCATCCATGCAGGACAGAAATGTAAAAAGGACCAGGGAAGAAGGTTCTAACTCTAAAATGGATACTACAGATGATAGGTTTGAAATCATGTACAAGAAGAAGCCCAAGATTAATCATGTAAATGAGCAAGAAGAGACCATTAAGACAATTGAAATCATTGATACTGATATAGTGGTTAAAAAGAATATAGCTCTAGCAGTTTCAGAGGAAACTCATCAACCTTCCACCTCAAATACTCAAATTATTGAAAAACAGCTTAGTATTGAAGTCTCTTCATCCAGCAAACCAGTGGATAAAGTGAAATATATAAAAGAGAAGTACAAAGAAATCAAGTTGGAGAATGAGGCATTGAAGGCTGAAACATATGCCCAGTACTTCAAACAGAATCGTAGAAATCAGAAGAAGTTGATGTTAGCTTTTGACATTAAAACTAGTAAAATTCAAATGTCCTTTTTGCAGCCTATAGTCAAGCAACCTAAAACATGAGCAGATTATAGGAAGACAGAGTTTGAAGTTTTGGCCAGGGATGTTCACCCTATTGATCAAATTGAATTTCATAAGCAGGCCAATGAAATGATTTACTCGACAATGACTAACAAAGCAATAACTGTGCAGAAACTTGAAGGTTCTCTAGACAACATCACAACACAATTTAAGCTAGAAAAGGCATCCTCACAGGCCAAGGATAACATAATCAAGTCTCTAGAGGACTTAGTGATTGAAATTGGATATAATCCAAATGACATCAAGGCAGCAGAAAAGATCATAAAGAAGAAAAATGAAGACATTGCTGCTTTGAAGAAATAACTGAAGTTGCCTCCTTTTGAACATCCACAGACCAAGGAGGTCCTAGAGATCCAAACCCAATAGGATGAAATGATGGATCTCATTCTTCAACTAAATTCTCAATTTAAAGTAATGGGGAATGAATTGGACAATTTAATACAACTAAAATAGACCAGCATTGAGACAATTACTGCCACTGCTATCCCTATAGTCACTACAGCAGTTCCTTCCACTTTGGCAGCTTCATTGGCCCCAACAGCTCCAGTAGCTACAACACTTCCAACTGCATCAGCAACAGGTTCAACAACAATAGTAGCTCATCCAAGTGATGAAGCAAGTAAACTGGTCAAAGCCATGGAGGACATGTCCATTCAGACCACTAAAATAAATATACTTAAAGAATAGATAAAAATTCTAGAGGATGAGAAGAAATTGGCTCAAAACATGCATAAAAATGAAGTACATAAGTCAAACAGGTTGACTGAGAGGATAAACAACTTAGAAAAGGAATTAACATTGAAGGAGCCACTGCCCAAGCAAAAGAGCAGCTTTGGACCAATATCATTGACTCTGTCAATGATATTTTGCCATCTATACAAGTTGTCTTTGAACAAAATGATTTATTCAAAGAGGCTAGTGAAGCAATTCAAAGGGTTAAGGCCGAACTTCGAAATATGCCAGAAGAAGCCTCAAGAATAATCCAATTACTTAACTCAAAGAATAAATATGAATTGCGGGAGCTTGGCATAGCTGACAAAACTGGCACTATACTAGAGGTGAAGAAGGTAATCACCAAAAAGAACTTGATGATGAAGCTTGAGGACCAATGCCAAACCATGGAGCTAGCTATAGGTAGGTTCATGGTCAAATTTGATTCTTTGAGGTAGAAAGTTTTGGCTAATCCATTGGTAATAAATGACAGGTTAATGCCACATGAAGACTATGACAAGAGAATCATAGAAGTGGCAAAGGAGCAAGCCAATAGTTCCTCTACGAAAGGGATGCCTACAGGAAATGTTCTTTGCGAGAATTTTGAGAACCTCTTTTACCTCCAGCATGAGGTAAAACATATTTTTGTAAACAAGCCCACCATTGCAAAATACACAGAACTAATGAAGTTTACAGAAGAATGGTAAATATTAAATTACCAAATACAGAGACTTGGGAAAAATTAAATGATTTTCTGTGAAAATGCAAGGTAAACAGTGGATACAGAGTAGTGAAAGAAAAGAAGCAGATCAACTAAGTCAAAGAGTATTAGATGCAAGAGTATCAGTCAAAAGGCAAAGTAAAAGAAAAGTTGGTGTGGAAGACAAAACAACAAAAGAGAAAAAGCAGTGTAATATCAAAGAAAAGCCAGCTACAAACAATAAAAGAGGGACAACTTGCATCAGTTACATATCTGTCTCTATCTTCTTGCATGAAGATATTTCTTTTTCCTCGAATAATTCCTAAAATAGTTTGGGATATTTTGTAATAAGTTTTTGTATAAATACTTCATAATTCGAAGTATAGAGGGTGGATTGCTAAACATTTCTATAGTTTTATTGATCTGAAACCTAAGGTTTCATTGTACCATTTTTCAAGTCAGCGAACTGGACTGAGTAATAAAGGCATTGCATTAGAGGATCCATGTGTTGGGCCACTTCAGTGAAGTATTTTCTATTTGTCAAATTGTTATCTTTTTGAGTCTTTCACATACTTGCATGTTATCTAAATTGAATGAAATAATTGGAATATTATTACAGAATTTGTTTAAGTACACTCTATCTTGAACAATTATTCATTTTAATGTTTTCCTCTGATATCCAGAGTAGGGAATCCTTCATTGCTCCCTAGTTTCAATTGACCTCTATCATTTCTCTCATTATCCAGTTTGAGGAATCCTTAACTGCTCCTTGACCCCAATTGAAAACCACTTCACCATCCAGCCTAAAAGATCTAAATTTACTCAGCTACCTTGCCCTGTGAACACTATCTTTAGAACTTGATTCAGTCCTATTTTCTTGACACTTGACCCCATATCCCAATGGTAAAAGACATCCCTCTATCCATCCAAGTTAGTGGTTCCACCACCAAATCAAAAGTAAAACCCAATCAAGCTTAAGTGAATTTTCTTTAATCAACTAACTACTACTTCCTTGAGTTTCTACCTTTTTTGGTTTTCTTAAAAGTCTATCAGGATCATCAACAATTAACTCAACAAAGTTAAATCATAAAGAGAGAGAGCCCTCTTAGAGCATTAGGAAGCCTAGATCTTGATCTCAAAAGTAGGTTTGTGGTTACCTCTAATATTCCTTTTGACACAAGATAACAACCCTAGGGAAATTTTAGAGTGATAACATAGTGGTGAACATACTAGGGACAGTCCTCAGTTTAATAAACCTTAAAGGAAATCTTAAATCTCATCTCTGCACATTAAGGTCATTTTAGGGTTGTTAAAAAGTTTCGCTTAAAAAATTAAAATTTTGGCTTCCAAAAGAACACATTATACCAGGGCACATCCAGATCCAAACCCTGCTAATGATCCTAATAGAATTTTAAGAAAACCAAAAAAGGTAAAAACTCAAGGAAGTAGTAGTCAGTTAATTAAAGAAAATTCACTTCGTAAAGAATTATCAAGTTTAGAGGATATTCACTTTGATTTATCATTTGAGCTTTCTTTGTTTTGTACCAAATCTAAAAATTCAATTCATGGTACTGTAATAGACCCCAATTTTATTCAGTTTATTGAATCAAAGAAGGTTCCTATACATCCTGATTTAGATCAACATGTTTTGGATACTTTTGACAAACTAAAAGCTTTAACCTAAACTTTGATAAGGCATATAGACGAAGCCTATCTTCAACAATCAGTTGAATTGGCTGCCTCAACTGCTGCTACCCCTGAAATTTCTACAGAGTCTTCATAACTATAAATGCAACTTCATTTGCTACCACCTCACCTATAATATCCACCACAGTTCATTCTCCAAAACCATTCATACCTCAACTTCCTCTCCAACCCAACATCTCAAGTTCATCTAGTTCATCTAGAGCCATTTCAAGTGCTTCTTCAAGTACCACTACTTTACCCCTCAATCAAACCAAAGCCTTAGCCATGGCAGAAAAATATGCACCTTTTGTCTTACCAGCTCAACTACATGCCATGCCCCAAGACTACCAGAGTAAAATATTTTTGTTTGATGCTACTGGTCAGTATACTACCCAACAACATGTGAATAAAATCACTGATTATTTTGAGTTACATGAGATTGATGAGTCTGATGTGAAAATGAGATTATGTGCCCAAACACTAGTAGGAGATGTCAAAAAATGGTTTAAAGGTTTACCTGCTAATCATATTGTTGATTTAGGTGCTTTCGGTAGATTGTTTATCAATAGATGGGAAAGAAAGAAAAACCCTTTACAAATATTGTTTAAATATGAAAACATTATAAGAGCTCCAAATGAATTTGTTTGGGACTGTTGTACTAGGTTCAACAGTATCTATAATGAAATCCCTACAAATAGCAAACCCCGACCAAACTTGGCACTAATCAAATTCCCTGATGGTTTTGACACTGATATGTCTTACCAATTAAGAGAAAGAAACCCTGAAACATTGGAACAGATGCAAAGTAATGTTGTTAGTGTAGAAGCCAATTTACTAGCTAAGATAGCTGGGATGAGAAATGAGAAACGAGTTACCATTAAAGAGGAAGCGTCCACTTCAGATGGTAAGATAGATAGTTTAGCTAAAATTGTAGAAATGATAATGGATAGATTAGAAAATATGGAAAGAAAATCTTAGTGGGAAAATCAACAAGGACCCCCAATTAGAAACCCCAACTTTAGGAAAAATCTCAACACTGGGAAAAAAAAAAATATGTTATACCTGATCAACAGATTAGGCCACCTTTCTAGGAAAATTATGCTAAAGGTTCACAAAACCATGAAGAAGAGGAAGACACCCAGATAAACCTATTAGGGTTTAAAAGTGAAGATGTTGTTTTTCTTACTCAGGAGAAACAAGAACTATACATGTTACGACAATTACAAATAGAATGTGGAGAGTCCTTTGACTACAAACAAGGCTATGAATCTACTATATATGAAGTTCACAAACAGTATAGCCTTAGAAGCAAAAAGAATATAGAAATTCCTACCAAGAAATCAGTCCAAACCCAGACTAAAAAAATAGTAAAATCTCTTGTGACCAAAGTTCTACAAATTATCCCTAGAGGAACTCAAGAGACTTCCAACCCAAAAATTGTAGACATAACTTTAGTTGAAACTAAAACTGCAACTGTTGCTCAAAATATTCCAAATAAGAAAATTCAAAACAAAATTGTTGGTACACAAGTTGAGTTACCAAGTGCTGATAAAGAAGACAAAAGTACACAGACCACAATTTCTAAGGAAGAACTCATTCAATTAGGCAAAACTCAATTGCCATTCAATATTAAGGCTGAGATAGCCAAATTGAAAATATCAGTTCCTTTGACAGAGCTAGTGAAAAATGAATCATATAAAGCACAAATCACCGAAACATTAAACATAGGTGAAGGTGAAGATGATGTAAAGCTTAATGATGATCAACCTGAGTGATTATTTGGTTCAGAAGTAAATGGAAAAAATCAACAAGGGGGTATCCCTCCATTCTACATTAGCTTAAATGTTCATGATAAAATCTTACATAATGCTATGCTAGATAAAGGGGCATCCCATAACCTAATGCCTAAAGAAATCATGGAAAGATTAAACTTAGATATCACCAGACCCTACAAGGACCTGTTTTCCTTTGATTCTAGTCAAGTCAAATGCCTTGGCCTGATTAAAGATTTGTGTGTAACTCTAGTCCAGTGCCGAGCAAAGAGTATTGTTATGGACATAGTAGTTGTTAATATCCCACCTAAGTATGGAATGTTATTATCTTGCTCATTGGGAGCAAAATTGCAAGGATCTCTACAATTAGACATGTCATATACTACCATCTCTGTATTTGGTCAGCAAAGAAAGATTTACAGAGAAACCTTGATGAAATACATGGTAAGTAGTGCGTAAAAACCACAGAATTACCCTATATACTCCATGCATTCTAATATGGACTCATTTATCTTGTATAATTCAGACAATGGAAAAAATGAAATCACAGCCATAGAAGAAAAATACAAAGCATCTGATAGTGAAAACATAACACATGAGTCTCTATGGAATTTAGATTTTGATGCCTTTGTAAATAGGTTAGGAGTAGGTGCAGGAGTTTGGATTCATAACATGGAAAATAATCATTCTGAAGGTCATGCCTTTAGATTAAACTTTAAATGCACAAACAACATGGCGGAGTATGAAGCTTTAATCTTAGGACTGCAAATTGTAAGAAAACTTGGAGCCAAGAGAGTTTCTATCATGGGAGACTCAGAATTGATCATAAAACAAATTAAAGGAGAGTATTCTGTGAATAATCCTAGACTTAGCCAATACAGAGAAACTGTTCTAGATCTGATTAAGGAACTTCTTGAAACTGATTTTGCTCATATTCCTAGGAAACAAAACATGCAAGCTCATAGTTTGGCTACTTTTGCTAGAACTTGTAGATTACCTTTTCAACCCAACCACCAGTACACTGCAGATGTAAGACATAGACCTATTATACCTGATAATCTAAAATATTGGTAGATTTTTTCACAAGATTCTCAAATCTATGATTTCATGAATGTTGAGGGAGAATTCCAAAACTGTAACATGGATAATGATTGTACAGTAGATAACATCATAAATAATGAGATAGATATAAATGCTTTAGATGTAATAAACCCACTAAATTCACTAAAGTAGAAATAGATAACTTAGAAAAAGTAGAAATAGAAGAAATAATAAATGATGATTTTGAGATTTTAAACCTTAAAAATAACCTTTTGCCTAAGGGATTTGTCCCATTAGAAGATTTATTTGACTCAAATGATGTAGCCAGAAAACCAAAAATAGAGCCTTTAAGATTAGACATAGAAGAATGTAACATAGGAACAGAAGAAAAACCTAACCTTATTAAAATATCCAAAGCATTACCTCCAGCTGAAAAGATGAAATACATAAATATGTTTAAATAATTTCAAGATGTCTTTCCCTGGAGTTATGAAGACCTCAAATCTTATGACACCAACATTATCCAACATAAAACACGTATCAAAGAAGATAAAAAACCCTTCAAAGAAAATCTTAAGAGAATTAATCCAGTTCTTATGCCATTAATTGAAAATGAAGTAAAAAGGATGTATGATGCACAAATCATAGCACCAATTAGATATTCAAATTGGGTCTCTAATTTAGTCACCACAAGAAAGAAAACAAGGGAAATCAGACTCTGTGTTGATTTCAGAAACTTGAACAAAGTATCACTAAAGGATAATTATCCCCTCCCTAAAATCAACCATATTCTACAGAAGGTGGTAGGATCATCTAGAATCTCATTACTTGACGGGTTTTCTGGATACAACCAAATTTTAGCTCAACCATAGGATCAAGCAAAGACTGCATTTACCACTCCCCAGGGGACTTTCATGTATTTGAAAATTCCTTTTGGATTGATGAATGCAGGGGCTACCTTTCAAAGAGCTATGGACATAGCTTTTGAAAAAGAAATCCATGACTTTTTAGTTGTTTACCAAGATGATATCGCAATGTTTTCCAAATCAGATAATGAACATCTAGATCATTTGAGAAGAGTTCTTATTAAATGTAGAAAATTTCACATATCCTTAAATCCTAACAAATCACTTTTTGGACTCGAAGAAGGCAAACTCTTAAGACACATAATATCAAAAGATGGAATTAGAATAGATCCAGCTAGAATAGAGACAATCCTAAACATCAACCACCCTAGAACATTAAAGAATTACAATCATTCTTAGGTAAAATAAATTTTCTTAGAAGATTCATTTCTAACTTAGCAGAACTAATCAGAGAAACGAATAACATGTTGACTAAAGATTCAGCACTTAAGTGGATAGTAGAAGCTAAGCAGTCTTTTGAGGCTATCAAAGAAGCCCTTACTAAAACACCTATCCTCATAAGTCCTAATTTCAAAAAAGATTTTATATTATTTTCTTTTGCTTCAGAACATACTCTTACAACATTCTTGTTGCAAAATAATGATCAAGGTTATGAGTAGCCTATTGGATTCTTTAGCAAATCTTTGAGAGATGCTACACTAAAGTAAAACATAATGGAAAAATGTTAAAATTGGAAACTAGGGAAAAACTTCATGTGGGTCATCTTATTCATGGCTAATAATATTTTTATTAGATTCCTCTCGTTGAGAGGTGTAGGATTGATATAAAGATCATCTAATTCCGATAAGTATTCATGGAGATATGAATTTATTTTGATTATTGAATTATTATCAAGCCGACCTACAACTCATGTAGGCTCTGAAACCCAACAGTTGCATCTATTCAAACACCAACATTGTATATAAATATAGGAGGACTTTTCCTAATTTTGACTCACTCATCTCGTCACATCTCTCTCTCTCTACTGCGCAGAAAAGGGTCTCTCCCTCACACATGTGAAGTCGGAAGCTACTGAAACTGAAGTTGCAACTGCAGAAGTAAAGATTGACCTGCGTGGACTGGAAGATCTCATCATCTGAACTACATTGTAGGTTCATCTGAACCTCCTTTGAAAGTTGCAACTTTTGGTGGTGGAATCAAGTCAATCCGACAGACGGTTTGCAAGATATCGACTGCCCTAGTTTGAAGGAAGCTGATGAAATTGAAGCTGCAACTTCAGAAGTAAAGTTTTACCTATGTGGACTAGAAGATATCCTCATCTGAACTGCAATGTAGGTTCATCTAAACCTCCTCTGAAAGCCACAACTTTTGGTGGTGGAATCAAGCCGATCTGACGGTCGGTTTGTGAGATATCGTCTGCCCTAGTTTGAAGGAAGTTGCTGAAATTGAAGCTGCAACTGCAGAAGTGAAGTTTGACCTGCGTGGACTAGAATATCTCCTCAACTGAACTACACTATAGGTTCATCTGAACCTCCTCTAGAAGCCACAACTTTTGGTGGTGGAATCAAGCCAATCCAAGGGTCGGTTTGTGAGATATCGTTTGCCCTAGTTTGATGATGAAGCCGCTAATGCTGATGTGGCTGATCTAGGGTTTGCTACTACTGATATAAATCAGATTTATTGTACTATTTCTCTTTGCTGAATTATTGAAGATAAAAGAATATTTGATTAAAGGGTTTCCCCACACATTGTGGGGTTTTTCCCTGGCTAGCTGCCACATCTTGTGTCTCTTGTCTTGGCTTGTTTTCTGCCGATCGTTTAATGTTCTATCTGCACTTTACTTTATGTACATGTGATTGCTAATCTGTGGAATATAATAAGAAAAAGAAGTAAACTGTTATAAGCATAGAACATACCATAACTTAACATGGTATCAGAGCTGAGGTGAAGACAAAGCTCGAGCAAGAGCAAGAGAAATCACCAAAGAGAAGATAGGCAAGGCTATCCTAAAAGAACTATGGGGTCCTCAACACTCTTTCCTGCCGAAGACAACATCTGTGAGAAAGATGACTATCACGGATGGAAGATATCTATCGATCTAACCCTAGAAGATCTAGGAGTGCTGGACCATGTAAGAGGAAATATTGTTGAGCCTCCATCAAATGCATCCGTTGTTGCCTGGAACAAATGGAAAAACATAGAAGTCAAAATAAAGAAGATCATCCGGGACTCTATCGACAAGCACTTGGTGGCCTACATCTCTGACCTGAACACCTCCAAGGAAATCTACGATAGATTGGTGAGTTTATTTAAAGTTAAGGATGCAAATCAAGTTTTGTTTCTTAGAAATACGCTGAGGGAAATCAAGAAGGGTAAAGATGAGAGTATGCAAGCATACTTCTTAAGAATCACCAAGATCAAGAACGATCTCCTATCTATTGGGGAGACTATTACTGATAGGGAAATGGCACTCACGACTCTTGGAGGATTACCATCCGAATGGTACGTGTTCAGGACTACTCTTCTCAACTATAATGTAATTCCTAGTTTCGAGGAATTAATGGCTAGATGCATTCAGGAAGAAACAAGGGTAGAAGAGTAAGAAATTCCCTTGCCTAAAGGTTCTCCTGCTGCTTTTTCTTCTCATGCTAAGAAAATAAATAATTCCAGGACTAAATCAAAAGGAAAGGTTGGACCTAAGGGTGGAAGAAAAGGATGATGTTACATTTGCAATAAAGCAGGTCACTATGCAAGGGAATGCCCTGATAGAAAGGACTCTCACCATGATGATGATCAAAATCCCTCTCATGGTAATTGAAGGGATGGAAAATTCAATAGCAAAGGTAAAAGGAATGCTGGAAATCAAGGAAGAGGACAAACATTCAAGAAGGCTAGAAATTCCAGGATGTATTAAATGCTCCTGACCTCCGAAACAACCTGGTGTCCATCTCGGCAATGGAAGACAAAGGCTACAAGGTAACCTTTAGTGATGGCAAGGTACGTATATGGAAAAATAATGTTAAAGATGCTTTCACTCTTGGGTTTCAAGTTGATTCTTTATATCAGGTCGGTGGAAGCCAGCTAGGTGTCATGTCTTATGACACATCTCTTCAGTCCGAACTTTGGCATCAGAGGTTTCCCCCCTTCATTATAAAGCTCTACTCAGTGTAAGACAAATGGTGACATGGATGCCCGAATTCCAAGTAGAGAAAGAAGGTGTATGTCTGCGATGTGTCGAAGGAAAGCTCGAAAGGGGATTCCCCTCAAGCCTAAGCAAGATATCTGATATATTACAGTTGGTTCACTTAGGCATATCTGAGGCTGGCATTAAGAGGGAGACTACTACACCACATACTCCTGAGTAGAATGGTGTGGTGGAAAGGGAGAACCATACAATTGTGGAAGCTATCTCTATGGGTGGATGATGTAACAATGCCTGATGTTGAGGAACCCATGGATCTTATTTATCCACCTGAGCCTCCCTCTTCTAGGAAGAGGCCTTCATGGCTTAGGGGGATACTTGATGATGCTGAAGGACATGTTGAACCCCGAGGAACCTTATGTGAAAGAAACCTAACAGGTATCAAGGATACCTGACCATCATGAGCACGATCATACAAAATGAGCCTCCATCATTCTCAGATGACGTCAAGCATCAAGTATGGAAGGATGCTATGACCATTATGGAGAATCATGTCTGGGAAGTAGTTCCCAAACCCCAGGACAAGACAATTGTTACTTCAAAATGGCTTTACAAGATAAAGTTGCAGCAGATGGAAGTACAGAATAGTATAAGGCTCGTTTTGTTGCTCGTGATTTCTCCCATAAGGAAGGTATAGACTATGATGTGATATTTGCACCTGTTGACAGATATACGACCATCCACTTGATCATAGCCCTTGTGGCTTCACAAGGATGGAACCTACATCAGATGGATGTCAAGACCACGTTCTTGCATGGTTCGATCAAAGAAGAGGTATATGTGGAGCAACCCGAAGGATTTGAGATTTATGATTGAAAATCTCATGTATGCAGGTTGAAGAAGGCTCCCTATTGGCTGAAGCAAGCACCCCGAGCATGGTATGAGAGGATCGATAGCTACTTGATGAAGCTAGGATTCACTAGGAGTGAAGTCGATCCCAACCTTTACTTTAAGGTTGAAGATGACAAGCCTCTCATACTGGTGTTGTATGTAGATGACCTCTTTCTAACAGGTGCAGACTCTCTCATTCAAAAATGTAAGAGGGAGTTGGCTTCTGAATTTGAAATGAAGGACCAAGGACTTGAAGTGTGGCAAAAGCCAAGGGAAATTTTCCTATCTCAGGAAAAATATGTGGTGAAGATTCTGGAAAGATTTGGTATGGTGGACTGCAAGCCTGTGACTACCTTGAGGATCTTAACTTTTAGAAGTTATATGGTAGTGATGTCGAACCAGATTTGGGAAATGCCTTTGAGTCTCAAAAAACTCATTCGCGTTGACGTTCTTGGTGAACCTCCGTCCGAACATATTTTTTGTAGATAGCATTGTGAGCTCATATTTGGTTGAGCCTCACTAGATTAGTGTCAAGAATCTTCTAAGATGTCTTCAGGACACAATCTCTCATGGATTGAGATACACTACCGGAAATATGAAACTGCATGATTATTTCACTGCTGATTAGGCAGGTAGTGTGGAGGATCACTGGAGCACTTTTTAGTGTTGTTTCTCTTTGGTTTTTGCTTCGATATAATGAATGAGCAGGAAGTAGAATTCGGTTTCCATAAGCACCGCCGAGACCGGATACATATCTATGAGTATGATCTCGTTTGAAGCTGCCTGGTTGGGGAAGCTCTTCAGTGAGCTGTTTGAACACATACCACTATGATTCTCTGTAACAACTAGAGGTGGGATTCAATTATTGAGGAATCCCTTATTCGTCGATTGCTCCAGCAGATAGACATCATCTGGGATATGGTAAGTCGATGAGAAAGGAGGCTCCATCGCATTAAGGTGATGTATAGGTTGATACACCTTGTCAAAGTCCCGAGGAAAGATCTAATCTGTGATTTTTCCAAACGACTTGGAGTCGTCAAGAAACCCTTGTACAAGGGCCCTACATGTTGCATACATTGAGCACTGGGAGATCTGAGGGCTCGTGGTTCTTACTGGAGCAACATAAGACCACAGGGTGACTCACCCTCCCCTGGAGGTGCGAACTGGAACAAGATGATTCGCTCTCTTATGGGGCAAGATGATTCGCTCTTTTGTGGAACAGGATGATTCGCTCTCCTATGTAGCAGGATGATTAGTTCTCCTGTGAGGCATGGATTGATGTGTTCCATGGCGATTGCAGTAAGATTGATGTGTTCTCCATGGCGATTGTAGTAGGATTGATGTGTTCTCCTATGAGGCCTGGATTGATGTGTTCTCCATGGCGGCCTGGATTGATGTGTTCTCCATGGCAATTGTAGCAGGATTGACGTGTTCTCCTATGAGGACAGGATTGATTAGTTCTCCTGTCGAGGCATCCTACGCATGCAGTCTGGGACTCATGGGAAGCACCTCTCATCTGATCAATGAGCAGGGAAATGAAGTTAGGGACCATAGTAGTACCGATGGACGCATCGTTGTATCTACCATACTTCCTACGCTAGGATGACCTCCATTGATCTAGGATCAATGATACTGGTCTGGGACTAGTGGTAGAAGTTGTACCATACTATGACATTGGCTTCAGGTCAGTTGAGACTGGTCTGGGACCAGTGGTACATACTCTGAGACTGACTTTGTGTCAGTGCAGTACTGGTTTGGGACTAGTGAGAGTGGTACATACTATGACGCTGACTTTGGGTCGGTTGAGACTGGTCTAGGACCAATGGTACACTCTCTGAGACTGTGATACTGGTCTGGGACCAGTGGTAGGAGTGGTACCTACTATGAAGCTGACTTCGGGTCGGTTGAGACTGGTTTGGGACCAGTGGTATGCACTCTGAGACTGACTTTGAGTCAGTGGAGGATGATACTGGTCTAGGACCAGTGGAGTTGTACCATACTATGATGTTGACTTCGGGTTGGTTGAGCCTAGTTTGGGACCAGTGGTACAGACTCTGAGACTGACTTTGAGTCAGTATGATACATCCTCGATCATTTCTTCTTCTTCATAATTCGGACAAAAGCAGAGCAAAACAGAACAATTGAAGAGCAGAGCAGAACAGAGCAGATCAATAGAGATCAGTGCAGGGCAGAACAAGACAAAGCAGAATAGGCAAAATAGAGCAGAGCAGGGCAAGGGTCAGGCTATACAGGGCATGCATTTGATGGATGAATAGTAATGATCGATAGACAGATTGCAGATGAAGTTCTCCCTAGTTGAGAGGGAGTGTTAAAATTGGCAACTAGCGCAAAACTTCATGTGCGTCATATTATTCATGGCTGATAATATTTTTATTAGATTCCTCTCATCGAGAGGTGTAGGATTGATATAAATATCATCCGATTCCGATAAGTATTCATGGAGATATGAATTTATTTTGATTATGGAATTATTATCAAGCCGATCTACAACTCATGTAGGCTCAGAAGCCCAACAGTTGCATCTATTCAAACACCAACATTGTGTATAAATACAGGAGGAATTTTCCTCATTTGGACTCACTCATCTCATCACATCTCTCTCTCTCTCTACTGCGCAGAAAAGTGTCTCTTCTCTACTGTGCAGAAAAGGGTCTCTCCCTCACACATGTGACGCTGGAAGCTGTTGAAACTGATGTTGCAACTGCAGAAGTAAAGATTGACTTGTGTGGACTAGAAGATCTCCTCATATGAACTATGTTGTAGGTTCATCTGAACCTCCTCTGAAAGCCACAAATTTTGGTGGTGGAATCAAGTCAATCCGACGGAAGGTTTGCAAGATATCGACTGCCCTAGTTTGAAGGAAGCTGTTGAAACTGAAGTTGCAACTACAGAAGTAAAGTTTGACCTGCATGGACTAGAAGATATCCTCATCTGAACTGCAATGTAGGTTCATTTGAACCTCCTCTGAAAGCTACAACTTTTGGTGGTGGAATCAAGCCGATATGACGGTCGGTTTGTGAGATATCGTCTGCCCTAGTTTGAAGGAAGCTGCAACTACAGTAGTGAAGTTTGACCTGCGTCGAATAGAATATCTCCTCATATAAACTGCACTATAGGTTCATTTGAACCTCCTCTGGAAGCCACAACTTTTGGTGGTGGAATCAAGCCGATCCGATGGTCGGTTTGTGAGATATCGTTTGCCCTAGTTTGATGATGAAGCTGTTAATGCTGATGTTGCTGATCTAGGGTTTGCTACTGCTGATATAAATCAGATTTATTGCACTATTTCTCTCTGTTGAATTATTGAAGATAAAAGAATATTTGATCAAAGGGTTTCCCCACACATTGTGGGGTTTGTCCCTAGCTAGCCGCCACATCTTGTGTCTGTTGTCTTGGCTTGTTTTTTGTCGATCGTTTATTGTTCTATCTACACTTTACTTTATGTACATGTGATTGCTAATCTATGGAATATAATAAGAAAAAGAAGTAAACTGTTATAAGCATAGAACATACCATAACTTAACAAAAAACAAGCACTTGCTTTAGTAAAAGCTATTAAAGATTTTAGAGTGTACATCTTATACTCACACATCATTGCATATGTTCCAAATTCAGTAGTAAAGGACATTGTAACACAAAATGGGCCTGAAGGGAAGAGAGGAAAATGGATTGCCACTATTTTGGAATATGACATTGAAATAAAGCCTACAAAACTTATCAAAGGCCAAGGTTTAGCTAAACTCATCGCTAAATCGAACTGTCAAGCCTTAGATATAAATTTCATTGGCGCTCTAGATGATTAGGAATAGATGGCAACTCCACAAATCAGTGAAGCTTTCATATATTCACCCTAGTATGCAGATATCATATTTGTTTTACTAAATTTACAAGCTCCTCATGGTTTATCTAGAACTAAAGGTAGATTCTTGAAAATGAAATCAACGAAATATTGTATCATAAAAAATGATTTATTTTGGAAAGATAATGGTGCCATTTTTTGAATTGTTTATTAAAAGATGACGCTGACAAAGCTATGCAAGAATTTCATGCAGGAGATTGTGGAGGACACCTATACTAGAAAACAACTACTGATAAGATTTTAAGGGTAGGTTTTTATTGGCCCACCTTTTTTGCAGATGTCAAGAAATATGTGACCTCCTGTCACAAGTGCCAAATATTTGAAGGCAAAAATAACTCTTACCATTACCTCTAAAACCCATCTCCACAGAAATCCCTTTTCAACAATGGAGTTTAGACTTCATTGGGGAAATTCACCCACCCTCCTCAGCCCAGCATAAATGGATTTTGACAGCCACTTACTACTTTACTAAATGGATATAAGCCATCCCTTCTAGACAAGCCACATGCTCTATCATCATTTCATTCTTGAGAACAACATCCTTTCTAGGTTTGGATGCCTACAAAAGATCATTACTGATAATGCAGTTGCTTTCAAATCTAAGGAAATGGTAGAATTTTGTAACAGATGTCACATTACCCTTGGCCATTCCACTGCCTATTACCCTCAAGGTAATGGACTTGCAGAATCCTCAAACAAAGGCCTTGTTAATATCATCAAGAAAGTATTAGAAGACAATAAGAAGACCTCGAACAAAATGTTGGTTAATTCCTTATGGGCAAACAGACTAACTACCAAAAATTCCATTGGTACATCTCCTTATCAGCTAGTATATGGAATGGACGTTGTTTTTCCATCCTATTTAGGAGTACCAATGATGAAAATGATTCAAGAGTTGCAAGTAGAACCAAATGATATCCAAAGGAGGATAAATCAGACAATACATTTGCAACAAACCAGGGAAGAAGTCTATGTCAAATCCCAAGTGATCCAAGATAAATCAAAAATATTTATGATAAGAAAACCAAAACTGATGATTTTTACATAGGTGACAAAGTACTCAAATGGGATTCCACAAGAGAATAAAAGGGCAAACATGTTAAATTTGATTTCCTATGGCAAGGCCCTTATATCATTTATGGTTATAGAGGTAACAATGCATTTTTCTTGAGGTAATTAAATGGAACAAATCTACCAGGTGGACCAGTCAATGGTAGAATGTTGAAGCATTACTTGTCCCCAGATTAACATTAGTTCATTTGTTTACTTTGCTCACTCTACATAACAATGCAAAGTTTAGATTGGACTGGATGATTATCTTTTGAGGTTGAAGCCCAAAGAGAAGGCCCTAAGCTTTGAAAGGTGTAGAATCATATGTATGAATAAAGAAGATCATAGAGAAGTAGTTACAAGGAAGCGACAGTCAAACTTTCAAAGGCTACTAATCTTAAAGTTCTTAACATTTCACTAGGAAATGCCATCCCCATGTGGAGCCACTATTAGGGTCCTATAATAATATGATTCATAATTTTGTATTTGTAATATTGTACATACTTTTGCTTTCTGCAAAATGTTTTCCCATATTAATAATAAAAAATGTAAAGAGGGTGAAGTCCTAAAAGAATAATCAAAGGACCAAAAGAAAGAAAAAGTTCAAAAAGATATAAAATATGAACCCCAAAAAGAGATAAAAATAGACCATGAAAGTGTGCAAATTCAAATGCCACTCCTTTTTACCTTAATTTACAAAATAATATTATGTGCAGCTTTTCGAAAATGTCACAATCCATGATGGTCAAATAGTTTAATCTCGATCCATTCATGCTTTAAATTTCATGTTGATAGATAGAGAATAAGGATCTAGCCAAACTATTTAATCTTGGTAGATCAGTAGTTAGGTAGAGAATAATAATGAGCTCATCAGTTTAATCTAAGCCATTGGAAGTTATAAGGTTAGAATTAGACAGTTTTCTTATAAAAAAAAAGGAAATAAAGGGTCAGCAAGCTCAAATTCACCCAATGAATGAAGAGAAAATTCTAGGGTAAATAAAGGGTAGGTAGAAGAAGTTTTGGAAATATACAAGGTTGCCAGCTCAAATGCACCTTCATCATGCTTAAATCCTATGTTTCATGTGCAGGAGGAATTATCAAAGGCAGAGGACATTCACTAAAGCTTATGCACTAATTTCCCGTCATTTCACTAAACCGTTTATTAAGTACCCTTTCATTATCCCTTCATTACCTTTCATTCCCTAATGTTTTTTCCTTCTTCATTCCTAAGCACCATTTCCTTTTCATTTCCCCTTGTAAAAATATCCCATCCCCTTCATTTCATTTTCCCCCTTATTTCATCCCATTTCCCCTTCCCAAAACACTTTTTCCCTAGTGTGAAAACCATTCCCATCACAAATAATACCCTCCCCTTTATTAATTTCCCTTTTTCCTTAAAAACCCACTAAAACCCCTTTATCCTAAGTTATTCACTAACCTATAGTCTTGCTTTATGTATTTAACCCCCCACGTTATAATTCCCCAACCCTCACTAAACCTTTGAATGTACTAAACCTGCCGCATTATTTATCCCCGGGCCTCACCAGCCACATCCCAACTTCACCCTCACAACTCTGCCGCACGATAGCCCTCAGATCAAACACTCCCACATCCGATGGCCCATATCCATATCACGCGCTCCCATTGTCCGATAGTTAAAATCCCAAAAGCACGCGAGATTCATGGTTTTGGCTGATCATTGTTTCGCTATGTGGCAGCACCACATTGTATCGCGTGCTCTCGAAAAATACCTCCCTCCACCCAAAAGCAGTGCGATATTGCATAAAACCACCTCCCTGCATAAAATGAAACTGCCCACTGTTCATTTATTAATCTCGTGCCCAAATTTAACCATTGTTGGTTAAAAACAAAAAAATCTTCCTTTTCACTCATTTTCATTGCAAATACCTCTGTTAATCAATTTCAATGCCCGGGAACCCTACTCAACCGTTTTCTAACCATTTGCAACCTGAAGACCTTGTGGACTCCAAATTGAAGCAGCACACAGACAATTGAAGCCTCAAGAACCTCTGCTGCTACCACAGAACCCTGTCTGCACACTTAATCATCATTTTTCTAGGTATTCTTGGAAGAACCAGAACGACCCTATAATTAACCTCCACACAACTGTTTATATAAGGTTAATTAACTGTGTTAATTAAAAGACCTTTCCAAACTGAAGAAACCCATTGTGAATCTGAAGAAACCCTTTCCTGCAGGCTATATTCACCCTTCCCACTGTTCCAGAGCTTTTAACCCTATTCCTAAAGCCAGAGAAAGAGTAATTCAAAATATAAATAAACCAAATTATGGCTTCCCAGAGCATTCTAAATGAGAAACCCCTACAAACCCCTCACTTGGACATTGACCACCTCCCATTGGCCAACAGAGATTTCCAAATTAAAGACACATCCACTTCTAGCCATCTATTAAAACTCAACTGCTAGAGTAAAGATAATTTCCTTAACCAGAATGATGGAATTCACCAATGCAAATCAAATATGCCCAAATATCAGTTCCCACAGGTATACATGTTCCCATAAATCATCCATTTATGCCAAGCTTTCTATATCCCTAGTTAAAGAGCCATAGCCTCTCCTGACAAATAGATTTTATTCACCATTACTGTAGAGTCAATAAATCAAATGTTGCAGGTCCATCCAAGTCCAAAATGAAACCCCATTTTCCATTGAAAACCTACTTGAACTTTACATAAAGTTGGCCCTTCCCAAGAAGGCTCAAATCTTTCAGACTTTCATCCTAGAAGAGTCCCATACTCCTACATACAGTGCTCCATACTCTGCCACCATTTTCTCTAAGAGGTCAAGACAAATTATAACCATGTAATCTTGTATCCTTGGGTATACTACTAATGAATTTGTAGATGAACCTATACTTGCTTTCCTCTCTATATTTTTCCCAGGGAAGCCTCCAGCTGCAATTTTCAATTTTTCCTAGTTCTTGGCAGACAGAATCCATGATCAATTGATCAGACTGCCAAATGAAAGAGTATTCAAATACTCTTCATTATTGTTCCACGTTTTCCTATATTTCTAGTCAGAAAAGTTTCCAATCAGCATCCAAAAATTGGACACTAAGGGCCAACCAAGACATGTCATCTTTTGGACACCATTGATCCAAAAATATTCCACTAGAGTTCATCTATTCCTTTGCTCATCCAGTTGTAAATATGCTAACCAGTAGCAATCAATCCAAGATAAGTGATGAGATAAAAAGAGTTTTTCAGTTGTCTAAAAATAGTAGAGTAGGAGACTGGTATCTATACCAGGACCACACTAAAATCACGATATATGGATGCCATCTCACTCCCTACAAGTTGCCTAGATATCTTCCCATGAGAATATTTCCATTAGAATATTTCAAACATATCATAAACCCAGATGATGTCAATTTTCTGTCACCTAGGAAGAAAACACAGTTCAAGATCAAAAACTAGTTGGGCCCTTTTATTTGTAATAATAGGAAGCTGGACAAGAAGCAGAGAAAATTTTACAACAAATGAAGTTCAGTAGCAGTTTCATGTGGCAGTATGACCCTAATGGAGTCATAAACAAATTAAGGTTCAAATTCAAACTAAGCCCTTTTATGCATGACTCCAGGCCAGACATTGAAAAATATGACAACCAATTAGAGTGTATGGAAAATACCTTAATAGATGTGGAAAAGAAGATAGATACTAGTTCCTTTCTATAGATTCCAACCCTACAGGAACAAATGGGTATTAGTCCCATTCTACAGACTCTAGCCATGCAGGACAGAAATGTAAAAAGAACCAGGGAAGAAGGTTCTAGCTCTAAAATGGATACTACAGATGACAGGTTTGAAATCATGTACAGGAAGAAGCCCAAGCTTAATCCTGTAAATGAGCAAGAAGAGACCATTGAGATAGTTGAAATCATTGATACTGACATAGTGGTTAAAAAGAATACAGCTCCAGCAGTTTCAGAGGAAACTCATCAACCTTCCACCTCAAATACTCAGATTATTGAAAAACAACTTAGTATTGAAGTCTCTTCATCCAACAAACCAGTGGATAAAGAGAAAGATATAAAAGAGAAGTATAGAAAAATCAAGTTGAGGAATGAGGCATTGAAGGCTGAAACATATGCCCAGTACTTCAAACGGACTCCTAGCAATCACAAAAGGTTGATATCAGCTTTTGACATTAAAACTGGTAAAATGCAAATGACCCTTTTGCAGCCTACAGTCCAGCGGCCTAAAACATCAGCAGATTATAGGAAGACAGAGTTTGAAGTTTTTGCCAGGGATGTTCAGCCTATTGATCAAATTGAATTTCATAAGCAAGCAGGTGAAATTATTTACTCAACAATGACTAACAAAGCAATAACTGTGTAGAAACTTCAAGGTTCTCTGGACAACATCACAACACGGTTTAAGCTATAAAATGCATCCTCAGAGGCCAAGGATAAAAGAATCAAGTCACTGGAGGACTTGGTGATTGAAATTGGATATAATCCAAATGACATCAAGGTAGCAGAAAATATCATAAAGAAGAAAAATGAAGACATTGCTGCTTTGAAGAAACAAGTGAAGTTTCCTCCTTCTGAACATCCACATACCAAGGAGGTCCTAGAGAGCCAAACCAAACAGGATGAAATGATGGATCTCATTGTTCAACTAAATACTCAATTGAAAGAAATGGAGAATGAATTGGACTATTTAATACAACTGAAATAGGCTAGCATTGAGACATCTACTACCACTACTATCCCTACAGTCACTATAGTAGTTCCTTCCACTTTGGCAGCTTCATTGTCCCCAACATCTCTAGTAGCTACATCACTTCCAACTGCATCAGCAACTACATCAACAACAGGTTCAACAATATTAGTAGCTCATCCAAGTGATGAAGCAAGTAAACTGGTCAAAGCCATGGAGGGCATGTCCATTCAGACCACTGAAATAAATAGACTTGAAGAATAGATAAAAATTTTAGAGGATGAGAATAAACTGGCTCAAATCATGCATAAAAATGAAGTACAGAAGTTAAACAGGTTGACTGAGATGATAAAGAACTTAGAAAAGGAATTAACATTGAAGGAACCACTTGCCCAAGAAAAAGAGTAGCTATGGACCAATATCATTGACTCTGTCAATGATATTTGGCCATCTATACAAGTTGTCTTTGAACAAAATGATTTATTCAAAGAGGTTGTTGAAGCAATTCAAAGGGTTAAGGCCGAACTTTGAAATATGCCAGAAGAAGCCTCAAGAATAATCTAATTCCTTAACTCAAAGAATAAATATGAATTGCAGGAGCATGGCATAGTTGACAAAACTGGCACTATACTAGAGGTGAAGAAGGTAATCACCAAAAGGAACTTGATGATGCAGCTTGAGGACAAATGCCAAACCATGGAGCTAGATATAGGTAGGTTCATGGTCAAATTTGATGCTTTGAGGTAGAAAGGTCTGCCTAATCCATTGGTAATAAATGACAGGTTAATGCCACATGAAGATTATGACAAGAGAATTATAGAAGTGGCAAAGGAGCCAGCCAATAGTTCCTCTATGAAAGGGATGCCTACATGAAAGGTTCTTTTCCAGACTTTTGAGAACCTCTTTTACCTCCAACATGAGGTAAAACATATTTTTGTAAACAAGCCCACCTTTGCAAAATACACAGAAGCTGATAAATTTTACATGAGAATGGTAAATATTAAATTACAAGACACAGAGACTTGGGAAAAATTAAATGATTTACTGTGAAAATGCAAGGTAAACATTGGATACATAGCAGTGAAAGAAAAGCAGCAGATCAACTAAGTCAAAGAGTATCAGATGAAAGAGTATCAGTCAAAAGGAAAAGTAAAAGAAAATTCAATGTGGAAGACAAAACAACAAAAGAGAAAAAACAACATAATATCAAAGAAAAGCCAGCTACAAACAATAAAAGAGTGACAGCTTGCATCAATTACATATCTGTCTCTATCTTATTGCATGAAGATATTTCTTTTTCCTTGAATAATTCCTAAAATAGTTTGGGATATTTTGTAATAAGTTTTTATAAAATACTTCATAATTCAAAGTATAGAGGGTGGATTGCTAAACATTTCCATAGTTGTTTTATGTATCGACGTTTCGAACCATCCTCTATGGTTCATCATCAGGATGGTTCGAAATGTCAATACATAGAACAACAAAATGTGATGGATCTGAAAGACATAATCACACAAAATGCAAATCGCAAAAGTCTCAAATCCATTATTTCTATAGTTGCATTGATCTAAAACCTAAGGGTTCATTGTACCGTTTTTCAAGTCAGCAGACTGGACTGAGTAATAAAGGCATTGCATTATAGGATTCATGTGTTAGGCCACTTTAGTGAAGTATTTTCTGTTTGTCAAATTGTTATCTTCTTAAGTGTTTCACATACTTACATGTTATCTAAATTGAATGAAATAACTAGAATATTATTACAAAATTTGTTTAAGTACACTCTGCCTTGAACAATTATTCATTTTAATGTTTTCTTCTGATATCCAGAGTAGGGAATCCTTCATTGCTCCCTAGTTTCAATTGACCTCTATCATTTCTCTCATTGTCTGGTTTGAGGAATCCTTAATTGCTCCTTGATCCCGATTGAAAACCACTTCACTATCCAGCCTAAAAGATCTAAATTTACTCAACTATCTTGCCCTATGAACACTATCTTTAGTACTTGATTTAGTCATGTTTTCTTGACACTTGACCCCATATCCCAATGGTAAAGACATCCCTCTATCCATCTAAGTCAGTGATTCCACCACGAAATCAAAAGTAAAACCCAATCAAGTTTAAATAATTAGCCTAACATCAATTAACTCAACATAGTTAAATCATAAAGAGATATCCCTCTCTGAGCATTAGGAAGGCTAGATCCTGATCTCAAAAATAGGTTTGTGGTTACCTGTAATATTCCTTTTGACACAAGATAACAACCTTAGGGAAATTTTAGAGTGATAACAATTACCATGGTGTCTGCCCATATTAATTACAACGGCAACATTTATTTGATCCCATCAAAGAATACTAACGACATTACCAAGGGATTTACTTAAGGTATTTCCTAATGAAAAAACTATATAAGGAGAAGGAGATCAAGGTGTTGTGTGTGCAAGTAATGGGTTATTCATGTGTGATATGAAATGGAATAGGTGTGCACCAAGAAGGAAGGAGAAGACTCAAATCTGAAAGATCTAAAGATATGTTGAAATATATGATTGATTGATTTACTTGTTAAGTAACTAACAATGATAGATCTATTAACATGCATTTGAAGTGATCTGTGATTTGATTCAGTATAATTTATGTTTGCAGTGAACAATTGATTCATTGATTTAATATCTATACGCGATTTTTATTCAGCAATGTCGTGTACATAAGAATATCTTGTTCAATATTGTCACATATAAATTCTGTGATGATTTATTCAATATGTTGAAATGTATACATCAGTGTTATCCATAGTAGTAATGTACATACGCTGAACTATTTTGTGGATGTCACGTATATGAACTAGGGTTTGTGTTGATGATTGATGAACGTTGATGAGTTCTATTATATTTGTGTTTTTCTGTCAACGATGTCTTGATAAGCATGGTCTGTATCTGGCAGGTTGATTGGGTTTATTAGATTGTGGCTTGGTATATTAATCAATGATGATGCTACATTATGAATGGGTTTTCAGTGAGTCAGTATTGATGTATCTCTTGTGATTTGGTTTTTTAGTGATTCAGTGACTAACACGGTGATTAAGTTTGACAATGTTTTCTGTAGTCAATAATTTAAGATAGTAGTGTACATGCATGGATATGTCTCTGTTTGTCACCTACATATTTTGAGATATGTTTCTTCAGTGCATTGAGATATGTATGCGGGTGTTACACATTATAAGCATGTATATATGAAGGTATGCTTAATAATAGTCATGTATATATTCTAGGTTAGATATGGTTAAGTTTTGTAGTGCTACTTAATCATAATAGTTGATGAGTTATGTTGTATCTGCTACTATTTGTCAATGATGTATATATGTATCTAGAAGTATTGATTGGATTGGTTGTGCATTGATTTGATTTGGTTGCAATTGTTGGTTGATATTGGTTTGCTTCAGTATTCAATTGGTTTACAATGCTACAATGATTCAGTTGGTTCAATGATTGTATTTCAGATCCAGTATTCAGTTTAGTATTAGGCTTATTGGTGATGTGGGTCCAATGAGAAAATTTGATAAAAGGTGGCCTATAGGTTTTGATGTTTGTTTGAGACAAGTGGATCTAGTGTGAAATATTATGAAACATGGTACATGAAGGGTGTTTAGGGTTGGAGTCTCTAATGAGGGAGTCAAAGCTTCCTCTAGTCATTGGTAAATTTGTTCAGGGGGTAGGTGCTCCCTCCAGTTAGAGCTGGTAAATGAGATCAGGGGGTTATAGCTCCCTTCTAGTGGGTGTTGGAGAGTGAATGGAGGTTGTAACCTCCTGCACGTGTGTGACTACATGATGGTATGTGTAATATGCCAGTACAAGATGTAATGAAGTGTTTATTTATATAATAAGAAAGAAGACAAATATGAAGGTAGTGGTGGTTTTCTCCCACCTTCGTTTTCCATCTAACATATTGATGTTCTATATGTGTTTCTTATGTGATGTGATTTATCTATTCTTTACTGCATATTGGATGGTTAATGAATTAGTAATGCAATGGCTAAGTTAAATCATTGATGGAAGTTATGAAAAATAAATAAACTAGATATACATTATTTTCCTTCACTAAATTCACGTACAAACACTGGTTACATAAATAATAGTAGCGTACATAATTTAGAATATGAAATGAAAAGTTAAATTGAATTAAAAATATTGATTCACCTCACCCTCCCCTCCCCCCAGTAGTTTTCCTACCAAAGGTTTGGAGGTGGTTAGACAATGTCAGTAAAATGAAAAGGAAGAAGAGATGAAGAGGACCATGTTGTTGACAGAGTTAAGGAAGCATTGATGAATGTTGATATGGTAAAAAATAACGATTGGGATGGTGTTGTTTCAATCAAGGAACGTTGAGAGTTGGTGTGAACATCGAGGATGGTAATTAATTGTAATTTTTTATGTTGATGGAATTGTATTTCCTATATCATCCTCGATGTGTAATTATTACAACAAAACTTAATTGGATGAATCCATAAACAATGTATATGTAATATAAATGGTTGATATATATCTGTGTGTGTGCACGCGTGCTAACACCAACGATTATGAACCATAGGAGCATTGATATGGGGTATGATACCATGAGCGAGAAGATGATGAGAGAATTGCAAGAGTTTTCTCGCCCATACCATTCCATGAAATTCAAATAAATATGAGCCATTTCCTTCTTACACAAGAACTAATTGATTGTAAATCACTTGGTAGTTGGAAAAATCACCTTCATAAATATGGAAGCTGGGGTGATAATTAATTGCAACAGTGTCTCATAATTTAATGGAAGGAATGGGTTGAGCACATTCCTTGGATTTTGAAGTCAACCCATGGATTACCTAGGAGACTAAGGTAAATATGGGAGTATAAAGCAATAGGTTGCATTGATTATGGAAATCTAGAAGGGGAAAAGACCCATCAAGGAAAAAGAGTGTGAGATATTCATTTATAGAGGAATTTCATCCATTCACGCATAAAGGGAGACACCCATAGAGAGTATAGACACACGTGTCTCAGAAATAAAATTCGGGAGTAAAATGTTGAAAAACTCGAGTGGAATGATGGTTGAATAATTCAGGGTGATTAAATTGTAGTTTAGGTGCCTAGATATGCCTAGAAAAATTCCAATCATGGATTGGAATGATTCTAGTGTGTTTTTGGCTCTATAAAAATGAATTATGCCTATCAAACACTTACAAATGCACTCTGGATGCTAGCTAGGAAAAGTGGGATGCAATTTGATATGAGTTGGTCGAGCAAACCAAGAGAGAGGTGGGGAAATCATGGAGGGACTATAAAGAAATGAAGGAATTCCATTACTAACTTTGTTAAAAAACCTAATATCCATATAGATATTTCAATTACCTAACTCAATTGGGAATGTATGACTCAATTTGGAATGTATATCCCTAACTTTATCATGTCTGTGAAGGAGAGTTTCCTTCACCTTGCCCATTTACCAATTAGTTTTTCGCTTAACGTATAATGGCATAGATAGGGGATGTCCAACTGCAGAAAGATAACATGTTGTTGAGCCTATGTTGGGTGGGCAAGTACCCTTCCCAGATTGGTTTCCATCTTGAAATTTCAGCTAAACGTTTCCATCATTCATTTGTTTATTGCCAATTTTCTCTTAAATAAATTTGGAAAAAGTTTGTAGTGTTTTATTGTTTTATTTTTATAATGAAAAATCACCTATATAATTATGGCATAGATATACATATTCATGCAAAGATATAAAGTTATGTTTTAGTTTCATATATTTCAACTTGAATGGATATTAGTTATAAGTTACAAGAGCTTTTGGAAATAAATTGATGTCCTATTCAAGACTTTCTTAAACTTTGGTGGGCAGTAACCTCTTGTGGACCAAGTAATGCATCAACTTTAGGTAAGTATGCTTATTTACACATAAATTTTATTTATTTTGGTGCAAAAGAATTGATTAAATTATGGTGAGCAATAACTCATAGTAAATATGCTTACTTACATGAGTGTAAACAATATATTGAGTTTCCTTATTTCCAGGAATTGAACTTGAAACTTCAATTATATAATTCATTATGTATATGAAGCAATGTCAACATAAATTATAGGGTTAGCAAATTGTTGGCTTGAGGGGGCCTGACCTAGGTTTAGTGTTAAATATCTAAACAAATCCCTACACTACTAGCCCTTTCAGCATCATCCCTCGAAGCTCGGACTGAAGTCTCACCCGATGTAGTATGGGGGGATGTTGGAACCAAGTTTCTGCACCTTGAGATGGTTGTGATGTCGGTTAATTCCCTCTATTCCTGCGTTTGCGTAGGTCGCTTCACTCCAGGGCTTGTAAGATGAGCCTTCTATTTTGTCCTTTCATACCACCGTGAAAGGGTACGATCGACCTTTGCACAGCCCTAACCTGTTGCTCAGGTACTTGCGCGCTGCTATGGAAGTGTGCCGTGCAAATTCCCCAATTAGTCTAAGTGATTTTCTTATCTCATCAAGTACTTAAAGTTAACATCGCGTAAGTAGATATTCGTAATTGCGTTCAATTATTCAATGTAATTTCATTCATTCACGCATCATATAAGCATAATAAAGGAAATTCATACATAAAATATCCAAACGCATCAACATAACAAAGACACAGAAATTGCAGAATATCTCATTTTATTAATATCTTCCAAGTGTTACAACCTCTGTCCGCCCTGCACACATAACTGCAGGGGTCCGCGCACTCAGTTGTGGACTTCTAACCTAGGCCTGTGCACACTCAGCTGCAGATCCTCTACCTACGCTACAATAGTAGTTAGACTTCCTACCTCAGAGCTACGACTCTCCTTTCTTGGTGTCTCCCTAACTACTTAGAGCTTAGCTCTTTTTATACAATCCCATGGTCCGTGGACCATGGGTAGATCTCTCACAGCCGACTTTATTTTACAAAACTAATGGCAGACTACCCTTTTTGACACATAACACCTTCGCACTTTGTGACTACAAAATGTGGAGTCTTTAAAATTATATTAGAAAAATTGACTTAAACATGGGCTTTTAGCCCCAAAACTTCCCTTGGGGGATCCTGCTCCCAACAGGCCCCCAACACATACATCATGACTTTCCCTCAAGTCACTCAGTAGGCATAGAGATCTTTGTACGAAGCCCGTCCAGCTCAACCCAGATGACCGCAACCTCGGTCGTGCACTAAGTTGTTGTCTACTTCGCATCTTCAACTGTCTTCTCGGTTATTGATCCTGCATTATTAGCCTGAAGCGTTTGTTGTGTCACTTGCAGAGTTGCAAGCTTTCCTTTGATGTTTCCTATGACTGTGTAAGCTTCCTCCATCTAGGGATTTAGTTGCGCCTTCAACACTTCTTCCTTGTGCAACACTGTGTCCACCTGTTCCTTCAGCTGCTTGGCTTTCTGTAGCTTGGCTAAACTCTGTGTCAGTGCGACAGTTCGCGTTGTGCCCTTAACTTCCTCATAGCGATGTTGTAGCTCATGTGCTTCCATCTCTAGCCTCTGGATGTTTTTGTCCTCCTGCAAGCTGTTAAACACCTCAAACGATTACTCAAACAACTGTGTGCAGTCTACTACTGCACTCTCCACCGCCGCGACTGCTTCTGTGACGGCGGCCGCCTGCTGTTCCTTTACCTCTGGTGGTGTTGAAGGTTGGGACCTCAACTAGAGTTCTATAATCTATAGGTTCATCTCCAAATGAACCCACACCATCTCTGTCTAAGTGTCACACATCCCTATGGCCAATTTGCAGATGTGGACGTTGACTAGGTCCTCCTTCTGAATGGCCAACTCTGGTACCATTTTGCATGCCTCCTCCACGACCTGCATGATCTTCTTGCTCTGGTTGGTCATCTTGTCCTCAACGACAATGGAATCATTTCGCTATAGGGCCATCCATTCATTGTTTATCCGTTGTTCGTTGATCGCCTGGAGGGAGCAGTGCTCTCGGGCCCTCAGTTCTGCAATTACTCCTTCCTGCAAGAGGTGGAGTGCTTCCTGCGGAAGCGCTGCCAAGTTCAGTCCAACTCCCTTCAAGGCGCTGACAGTGGGCCTGATTGGCAGCATATTTTCAAGGATCTAAGCCATAAATTTCATCTTAAATGTCGGTCACTCGCTCCATTTGGCCTCACTTTTGCCGTCTTTTCATGAACAGTGACTTTCACGGTCGTTTTTCAGCCAACCTGCGCGATTTCTCCCTGGGTAGCATAGCTCCGTCCATGCTATCGCGGACCTAGTGACACTTCGTTGCTTCGCACCATTTTCCAATCGCGCAGCTCCCCAACCTGGGTAGTGTATTTTATAGTCCCGTGCCTCCTTTCAGTTGTCTAGAGCATTAAGGTTGTGCTACCTTCATTTAGTCACATGGCTAGACCACCTGTGTATGGATTCAAGCGACTGCCATTCACCTTTCCTGGGAAGTGTTCTCCATTCTATTTGACCAGCTGTACCACTCCTTTGTGGGTAATCTCCTTAATGACATAAGGCCCTAACTAGTGCATCCTGAACTTCCCTAGAAATTTATCAAACTTACTATCATATAGCAAAACTAGGTCATTTACCTTAAATGAACGTAGATTAATGTGTCGATCATGCCATGCCTTCTCGCACTCCTTTTGGACCTGTTGGTGAAATCCAGCTAAAAATATTTCTTCCTCGAGTTCATCTAGCTGGGCGAGCCTCTCTTCTAGGGCTATGCGATCTTTCATACCTGTGAACACTACTATGCGCAGACTAGGCATAATATATTCCATAGGAATTACCGCTTCAACCCCATAGACAAGCCTAAAGGGGGTTTGTCTAGTCAACTTCTTGCATGTCATTCGATAATCCCATGATACTGCAGGTATGCATAGGTCCCAATCACTTCACTGAGCATTGCAAGCCTTGGTCAGCGCATTTTCGAGCACTTTGTTGAATGCTTCCACTGTCCCATTAGCCTGCGGGTGATAAGGCATACTCTTCTGGTGGTATACCTGAAATTCCTTCGTCAACATGCTGATTGTCTCATTCAAGAAGTGCATATCATGATCACTCATAAATATCTTTGGACAGCCAAATTGCATCATTACATGCTCAAATAGGAACCTCGCAATAGTCGCGCCCGTGCAATCCTTTACCGGTTGCGCTTCTTCCCAACAAGTCAAATACTCTGCTGTGGTGATAATGTACCTTGCTCCCATATTTCCTTGGCTGAATGGGTCCTAAAAAATCTATCACCCACTTCTCGAAGGGTTGCAGTGTAATCTTCATCATTCCTAGGTCCCCAATTATCCCTTTCAGATCTGTAAACTTAGTAGGGAATAAATCTTGGTATTCGCGAAGCAATTCAATGAATTTATCCATTGTCGCCTCATCCTAGTAATCTCCAACTTCGTGAATTTTGGCTCAGCCTCAGTACCAATGTTTACTTGTTTCCTTTTCAATGGCGCGGTTATATCAGCGTTCTCAATCTATGGCCCTTCAACCTCGCAGTGACCTTCTGTTTCCGGAATGTTAATCTTCCGTGGATCCTTGTCCTCTTCTTCAGCAGTTACATTATAAAATTCTAGCACATGACTCAGCTGCATAGCCCATTCAGGTTGAATCAGGTCTAAAGCATCGTACGGTATCCTAAAGATTGCTGCTTTCACTTCTTGTAGTGCTTCATCAATACTGTCAAACCCGTCCTCAAAATTGAATGTCATCATGAATCCCTCGTGCAGGATATCCCATTCGGTTGTCCCATGGTGGAGCTCGGTTTCTACGTACCAATTCGTTAGGACCACATCCAAGGTATGACAAAACAATTGCACCCATTTAGGCTAGGGCTTTTCTCCATAAGCCTGGGTCCATTTGGCCAAATGCACTCGGGGATCATCCTGCCCATCATACTTGTCTGTCAATCATATCTTAGGCTTCCCAAATCATGTGCTCATCATCCTCCTACATTCGCGTCAATTATCAAAGCTTCCTTTATCCGTACCCCACCATCTTGGTGACATAGCGCGCAGTGCCCAGTCCAACACCTAGAAGCGCTGCTTTTTTGGTACCTCCCTTTCAAATGCATCCAAAAATATATCTACCTCATTCAGTCCATCATAAGTAGGCATATTTCTTACCTTTGACGACACACAGTGTAGAGATCAGGTCATCATATTGCAATTTAGCCTAGTTACTTCATGTAACCGATTCTGCCAGCATTCTATCTCTTCATCAGAGTTCGAAGTGCAAGAACTCTCACAATACCATGTAATTCATCCATCCATGGTGGGATTAACCCAATCTTGGTCTCGTGCTGTTATCTTATTGATGGGCCTCTAAATTAGACATAAATTAAGGCGCATGCCTCTAATTGTTGGCATTATGATGCATGTGTTGTACTTGATGGCAACCCAATAGTAGAAGAACAAATCACTTATATATATAACTAGATGAATCTACAGAAGAGATATCAGATGTGACAGAATATATGGGATGTAGGACAGCTCAAAGGAATCAGATGACAGTTCTCAGTATGACAAGTTAGTTTGCCATCAAGTTCAAGCTGGCTCCGCAGGTGCACCAATCAAAAGGTGCGGTCATCGGCAGGTTGCATAGGCACACCATTCACAAAGTGTGGACATGTTCGTAGGTATTCTGAACAAAAGGTGCGAACCTAAAGTGCACGGACTTTCATGCAGAGAAAAACACGCACGTGGAAAATCTGGTGCGAACCTAAAGTGCACGGATTTTCATGCAGAGAAAAACGCGCACATGGAAAATCTTATATTTTGGTCCTTCGTATTTAGTCCGACATCTTTGATCCTATGGTTTTGGTCTGTGGTTTTGCATCTAAAATATTCAACCCAGGTTTTGGGTCCCTAGTATTGTTTCTCAATGGTTTTGGTCCATGGTTTGAGTAAGGCCTAGTCTATAAAAGGGAAAGGAGATCACGTGGCTTAACACAAGTTGGTAGAATATCTTAACAAGAGCAAGATCTAAAATTCTAGTGATCAGCTATTGAGCTAGACCTAAATCAAGGAGAAACCTAAGGATTACAAGTCGGATCTACTGATGGGTCGATATCTCTTTGGCACATGATCAGATCTGTAAATCTAATAGTCTGGGGTACAATTGAAGACTGATAAATTGTCTATACCCGGGGGTGCGCAGGCGAGCCACAGCGCAGGTGCGGAGGTGCGCAGGCGAGCCGCAGGAGCAGGTGTGGAGGTGCGCAGGTAAGCAGCAGGCGCATGTGCGAAGGTGCGCAGGCGAGCCGCAGGAGCAGGTGCGGAGGTGCGCAGGTGAGCAGCAGGAGCAGGTGTGGAGGTGCGTAGGCGAGACGCAGGAGTAGGTGCGGAGGTGCGCAGGTAAGCAATAGGCACATGTGCGAAGGTGTACAGGCGAGCTGCAGGAGCAGGTGCGGAGGTGTGCAGGTGAGCAGCAGGAGCAGGTGCGGAGGTGCGCAGGCGAGCCGTAGGAGCAGGTGCGGAGGTGCGCAGTCCCGACACAGCAGAAGTGCGGACATCCGCAAGTTTCTATTGGTGAAGTTGCAGACTTTTCTTGAAATATGGTTTAGCTGTTTTTTGTCTTCAGGGTTCTGATTTGATATTTGGTTGCTGTGTGCTGAGAAAGTATTGATTCAGTTTGTGCACAAGGAAGTTGGTTGATTGCAGATCTATTTGATACTTGATGGATCGGGATCTTAAGGATTGAAATGTTTATCATTATCTGGTTTGATAAATTAGATCTGAATTATTGGCATATGTTTATGAATGGTATGATTTGGGTATGACCGATGTATGGAACAACTTGCAGATCTGAACGCAGGTTGGTTTTGGTGAAAGCGTTGATTCAGTATTAGGTGATTCAGAGATTGATGATTGATTGTGTGCTTCAATGATATTGATGGGTCCAGTATGAAAATTGGATGAAACGTGGCCTTTCAGATTATGATGATGTGTTCCATGAGTATCCAGTCTGAAAATGTATGAAATGTGGTACTTGGAGGAAGAAAGAGAAGGTCGTAGCTTTCTATAGGTCGGCACCTACGTACTAGTATATCAACTAGTACAAGAGCTAAGGGGGTGGTAGCTCCCTTCCAGTAGCAGCTGGACAACAAGTAAAGGTTGGAGCATTTTAGTAGGCCTGCACCTACGTACTAGTAAATGGATTGGCTAGTACAAGAGCTAAGGGGGTTGTAGCTCCCTTCTAGGAGTGTCTGGAGAACGAGAGAAGGTTGTAGCCTTCTGCAGGTAGAAGCCAGTGTACTGGTATAAGACTGCACCAGTACAAAATATTGTAAAAAGAAGTTTCTTATTAAAAGGAAGATTGAGACGACTTGCAGCAGGTGGTTTTTACCCACATTGGGTTTCCACCTTACATCATGGTGTTCATGTGTGCTTCTTGTGTGTGATGATATGTTTTGTTTTACTGCTCCTATTTACTATTCTTATGGTTAATCATATTCTGATGCACTCATTAAGGATCAACAACCTGAATCATAAGTTTACTGGATATACGCTTGTTTCCTTAACTGAAGTAGAGTATATGAATCTTAATATGGAAATGAAAAAGTTTTATTGATGTGATAATACTGATTCACCCCCCCTCTTAGTATTATTTCCAACACTAATTTAAAACATAAATTAAGGCCTATGACCATCGTTCAGCACATTAAACCTTTCTTTTTGCATTAGATAATTTATTTTTAACTCTAGTATATTCATTAGGAAGGTTTATGAATAATTGAATATTTGTGCCTAATATTATTTAGTTTTTGTGGAATATTATGAGAATATTGGGCATATTATGAAGAGTTGGAGGAGGAGATAATTTAGGGACTTGTTCCCTACTACTGGAGGATCAATAATAAATAATAATTCAACAAGATATTATGGAATTATGGCACAAATTGTGGAACTCCAATGATTGAGAAAATCTAGGAATGTGTTCCACTAATCAAGGGAACAAATCCATTAATCAAGGGACTTCAATGGGGAAAGCTTCCTCCATCCACGGGGAATGAGTCTTAATAATTTTTTATAAGTACCAAGTCAAATTTTCCTCTAGGGAATGATTGAGAAAATCTAGGAATGTGTTCCCTGCCATGTAATGCAAATTCCTAGTATTAGGGACTAGATCCACTAATCAAGCGATTTTGGCGGGGAAAGATTCCTCCATTCATAGGGAATGATTCCTAATCATTTTGTATAAGTACCAAGTCGAATTTTCCTCTAGGAGGAGATTTTCATTAGTGTTATGGTGGAGAGAGATTGTATTCTTTCAGCTCCATTGTATTTTCTTGCAGGGATGTAATTCTATTGATGAAAATAATGAAGATTGGTATCATGTTCAACTTCTAAATCTTGTTATCCTCCATAGGTATCTAAGTTTCCTTGGGCTTGGCCATCCCAGGAACCTCAGATCCCTTTTGTATCATTTTCTTTCCTTCTTTTCTTTGCTTATTCACATGCATCTCTAGTTTTTATGTCTTTCTATTTCTGCATTTAGGATTAATAATTTCTTGTTGTAGGATTGAGTTAAATGGTTGATGTAAGTCATTTTGTAGGATCAAAAGCATTATTTCATCCTTGGAAAAGCTTTGGAAGTTCATAGTAATCATTGAGCTGCTTGGATTAGTCTTCTTATTCCCAAATCTAGATTGCTAGACCTCCTTTTTAGCAAAGAACAATAAATTTCTGCTATTTTTTAGAGCATCCTAACGAGCTTCAATCGAATTGCTTCCACTTTCATTAGATCAAAAAAACATTCTAGTTCATAAAAAGAATTACACCATTGCATTTGCACTTGATTTGGTTAGGCATTTCTTAGATTTACTAGCTCACTAGTTCTCAAATTTCTAGATTTTCGACTAGTAATGATTTTTTATTTTTTTTTGCATGGGTTAACATAGGTCTTTTTGAATGATTCCACTTGGAATAGGGACCTAAGACATCCTAGTTAATAAAAAAAAATTTCCCATCCAATTTGGATTTTATTTTCTTGGTCATTAAACCCTCACCAATTTCATCATTTCAAAAGGAAACTTCTCCAACCTTTTTGAGCGAATCCACCCATCTCCCAACTTTGGTTTTGAGTTATGAGTGATCCTAGGAATTTTCCCACTCCATTCCACCCATCACACACCTTTCCTAGGCCTTGCATCACCTCCAACGCCTCACATTTTCTCTCGGTTTTATCCTGTAGGTTTCCTGTAATTCCTACAAGATCATCGTGTAGGTTTCTAGTACTGTAGGCTTTCTTGAAACGGCCTGTTTTGAGGCCGAATTGATGGAAAACCTCTAGGAAGTCACCAAAAGCCTCCCAAGGGTCTCCCACACCATACAAACATCTCCTAAACATCCCATCCAACCTCCAACATCCTTAATTCACCTACCACATCACCAAAGCAAATTAATTTGCATACTTGATTTTGCATGGAAAGACAAAAAGACAAAAACAAATTTATTTCAGTCCCTTTACTTTCACATTAGTGATGTTTGATGCTTCTTACTTCCATGCTTAGATAGTAACATTTGGTTCATGATAATTTAGTATTATTGCAAAGCAAAGTTTCTTCGCAGTTAGTTAAAAAATGGTGTGTTTGAGCATTTGATTTCAATTTCTTTCCTTGTTTTTTCTTTCTTGCAATAGGTTAAGGTTCCATTTAGAACATTTCATTTTCTGCAATTAGTTTAGGATTTGACTTCATTACATGGACTCAATTACATCGTGACAGCAAAGGAAGGACACATTGTATTCCGTACATATAGTACCGACACCTTTTAATTTTGTATGAACCCCGAGTTGATAATTAAAGTTGGTAGCCTTGGGAGTTGCATCATTCTTGTTGCAATACTGAGGCACGTCACTTTTTGGCACCGTTGACGGGGAGGCGTCAAATTATGCATTGTTTTCTTCCCTAGTTGATTCATTTCTTAATTTGTAAAAAAGAAAAAAAATTGCATTAGGCGTATTTCATTTCAAAAATAGAAAAGTACATTGCATTAGTGTTTTCATTCAATCATAACAACAACAAAAAATCTCCAACACCAAGCCACTCCTCCAATTGATCAAATGGTGCATTAAGAACCATATCACCATTCACTTTTGTAGGTAGAAGAAGAAGATGGCGAAGAATGTAGAATAAATTGATGGCGATGATGACAATGAGGAAGATCCTATCAAATTTCCCATTCAAGATACTGATGTTAATGTGCACATGAAGAACATCCCTCCATATTTTCTTCCAAAGTTTCATGGTCTAAGGTCAGAGGATCCAGAAACCTTTCTCTTTGAATTTGAAATTGTTTGTAGATCTTATGGTTACTTATTAAAAACTCAAAAATTGAAATTGTTTCCGGAAACATTGAAGGATAGAGCTCTTAAATGGTTCATGAGTTTAAGGACTCATTCAATAAGATCATGGAATGATATGAAAAAGATATTTATAGAAAAATATAAAGATCATGATCTTAAAGAAGAAACCTTTAGAATGAATCAAAGAGAAGATGAGAGTCTAGAGGATCTAATAGAAAGGCTCATGTATAATGTAAATAGGGAAAAACTACATCATTTAGAATCTGACACGCTAAAAACCCTCTTACTTAGAACAATTAGGGATGAGTGGATTGATCTCCTTAATCTCATAAGTAGAGGTGATGTATATCAATTATCATTTGAGGAAATTTGTGAAACATGCCAACACATATCAAGATGAAAATTAAGAGTAGGTAAATCAACATCAAGATCAGTAAGTCAAGCTAAACTTAGAAATTTGTTTGATGACTTTAAAACAGAAATTCTTAGCAATCTAACCAAACAAGTAGAAATGTTAAGAATACAAAATGAGCAAAAAGAAGATGTGTGTGTTTTCCATGCATAATTACATGATGTTAAATGTTTCTCCTCATTACCAAGGTTGAAGGAAGTTCACCAAGAGGACAATGGAGCAAGTCAACTGCTAATGCAACAATGTTATGTAGCTCCATGAGGACCATGGCGGCCTATTCAGCCTGATATGATGCAAGAGCCTAATTCAAAATTTCAATCTTATGCAAATCCACCTCAAAGTAATTGGAACACACCCTTTCCCTGGTAACATTGGCCATCTCAATCCCAAAACCTATCTTGGCAACAAGGTTGGCAAGGAACTTATGGGAGCCATCCACAATATCCTTAGTATTTTCCTCAATATCCTCCATACCAAACTCCATGTTACCCTTACCATTCACCTCCACCACAACCACAACCCCATCCACATCCATCTCAAATATAAACTCCCACTCAACTACATGTACCATCCTTTCCAAACCCACACATTGAAGTAGCTCAGCCCACTTACAATGCTAAGGTACAACACTTCCAAACAACTCTTGAGCTCAATGTTATTCACCGTAGCTCAAGAAGAGTATTGCAAAAAAGAGATTATATTGATATCATTGAAGGACCAGATCAAGAAGAAGAAGATTCAAAAGAGAAGATCAAAGAACCATGGGCTGTATTTGATGAAGAGAAGACAAAAAAATCGGAGAGTGGGAAAGCTCCCTCATGGTTACCATCAAATCCTCCATGTATTCAAGAGATCAATCAACAAAAAGAGGAAGACCTGAAGGTCATGGTAGAAGAATACATACAAGATGATCTAAATCAGCAAGTGGACCAGAGGCATCACAACTATATTGAAATATGGTTCTAGGCAGTCACTAAGTTGCAGCATCACTCTCTTCCTCAACTATGCTTGATCCTTTCAAAGTAAAACCATTTGGTCTCTGAAATCCAGGTACATGTCAAAGCATACATTTCAAGCCTCCACATCATTTTCTTTGTCATCTTAATGTGCACATGGCTCCATTGGAAGTATTCTTATACTTGAAAGTGATTTTGGTTTTCAAGTAGGGTAGGGTAGAAGAAAAAAAAATGAAAAATAAGAGGAAAAAATAAAGATCTAAGGTGAAAACCTCCTTAGTGGCACCTTAGATTAGCTCATTGATTGAAAACCTCCATGAGGCATTCAATGGGTTGGAAAAAGGAAAAAAAAAAAAAAAGAGAAAAAGAGAAGATCCTAGGTGAAAACCTCCTTTGAGGTGCCTAGGCAGACCTACTAGTTGAAAACCTCATTGAGGCAGCTAGTAGGCCTAGAAGAAAAAAAAATGAGAAAAAAAAAAAAGAATCCTTGCTCCAGGCAAGCATGTAATCTCCAACATCTACAAGAAACAAGAATAAGTTGGTACCAAAAGGAAAATTGGTCAAGCCTAGTCAAACGAAGTCAAATTTTGACTTTCTCCTAGTTCGCTCAAATGCTCCAACAAGGCCAAGGCCATGCCAATCCATCACACTCATCTATTTTCACCATCCACCCATCATTCTCAAGCTTCTACCACTCATTTTCCTTGTTGTCCTAAAAAAACCACAAGATGCTCAGTTTTACTACAGGATACAAAAATACATAGAGCAGAAAAAATTGTTTTTGCCATAACTCGAAAACCATGCATCCATTTGCCAAGTTGTTTCAAGGGGAGATGCATATGGATGATGGTAACATGCTCAAGCATTTCAGAAAATTCCAGTGCACGGTTTCAAAGAAATTGGCATCCATCACCTTCAGCCATTTTTGCATTTTCTCAATCTCCATGCATCCATTTAACAATATGTTTCATGGGGAGATGCATATGGATGATGGTAACATGCCCAACCAATTTCATCAAATTTCAATGCACGGTTTGCAAGAAATGAACCTCCATCACCTTCAGCCATTTTTAGTTTTTATCGAGATCCGTGCATCCATTGACCAAAATTTCTCTATGGGGAGGTGAATAATGATGATGGCAACATGCTAAAAATGTTTCAGCTCAATCCAGTCTACCATTTAGGAGATATGGACAAAACAAGTCGTTGTCCTATAAACCTACAGGATACAAAACAACACCTACAAGATTGGCAGTGAGCAATTTTAAAGGAGATCCAAAGGTCAAAGAAGCTCCTCCAGAGCTTAGCATCAGCATCAAGATCATCAACATCACCATCCAACACCTGCACATTAACATCAACTCAAGAGTAGCGTGCATGTCTCTCCAACAACCATCAGATAGGTACAGGTATGCAATATTCTTAACCTCTTCTCTTGGGCATATTATAGTTAGAAATTTGTTGTACATGCATGAGAGATGAGGTTTTATAAGATAAGGATGGGTTAGCAGTCTCAGTCGCCTTCAACTAGTTGATTGCAGCTCACTCCTTCACTCATGCAATGTTGAAAAGTTAAATTATGAAGGGTCATGATTTCAAGAAATGAGGACAGCAGTTAAAAGAAGACATTTTTGCAAAGACCAAGGTCACCACAGAACTCCAAGCCATCCATCCACTTCATATTCATTATTTATTCATCATTCATCCATCCCATTTCATTCTTGAAAAAAAAAAAAAAGACATCATCCTTTCCATTTTCATGAAATTTCCATTTGCAAGTCAGAAAGGACGGTCAAAGAGAAAAGGAGGATCACAAAGAGACCCCTGTCACTCACATTTTTATTTTACCACTCATTACCATTCATTGATCCACCATTTCTATCATTTTTTCCACTCCCTTACTTCAGTTTACAAAGGGACTGTCTTTTCTACAGGATGATCCTGTAGGAATTACAGTGACCCAGAAATCCTACAGGAGGTGGTAGCAGATGGTTGATAAGGGTGTGGAAGACCTTTTCGAACTAAAAAACATATTCAAGCATTCATCTTGAATAAGGGCAAGAAAGCAAGCTAATGGTCTCAAGAAACAATTAATTTTCTTTGAACAAATATGTTTTTGGGCTTGTCCTTGCAGAGCTTACAGCCAAGATTCTTAAAGCATAAAGAGAGAGGTAACCAGGGCCATGGATGAGGCACAATGAGGTCACTAATTTGCTCAGAGGATAAGCAACACTTTCAACAGGGGGGTATGATGGGCCTCTAAATTAGACATAAATTAAGGCCGATGCCTCTAATTTAAAACATAAATTAAGGCCTATGACCATCCTTCAGCACATTAAACCTCTCTTTTTGCATTAGATAATTTATTTTTAAATTTAATATATCCATTAGGAAGGTTTATGAATAATTGAATATTTGTGCCTAATATTATTTATTTTTTGTGGAATATTATGAGAATATTGGGAAAATTATGAAGAGTTGGAGGAGGAGATAATTTAGGGACTTGTTCCTTACTACTGGAGGATCAATAATAAATAATGAGTCAATATAATATGGAATTATGGCACAAATTTTGGAACTCCAATGATTGAGAAAATCTAGGAATGTGTTCCACTAATCAAGGGAGCAGATCCACTAATCAAGGGAACAAATCCATTAATCAAGGGATTTGGATGGGGAAAGCTTCCTCCATCCATGGGGAATGAGTCTTAATCATTTTGTATAAGTACCAAGTCGAGTTTTCCACTAGGGAATGATTGAGAAAATCTAGGAATGTGTTCCTTGCTATTTAATGCAAATTCCTAGTATTGGGGACTAGATCCACTAATCAAGGGATTTTGGTGGGGAAAGCTTCCTTCATTCATGGGGAATAACTCCTAATCATTTTGTATAAATACCAAGTCGAATTTTCCTCTAGGAGGAGATTTTCATTAGTGTTATGGTGGAGAGAGATTGTATTCTTGCAGCTCCATTATATTTTCTTGTAGGGATGTAATTCTATTGATGAAAATAATGAAGATTGGTGTCATGTTCAGCTTCTAAATCTTGTTCTCCTCCATAGGTCTCTAAGTTTCCTTGCGTTTGGCCATCTCAAGAACCTTAGAGCCCTTTTGTATCATTTTCTTTCCTTCTTTTCTTTGCTTATTCACATGCATCTCTAGTTTTTATGTCTTTCTATTTCTGCATTTAGGATTAATAATTTCTTGTTGTAGGATTGAGTTAAATGGTTGATGTAATCCCTTTTGCAGGATCACAAGAATTATTTCATCCTTGGAAAATCTTTGAAAGTTCATAGTAATCATTTAGCTGCTTGGATTAGTCTTCTTATTCACAAATCTAGATTGTTGGACCTCCTTTTTAGCAAAGAGCAGTAAATTTCTGCTGTTTTTTAGAGCATCCTAACGAGCTTCAATTGAATTGATTCCACTTGCATTAGATCAAAAAAAAAATCTAGTTCATAAAAAAAATTACCCCATTGTATTTGCACTTGATTTGGTTAGGCATTTCTTAGATTTACTAGCTCATTAGTTCTCAAATTTCTAGATTTTCGACTAGTAATGTTTTTTTTTTGAATTGGTTAACATAGGTATTTTTGAGTGATTCAACTTGGAATAGGTACCTAAGACATCGTATTTAATAACAAAATTTGTCCCATCTAATTTGGATTTGATTTGCTTTGTCATTAAACCCTCACCAATTTCATCATTTCACAAGGAAACTTCTCCAAGATTTTTGAGTGAATCCATCCATCTCCTGACTTTGGTTTTGAGTTCTGAGTGATCCTAGGAATTTTCCCACTACATTCCACCCATCACACACCTTTACTAGGCCTCCCATCACCTCCAAAACCTCACATTTTTCTCCCGACTGTATCATATAGGTTTCCTGTAATTCCTACAAGATCATCCTCTAGGTTTCTAGTACATCCTGTAGGTTTTCTTGAAACGGCCTGTTTTGAGGCCGAATTGATGGAAAACCTCTAGGAAGTCACCAAAAGCCTCCCAAGGGTCTCCCACACCATCCAAACATCTCCTAACCCTCCCATTCAACCTCCAACATCCTTAATTCACCTGCCACATCACCAAAGGAAATTAGTTTGCATACTTGATTTTCCATGAAAAGACAAAAAAACAAAAACAAATTTATTTCAGTCCCTTTACTTGCATATTAGTGATGTTTGATGCTTCTTACTTCCTTGCTTAGATAGTAGCATTTGGTTCACGATAATTTAGCATTATTGCAAAGCATAGTTTCTTGGCAGTTAGTTAGAAAATGGTGTGTTTTAGCATTTGATTTCAATTTATTTTCTTCTACTTTCTTTCTTGCAATAGGTTAAGGTTCCATTTCGAACATTTCCTTTTCTGCAATTATTTTAGGATTTCACTCATTACATGCACTCAATTACATCATGACAGCAAAGGAAGGACACATTGTATACTACACATATAGTTCCGACACCTCTTAAGTTTGTACGAACTCTGAGTTGATAATTAAAGTCGGTAGCCTTGGGAGTTGCATCATTCTTGTTGCAATACCAAGGCTCATCCCTTATAGGTACAGTGCAGATCATCATCACTCTCATAATCGCAGACTGGTTTATTTTAGCACGATCCTTCAGCAGGATCGAGGGGTATTATTGCACACAACGATTTCTTCTCAAAGATGATTTTTCGCTTCTTCAGATTGATTACCCCGTTCATATCAGTAGCCCAGTCAATTCCCAGGAGCGCAAGATAGGGATTGTTGTCATCCACTATTTCTATTACTTCAAAATCAGCCAATGCACTCACTCCCTCAATATCCACAGTCACTCCCTGCAGCTGCCCCATGGGGATGATCTTATGTTCATTCGCCATCCTTACCTGAATCGGAGACCATTGTAGCACAGGTCTCCCCATTTGTTCCCAAGTATGCTTCGGTAGGACGTTCGTGTCTAACCCCCGGTCCAAAATAACCTGATCCCTTTCATACTCTCCTATCTGTGTGGTCAGTCTCATCTCTCGTCCCGTCCTTGTTTTATGCTTGCCAATCTTTCATACTATGCGTGGTTCTAGCGCATCTATTGATGAGCTCTTGTAACCCTTTCACAACCTTACTATCACGCAATAACTTCATACAGATCTCCACAAAAGTTGTGAGCATAAAGGGGTCCATCTCTTGATCAATATTATCCCTGCTTTCTGAGGTGGAGGCCTCAGCAAAGCTCTTCTTAGCTTCCATGAAGGTTTCGCATGCGTGCTCCAAATCGAACTCAGCCTCCTTCATCGGAGCTTTGCAAACCCATGTATTGTCTTCTGGTTGTTTCCCCTTGTCATCTCTTGTTGCAATTCCACTTTTAAGCACTATATTTACATTTGGATCCTCTTTACGCGGCTCAGACCTCATCATCTGCAGGTTCTGAGTCAATGGAGGTGGTAGCGCCCCTTTGTCACGTATCCTAGCTATTTTCATAGGATAGTCTTCCATTTCATGATCAAACAACGTGCAATATGTTGGAAATAATACTGAGAGGGGGGGTGAATCAGTATTATCAAGTTCTTTTAATAAATCTTCCTTATTTATACTTTGAATTATTTTTGCATAACAGTACCATAAAATAATGAGCATGAACAAGAAAAAACAGATAGTCACGCCAAAGAACACCAGATATAAGGTGGAAACCCAATGTGGGTGAAAACCACCTGCTGCAATATGTCTCTATCTTCTTTCAAATTATAAAATGATTTTGTACTGGTGCAGTCCTTTACCAGTACACAGGCTGCAACCTGCAGAGAGCTACAACTCTCTCTCGTTTTCAAGTCTCTCCTGGAAGGGAGCTACAACCCCCTACTTCTTTTCTTACAAAGATCACTTTTCATAAATTTTCAAACTGGATCCATAAACATCAAATGATCATCAAGTAAATTACACAGTCAACTGCAGTAACCAGATCAATAATAACAGAACTAAACCCAGAACACCTTATCAACAGAAATATTCAGTCAACAGAAGATCTTAAGACAGATACGCAGTTTTTCTTTCTCTGGCCTGCGTCAGTACGCACTTCACCGTCTGCTTCCCTGCGTATACCCGCAGAGAGCCTTCTGCTGCACTGCGTGCCCACGCACTGCTTCTTCAATCGCGCTGCGTACTATTACAGTAGGTACGCACCCAAAGACACTATCGCGCCGCGTACTGTTACTGTAGCCACGCACTCATAGACACTATCGCGCCACGTACCTTTACTCTGCGTACGCACCTGAACCTCTGTCGCGCTGCGTACCCACGCAGTTCTCCTTCTTCTGCTCTCCGTACACACGCAGTGCCCCTTCTTCTGCTCTGTGTACCCACGCAGCTCTTCTGTTTCTCCTCTGCGTACCCATGCACTTGCACCATTAATCACCTGCGTACTTCTAATTAGGGCCGAATTGACAGTTCACCAGTGTGCCACAGTTAGTCAGATGCCCAGATCTGATCATGCGCTTGAGAGATCACAGATTCGCTTTCAACTTCACTTTCATATAGATCAAGCTTTTAAAACAACAACCCAGTATTTCAGATCTTAAGATATTCAATTTGCAAAAGATACATGGCCAAGTGATCTCCTCTGCTTTATATAGGCAAGCTCCTCCTAAAATCATGGATCAATACCATAGATAACCAATACAAGGGGCCCAAAAACATGGAGCTCAATAATAATAATAATATAAAACAATACCACGGGCCAAAACCATAGAATCAAGAGCGGCGAGCTAAATACCACGATCCAAACATAGGAAACCCCACGTGAACGCGCTTCTCTGCCTTGAAGTAAGGGAAACTGGGGGTACGCACCCTCTGAACGGGTGACCTGCGTGTGTGGCCGCAATTCCTTCACAGTGTACCTACGTGTACGCATCTTCTGAACTATTCTCCTGCGTACTTCTTAATTTTCAACATTTTGAGATCCTGATCAGAGCATTGCCACTTGAGGGTGTTGCCATCAAGTACAACATCTGTAACATAGAGCCATACCAGAGTCATAATGCCAACAATCTCCCCCTTTGGACTTGATGGCAACCTCAAAATCTTCAGCTTCATTCTCCCCCTTTGACATCAAGGGCAAAGGGGTATGCTCCCCCTAAGAACATGCTCCCCCTGAATATGAACTAGATCTGCAAAGAAGAACCATAATCCACCACAACACCATAAATGATCATGAAAGAGATAGAGACATATTGCAGCTATGTACATCCTCCATAATGCCAACAATGCATTATATGCTCCCCCTGAACCTGTGCCATTCAATCTTCAACCAATCCGCAACCCAGCACATGTACACATATACCCCAGATGAACCATGCATACAACCATCAATCAGAAGAGTTTCAACAATAAGATGATGCATCAACAACCCCCAGCTTTTGCCTGAGGTATTCAAAAGTCTCCCTGGGCAATGGTTTGGTGAGTATATCAGCAACTTGTTCCTTAGAAGGAACATACTCCAACTTGACCTTCTGTTCAAGCACTTGTTCTCGGAGAAAATGATATTTGATTGGTATGTGCTTGGTTTTTGAATGCATGACAGGATTCTTTGAGATGCTGATTGCACTTGTGTTATCACATAAGATGGGGATAGGTGGTGTACAAGTGATTTGAAAATCCTGCAAAGTCTACATCATCCAAAGGAGTTGAGTGCAGCAAGATGTAGCAACAACATATTCCGCTTCGGCTGTAGACAAGGCAATCGAACTCTGTTTCTTGCTGAACCAAGATACTAGTCTGGAACCCATAAAGAATGCACCACCACTTGTGCTTTTCCTGTCATCCACGCTTCTGGCCCAATCTGCATCTGTATACGCATGAAGTGTGAGATCTGTATCTCTAGGATACCATAAGCCATAATTTTGAGTCCCTTGAAGATATTTGAAAATTCTCTTCACTGCTTGAAGATGAGTCTCTTTCGGATTTGCCTGAAATCTTCCAACTATTCCAACTGCATGCATGATGTCCGGTCGGGTACCTGTCAGATAAAGTAAGCTTCCAATCATTGATCTGTAGGTTGGTTGATGCACTGCTGCAGATTCATCGTTTGCACTGAGGCTACATCCTGTGACCATGGGTGTACATACTAGTTTTGCATCTTCCATGCCATATTTCTTCAAAATCTGTTTGAGATACTTAGTTTGAGACAAAAAGATCCCTCCTTCTTTTTGTTGGATTTGCAAACCAAGAAAATATGTCAGTTCTCCCAGCAATGAAATTTCGAATTCTTTCTGCATCACCAAGGCAAAGCTTTGACTCATAGCTTCTTCATTGCTGCCAAAGATAATGTCATCTACATACACAACAAGTATTAGCAATTTGTCATTTTCAACTTTTATATAAAGATTGCTATCTGCTGATCCTTTTTAAAAACCTTGTTGATGAAGATATTTGTCCAAACGATAGTACCAAGCCCTTGGAGCTTGTTTGAGACCATAGAGAGCCTTTTTTAATCTGCATACAAGATTTGGATCATTTCCAAGAATGAACCCATCTGGCTGCTCAATGTATACTTCTTCTTCCAAGTCTCCATTCAGGAACGCTGATTTCACATCCATTTGAAATACTTTGAAGTTTTGAAAGCTTGAGAGAGCAAGGAACATTCAATGGCCTCAAGTCTTGCAACAGGAGCAAAGGTTTCTTCAAAATCTATTCCTTCTTGCTGCGCATACCCTTTACAAACAAGTCTGGCCTTGTTTCTAATTACTTCTCCATTTTCATTCAATTTATTTTTGAAGACCCATTTTGTCCCTATAACATTCTTATCTTTTGGTCTAGGAACCAACTCCCAAGTGTTATTCTTTTCGATCTGCTCAAGTTCTTCATCCATTGCTTTGACCCAACATTCATCTTTGCATGCCTCTTTCACATTTTTTGGTTCAGTGAAAGAGAGTAATGCCAAATAGCTTGAAGCTTCTGCAATTGTTCTTCTTGTTTGTACACCTGCTTCTTTCTGTCCCACAATCTGAGATTCTGGATGATTCTTCTGAACATATCTGGATGGAGTCTTCTCTTCTATTCTTGTCTTCTCCTCTAGTTCTTCTTGAGGTTCTTCTTCTTCATCATTCTGTCTTTGAGGGTAGCCTTCATCTTCTTCGATGTCTTCATGATGCACTTGCTTAGGAATGTATCCCTTCTCATCAACCACTACATCAATGCTGTCAACAATTCTGCCAAGTCTTTTATTGTAGCACTTGTATGCTTTGCTATGTGGAGAATAACCAAGAAGAATGCCTTCATCTGCTCTAGGTTCAAGTTTGCCAAGTTTTTCATCAGTATTCTTAATATAACATTTGCTCCCAAATATTTTGAAGTGCTTTACCGAAGGAGTCTCACCACACTAGAGCTCATGAGGGGTTTGAGTGCTGTTCACCCGGACATTTGTTTTGTTGAGAATAACAACCGCAGCATGTGCAGCTTCACCCCAGAAAGTTGCGGGAGTTCCCGACTCATCAAGCATAGCACGAGCCATTTGTTGGATTGTTCTGTTCATTCTTTCCACAACTCCATTTTGCTGAGGAGTTCTAGCTGTAGAGAATTCTCTTCTTATCCCATGTTCTTCACAGAAATCGAAAAATTCATTTGAGGTAAACTCCCCACCTCTGTCGGATCTGAGGCACTTAATTTTGTGTCCTGATTCGTTTTCAACCAAGGCTTTGAAGGATTTGAATTTTTCGAATGCTTCATCTTTGTGCTTCATAAGTCCTAACCAGACAAACCTGGAGAAATCGTCAATGAATAATATCAAGTATTCTTCTCCTCGAGGTGTTCTTTTCCTGAATGGACCACATGTATCTGTATGTACTAGCTCAAGAGGCATGCTAGCTGATCCTTCCTTCTCTGGAAAGTTAGTTCTGGTTTGCTTTCCAAACTGACATGATTTGCATATGGTGTTGTCTGGAATTTTGATATCTGGAAGATCGCGAACTGCCTGATATTTGCATGTTTTCCTTATTTGTGAAAAGCTTAGATGCCCCAACCTCCGATGCCATAACCAGTGCTCATCATCCTTGCTTAGATAGCATTGTTGTTGTCCTTCTTCAAATATGTATAGATTATTTGGAGTTCTTTTACCTTTGATCACTGTTTTACTTGTATCAAGATCACGAACAAGACATCCATTTGATCTGAATATCACCTCGGTTCTTTGATCACACATCTGGCTAACACTTAGAAGATTATGCTTCAATCCATCAACATACAAAACATTTCCAGCCTTGAACTTTTCTTTTAATTGAGCAATTCCTTTTCCTTTTATAGTTGCAGGAGTATCATTTCCAAAAGAAACTTTCTTTCCTTTTTCTAGAGCAGAATATGACTCAAGTTTTTCTTTATCACCTGTCATATGCTTCGAACATCCACTGTCAATGTACCATAGATTTTCCTGTCCTTCTGCATAAAATGCTATCCCACATCTTTCTGTTTGTGGTTTCTTTATTCTCCATGTTTTGGTGCTTGAGGTTTGTTCCTTTGTCTGCTGAAACTTGCTCCTGCATTTAGAATCTTTATGACCAAAGTTATTGCAAATAGAACATTCAACTTCATTTTCAAGAGCCAAAAAGTTGTTATAGGTCCTTTTTGTAATCCTGGTCATACTTCTTTGTTTTTGATCTTCTCTAGTCATGATTGTTTTATATGCAACACATTGAGCTGCTTTGTGACCAAAGTTATGGCAAGAGAAACATTGTCCATTGAAGAAATTTCTGCGGTTATCAAATCTACCGGCCAAATGATTGTAATTTCTATTGTCATCCATTCTTGAACCAAATTGAGAAGATTTTACCTGTGGCTGGTTGTAGCTTTTGTTCACCCTTAAGACGGATTGCCCCTGATAGTCTCTGTTTGCAATTCGTCCCTGTTTTACCTGATGGTCTCCATTGTGCTTTTGCTCATTCCTTCTTGCTGCATCAAGATAACTTTTTGAGGTGGATGCTTGAGAAGTTTCTCCTTTATAGCCCAGACTTGTCTTGTTTAGTGGAGAACGTTGTACATTGATAATCTCATCCAAAGTTTCAGATCCTTTGACAAACTTAAGATTAATAGCTTTTGTTTTCTCAATCTCTTTTCTAAGACCAACAATTTCACCTTCTAATTTTTCAAGATATTTTTCCTTTTCATCAATTTTAAATTGTAGAGTATCAATGATCATATTCTTTTCTTCTATACATCTCTTGAGTTTAGTGATTTTTTCATAAAGGCTATCCACATCTATAGCATCCATATAATCATCATCTTCAAATGCCATTAACAGTTTATAGTCATTACCTCGTTCATCTTCATCACTATTTGATAGACCATCACTATCTTCATGAGTGTAGTAGCTTTTCTTATTTGCACTCTGTTTCTTGTTCCATCTAGCAGGTTCCTTTCCTTTATCCTTATAAGGAAGTTTTGCAGCATAATGACCTACTCTTCCACAAGCAAAGCATTTAAAAGGTAACTTACCTCTGAACCTTCCAGAACCCCTTTGAAGATTTCTGACAAAATTTGATTCTTCTTCTTCTTCTTCTGGCACGTGACTTGCTTCATAATAATCTCCTTTGCCTGAAGCGTTGAAAGCAGCTTCTCTTCTGTCTGATGGACCTCCCTTTCTCATTTCATAAGAAGTTAGAATTCCGTGTAGCTGAGACATAGTAATAATTCGTAGATTTTCCTTTTCTTCTATTGCAGACACTTTAGATTCAAACTCGGGGGACAATGATCTTAGAACTTTTTCAACCACAATAGCCTCTTTTATTTCTTCACCCAAGTTTTTCATGCAATTAACAATCTCATCTACCCGAAGAAAATAGTTAGCCACACTTTCATCATTATACATCCTGAGATTCTCATACTGAATCCTGAGAGTTTGAAGTTTAGCACGCTTTACCTGTTCATCTCCTTCGTAGCTCAAGACAATCTTCTCCCATATTTCTTTTGCGGATTTATATTGCATAACCTTTACGAATTCTGTTTGAGATAAGCATCCCAACAAAGTATTGACTGCTTTTAGCATTTGTTTCATATTTCTTCTTTTCGGTCGTATCTGTAGGAGTAGCTGAAGGAAAAGTGTAGCCTGTATCTATGATATCCCAAACTTCTGTACCAAGAGATTGAAGATAGGTAGTAACTCTTACCTTCCAATAATTGAAGTTTGTCCCATCAAAAATTGGTGGCCTGATTGATGCTTCCCTCTCGTAGTTGCTCATGATGAATGATCTTCCTTCAAGTGATCAAGCTTCTCCGAAGAACCTACTCTGATACCAATTGTTGGAAATAATACTGAGAGGGGGGGTGAATCAGTATTATCAAGTTCTTTTAACAAATCTTCCTTATTTATACTTTGAATTATTTTTGCATAACAGTACCATAAAATAATGAGCATGAACAAGAAAAACCAGATAGTCACACCAAAGAACACCAGATATAAGGTGGAAACCTAATGTGGGTGAAAACCACCTGCTGCAATATGTCTCTATCTTCTTTCAAATTAGAAAATGATTTTGTACTGGTGCAGTCCTTTACCAGTACACAGGCTGCAACCTGCAGAGAGCTACAACTCTCTCTCGTTTTCAAGTCTCTCCTGGAAGGGAGCTACAACCCCCTACTTCTTTTCTTACAAGGATCACTTTTCATAAATTTTCAAACTGGATCCATAAACATCAAATGATCATCAAGTAAATTACACAGTCAACTGCAGTAACTAGATCAATAATAACATAACTAAACCCAGAACACCTTATCAACAGAAATATTCAGTCAACAGAAGATCTTAAGACAGATACGCAGTTTTTCTTTCGCTGGCCTGCGTCGGTACGCACTTCACGGTCTGCTTCCCTGCGTATACCCGCAGAGAGCCTTCTGCTACACTGCATGCCCACGCACTGCTTCTTCAATCGTGTTGCGTACTATTACAGTAGGTACGCACCCAGAGACACTATCGCGCCGCGTACTGTTACTGTAGCCACGCACTCGTAGACACTATCGCGCCGCATACCTTTACTCTGCGTACGCACTTGAACCTCTGTCGCGCTGCGTACCCACACAGTTCTCCTTCTTCTGCTCTACGTACACACGCAGTGCCCCTTCTTCTGCTCTGCGTACCCACGCAGCTCTTCTGTTTCTCCTCTGCGTACCCACGCACTTGCACCGTTAATCACCTGCGTACTTCTGATTAGGGCCAAATTGACATGTTACACTAAAATTTGTCACCATGACTACTTACAGTTAGTATGGCTCTATCAACTGTCATACTATCCTCCTTGGCAAGCCTCATACCTCTGCTCTTCATGTCAAACTCCAAGAAAGAGAGAAAGTCTTTAAAAATCTATATATCTCTGGGTACGCAGTTTCTCTTAGCCTTACCTGCGTGTACGCACCTCAAGTTCACAATACCTGCGTACTTGTATGCTCTGTCTGTAAAGGGGAGGGTGCGTACTCCTATAAAGGTCAAAAGGCGCAAGTTTCACTCCAAAAAAGTTACTTGTGGTCATTTCTAGAGCATTCTAGAAGCTTGTTTGACGTGTATGAAGCGCCTCCAGATGGTTCATGTATCCCTACCATAGATGAACTTATCCCATCAAGAGGGGAGCTATCCCATCCAAAGAGGGGCTTATCCCATTGATGGTGGACCTGAATAACTTCCTCTAGAGCACTATAAATACAGGCATTGGGCCAAAGGGAGGGAGGTTGAAAGCTAAACATTCCTAAGGGTAGATGCTGCTGAGATTAGGACTTCCTTGTAGAAGCTTGTGAGGAGAGATTGTCATCCTTCTTGTTTCATTTGGAAGTGGGTGAGCTGATCAAAGTAAAGGAAAACTCTTGCTGGACCCTGGGAGGAACTTGCACAACACCAAGGCTCAAGTTGTAACGGTTTCTTTTGTTTCCTATTAATACAAATAAGTCCATTCTTCTCAACAATTTGTTATTTATGAGTTGTTTCATATACTCCTTGGTCTGTATGTTAAATATGTTTTATTTTATGAGATATTCAGGTGCTATTTAATCATTTGATTATTAGTGAATGCAAGTTTCGAAGAGAAGGAAGAGCTCATCCGGATCGACGAGGCTGGACTACTACAAAGCGTTGGACTAAAGGTATGTTAAAGATCCCCTGATTACTTGTATTTGCAATGCATGTTTAGAGAAAGGTAGGATTTATTTGTCTTGTTTGTCACTAGAAAGCTTTTGCTTCTAGGGAGGTGAGTTTGTGTCCGCACTGTCGACTCTTTCCGCACGACAAAATGGCGACTCCACTGGGGAACTCCATTGATGTGAATGATTTTTCCTTTGTGTGAAACTTTGATTTGAGAAAAGTCGTTTTCTTTCTGGTTTTTGACTGATTGACTATGCATTTGGGCGGGATAGCTTAGGGTTAAATTAGATTTTAGTTTTTCTTGGTTTTGCTAGAAGTACGCAGCCTCTGCGTTGAGCACAGTGCGTACCTGTACGCACTGCAGCTTTGTACACAGAGCGTACACGCACCTGTGCAAACAGGTTGCCTGCGTACCCTGTCAAAATTGAGAAAATTTTCAATTTTCTCCTTTTTGCCTTTTAGATTTTGTTTATAGCTTGTTTTTGCTGCCCAGATCCACTGGTTACCTGTCAGAAGCTTTCACCTTGGTTAATTTCATTGGCATTCCTACTTAAAGCTTTCATCAATTGGGTGTTTTGAGTCTCTTTTTTGAGAAATTCTTAATTTGATTTCCTTTGGTCATTACTTGGAGGTTTCTCTCAATCTTTTCACAATTTTGCATCTTTTTGCTAAATTGTGTATGAGTGTTAATCGCCTTTGAGTGTTTTTATGTTTTGATCTTTGGAACTCTCACCCAATTTTCTCGACTTGCACTTCATTGGTTCTTAGATTACATTAGAATCATCTTGTGTTTGAGAATTCTCTTGCATAGATCACATTTGCATAATTAGAATTCTCATTTTCAGAATATTAATGAAAAATGTGCATAGATTACGTTTGCATACTTTTCAAGTGAGTTGTGCATAGATTACAATTTCATAGTTTACATTCTGAAAAATCAATCGTAGATTTAGATCAGTTTTCTTTGATTTGAAGTTACACAAAAATAAAAAAATAAAAAAAATGGTTTGAAATTGATTTGCATTAGTTTTTCTTGATAAAATTAGTGCATTAGATAATCTGTTATATTTTCTCTTAGTGATCAATTTTTGCATTGTTGGAAGTAAATGGAAACTCTCTCCTTACTTTAGATAGGATTCATCGAATTGAAAAGATTACATTATCATATTCGATTGCATTCAGTTGAGTCGGGTCATAACACCATTGGTTTTGTATCCATTTACACATTTGAGTAATAACATCCTTAATAACACAGCGCTTAATTAAAATTCATCTAGTAACTTTTACATTTCTAGGGCTCTGAAACACCAATATAGATCAAGCTAGTGTCTTGGAGTAGGAGAGTAATTAACTCTCCAAGACAGCAAAACCAAACAAGTAGCTCATCTTGTGGTAGGATAAATCCAACTGTTACATTTATGCTCTGGGAAAGCTCCTCTTAAAGGAGAAGCACGAGACCGTGTCCGAACCAGTGAGGGGATCAATCCTCCTTCATTGGGAAAGACGCTAGATACGCACGTACTACAAACGGTAAACCTCGGATTATTGTCGAGGAGCCTGGGGTCACTTGTCGGTAAACCTTGGATTATTGTCAAGGAGCCAGCAAGGGGATTGAGGTTGTTACTCTGCCCTTGCATGCTATCGGGTCGTAGACTGTTCCCCCAGGTGTATTTGTTGTTGTTGGTGACCTTAGTGACCATTATCTTTAGGGTTCTACCCAAGGTGACGGTGGAGGGAAGATCCCACTGTACCTGGAGCAGACATTGGCTAGACTCACTTGGATTTTCTAGGGGGTTCACTTCACTCGAGACGGTTAAAGTGGAGGAACTTGGTCCAGTCTATTCATTAAGCAGGTTGCCAGGGTAACTGTTCCACCCGCCACTTCTGTACTGAATTCTGCGATGTTGGATTTCATCACCAACTAGTGTTTTCGGTCCGGAAGGCTACTGTTTGTGTGTGGTTTGACTCCTAGATTTGATAGCGCGTGTTAATTTTTTTGTTTTTACTTTTAGAGACCATAGGTGTGAATCGTGAATTTTAATTGTTAGGTGTGAATTGTGAATTGTTAATTTTAGTTATAAATTGTTAATAAAATTCACTGAAGTTGAATATAATGGCAAATGCTCCGGAATTTACCAACCTAGGAACCCCTCCTAACGAGAATCCTAGTACTTTTCCTTACTTTGGAAATGTTGGTCCTCCTTATATGGCTACTTTGTCATTACCTGGATTCACAATAGGTTTACCAATATGGTTATTTTCAACTTCGTTGGCCCAAAATACTCCAATTGTTCCACCTCAACCGAATGCTTCACCTCAACAGAGTTCACCATCTCAACATCACCAACCTTCTGTTGACCCTTTACCTTCTTCGCCTAATTTTTCTTCCTCCATTTCTTCCTCTTCGTCCGGTAAAAGCCTTGATGCTAGTAACCAAGAGGCTAAGAAGAAGAAGAAAGGGAAGAAGAAGAAGAAGAAGAAGAAGCAAGATAAGAAAGAAGTCAACCAACCAACCACGACTGTAAGTGTTCATTGTGTTGAGGAAAACTCCGACATGCATCGTAAACCCAAATACCCTTGCAGGCTTTGTAAGGGTGACCACTTCCTTGTCAATTGTCCTGGTATTCCAAAGGTCCTGGAAGTATGGTCAGAAAAATCTCATCAACTTTCCGTTGATCCATCAACCAATGATATTCAGGTTCCTGGGAAAAAGGGTAAAGTTAGGTTTCCTTGTAAGTTATGCAAAGGGAGTCATCAAACTCACATTTGCCCTCACATGGATGAAGCCTCAACATTGTTGGAAAACCTTACTGTTCCACAGCAAGAATTTCCAACTGGTTACCGTAAACTTTCTCCCAACCTACCATCCACTGACGGAGTGATTGATCTAAATTCAAGTACAGTCGATCACACTCTCCCATTGGAGAGTGAAACTCATGTTACTCAGGTTGATGATCCATTAGTTGATCAAGTGGTCAATTCAATTTCACATTCGGTCGATCCCACTTTCCATTTAGAGAGTGAACTTCATACCACTCAGGTTCTTCTTGTTACATCAGATTCTTCTATGCCGGGGGGCATTTCACCTGTTTCTACAGAACCCCCTCCAAGTACTGAGGTCTTTTCCTTTGATTGGAATAGACTGACAGAACCTTGTCTTCCTTCCTCCATCCCTTTCCAAATCATTGTCAAGGCTGGTGGTAGGGACATACATCGTACTCAGGTAGATGAAGGTGCTTCTGTTAGTATTTTATCCTCAACTGTTTGGAAAGCTTTGGGTTCCCCTCAGCTTGCGCCTATTACGCAGAATCTGAAAGCTTTTAACAGAACCGTTAGTGAACCTTTAGGGATCCTTCCTAAGTTTTCTATTACCTTGGAAGGTAAAACTGTCTGCATTGATCTTATGGTAGTTCGAGGTCCCTTGGATTTCAATTTACTCCTTGGGCGAGACTATGTTTATGCGATGAAAGCTGTCGTATCGACACTCTTTCGCGTGATGTCTTTCCCTCACAATGGCAGTATTGTGACTGTAGACCAGCTTTCGTTTCCTAGTCTTGTTTCAACTACCAATAATATGACACCCCTAAATGTTCTTGATTCTAAAGTGGTATCTACCCTGCCACGGGTTAATTATGTGGCAACTGGTCCCATGTTTTCAGTTACCGATGTAAGTGAACCTCTCACTGTTTGCTCATCTTCGTTTGATTTAGATCCGGTAATTGACATGGAAAACTCTATGGGATTACTTGAACCCGATGTTCTTATCCCTTTTGAGTCCCTTGATATGTGTTCCTTCCAAAGAACTATTCTTCCTTCTAATGAAGACCTCTTGGAAGCCATGATCAAGGTGTGTCCATTGACATGTCTTTCTTCCAGTTGGAAGCCATGATCAATATAACGAGGAAAGTTCCTTTTGCTGTGTCGACCTCGTTAAAAAATGAATCAGTGAGTACGAGGAAAGTTCCTTTTACTGTGTCGACCTCGTTAAAAAATGAATCAGTGAGTACGAGGAAAGTTCCTTTTACTGTGTCGACCTCGTTAAAAAATGAATCAGTGAGTACGAGGAACGTTCCTTTTACTGTGTCGACCTCGTTAAAAAATGAATCAGTGAGTACGAGGAAAGTTCCTTTTACTTTGTCGACCTCGTTAAAAAATGAATCAGTGAATATGAGGAAAGTTCCTTTTACTGTGTCAACCTCGTTAAAAAATGAATCAGTGTGTACGAGGATCGTTTTTTCCTGTATCAACCTTGTTAAAAAATGAAACAGGCTAGTATGAGGATAGTTCTTTTACTGAGTCAACCTCATTAAAAAATGAATCAGGTAGATTTTAGGATATGTAGGTAGATTGTAGAAAGTAAGATTTTGAGGATAGTTCCTGTTACTGAGTCAACCTCGTTAAAAAATGAATCAGGTATGAGGATAGTTCCTGTTACTAAGTCAACCTCGTTAAAAAATGAATCAGGTATGAGGATAGTTCTTTTCTTGTGTCAACCTCCTTAAAAATGAAACAACTCCCTTTTCAAGTTAAATATTGAAAGTAAACCTTCATTCCATCCATCTAGTTGAATGCAATGAAGCCTGGGAGGCATGTACCTCGCTTTGCATCGTTATGCTGGGGGCATGCGAACTTCTGGAGCATAGTTCCTTGTCTTGTGTCAAGCTCGTTAAAAAATGAAACAAGGAGTTTTGAGCATAGTTCCTTGTCTTGTGTCAAGCTCGTTAAAAAATGAAACAAGGGTAGGTTAATTAGGTAGATTGTAGCGAGGAGTCATGAGCATAGTTCCTTGTCTTGTGTCAAGCTCGTTAAAAAATGAATCAAGGTTTTTTGTTAGGTAGATTGTAGAGAGTAGTTATGAGCATAGTTCCTTGTCTTGTGTCAAGCTCGTTAAAAAATGAATCAAGGATTTATGAGCATAGTTCCTTGTCTTGTGTCAAGCTCATTAAAAAATGAAACAAGGATTTTAGAGCATAGTTCCTTGTCTTGTGTCAAGCTCGTTAAAAAATGAAACAAGGATTTTAGAGCATAGTTCCTTTTCTTGTGTCAAGCTCGTTAAAAAATGAATCAAGGATTTTAGAGCATAGTTCCTTGTCTTGTGTCAAGCTCGTTAAAAAAAAAAAGAAACAAGGAGTCATGAGCATAGTTCCTTGTCTTGTGTCAAGCTCGTTAAAAAATGAATCAAGGTTTTTTGTTAGGTAGATTGTAGAGAGTAGTTATGAGCATAGTTCCTTATCTTGTGTCAAGCTCGTTTAAAAAATGAAACAAGGGTTTTGAGGATAGTTCTTTTCCTGTGTCAACCTCACTAAAAAATGAAACAACTCCCACAAGTCTTTCCAAGATCTTGAAAGTAAAGCTTCATTCCATCCACCTCATTGAATGCAATGAAGCTTGGGGGGCATGTACCTCATTTTGCGTCATCATGCTAGGGGCATGTGAACTTATAACAAGCATAGTTTTTCGTTTCAAGCTTGCGTAAACATGAAACTGAATCCGAGCATAGTTCTTTTCCTGTGTCAAGCTCGTTAAAAAATGAAACAAATCCTCCTCTACTTGAATCGAGAGTTTGACTAGATCTCGTAAATGTTAAGTTGTATATTTAGATTAGTTATTTCAGTTTTTGCATAATTTTCTTACAGTTTTAGGTCGAGTCTTTCAAATGATCTCGTAACTCAACCTTCATTTCATCCAACTGGTTGAATGAAATGAAGCTGGGGGGCATGCGCTCTAGCAGTTACGCTTAGGAGGCATCAAGCACAGTTTTCTCTCTGTTTCAAGCTTGTGTAAAAATGAAACTACTATGAAGCATAGTTTTTCTCTGTTTCAAGCTTTTGTAAAAATGAAACCTATCCCGAGTCAATTTTAGTTATTTTCAAGACTCGTTAAACTCATGAAAATCCCGAGATTATTTTGCTATCTTTCATTCTCGTAAAACAAATGAAAATGCCGAGTTCTTTCCATATTTTCCTGCTCGTAAATTAAATTGAAAGTCGGCCATATGAGTACATTTTTATCCCTTTTTCGAACTCATTAAAATTTACGAAAAAGTGAAAACCATGAGTACATTTTTATCCCTTTTTCGAACTCGTTAAAACTTACGAAAAAGTGAAACCTTGGAGTTCTCTTTTAAGCCCTTTTCAGACTCCTAAAACATGAAAATATTGCCGAGTTTTTCTTTTTAAACTCGTTAAAATGGAACTAAAAAGACGGTCCTCTTATAGCCCTTTTCTGACCGTAAAAACATGAAAAGATTGCCGGATTTTTGTCGTTTCAAATTCGATATTGGAAATAAAATGACGTGTCCTTGATCGCTTTTTACTTTTCAGGTCAAAGACACTAATCATGAAAGTACTCCTTGGTCGCAAGATCAAGCGGTTCTCTCAAGTATTATTTTATACTTTTTCGGGCTTGGGAGACACAAATTTACGAAAAAGTTCAGCTTGGAGTCTTCTTTAGTTTTTTCAGACTCTCTAAAATTGAAAAACGCCGAGTTTCTCCTATACTGGACTCGTTAAAATTTCACAGTAAAGGACCTGTTCGATTACAAACAGGAACGGACCACTCCTTCTTAGGGTTCGAATCAAAACTAAGTTGGACTCATCCGAAGGATGAGCTTATAATCAAGCATATGTTATCCTCCTCAAGCTTGTAAAAAATAAAGAGGTACTTGCCAGAAATGGTGGGGGAAAAGAGGGAAGAATGAGCCTATTTGTTATCCTTTGTCACAGAAAAAACCTTATTACCACTCTTGAACACGACACTTTTCATTCACCTGGGTTGGGAAATCCTTTGTCTTAAAGTTGATTAAACCGCTTTGAAAGTCTTCAACCGTTTCTGGGTATTAACTTTGGGTCAATCGTTGCCAAGCCATCTGTCATGTCGTTATGTGTTCAAGAGGTCTCTGCAAATAAACCATTCATATGCAAAATACTTGTCATCCATTTTGACCATCCCTGAGTCAGTCCTTACAGCAACATTTCTTCAACTTGATCTATGATTTCGTGTTGTGGGCTTGCCTGCGACGGGTCGCTTTCTATCGACATCAGCACATTATCTAGAAAGATGACCTAGGAATCGTCAGTACCTTGGAGTCTGCATACATCAATGGCAGGTTTCTCGCCTTTGACGACAGTTTACATCATTGACTTTCGATCGAAGGATTCCGTGAAATGTTCGACATCAACTCATTCATTCACATCTCATGGATTGTACTGGGTACTTTGAGAACCATTGACATCACTGGTGGTCTCTCTCACGCTTGTTAACAGTTTACATCATTGACTAGTAATCAAGTGGATTCTACCGTGTTCGACATCAACTCATTTATTCGCATGGATAGAATCGTACCTGTTCGGGAAGTAGAAATGAAGACCCTGGATCTAGTTTCCACCATCCAGGCTGCAAGGAGTTTTTTATTCATTATACAGTAGACTAATCATAAATACATGGCTGCGTCCATACTGTGTCTACAAAAGTCTATGATTATGATGTACTGCAGAATCATTCCTGTATCAGAGCAGTAGATAGTCAATTAGTTAAAGTTTTCAATCTGATTATGGGAATGCCTACCTCAACGATGATATGATCATATATATATATTTTGTGTTGAATACTTGCAGGTTCCGACTGGGCTCTCCACAAGATAATCCTTGAAATGATAAAGTACTTCACCCTTCCTAGATGATATGAAACCCTAATCTACTACAGGCTTCACACTTTAGGGGGCAATCTGTTACACTAAAATTTGTCACCATGACTACTTACAGTTAGTATGGCTCTATCAACTGTCATACTATCCTCCTTGGCAAGCCTCATACCTCTTCTCTTCATGTCAAACTCCAAGAAAGAGAGAAAGTCTTTAAAAATCTATATATCTCTAGGTACGCAGTTTCTCTTAGCCTTACCTGCGTGTACACACCTCAAGTTCACAATACCTGCGTACTTGTACGCTCTGTCTGTAAAGGGGAGGGTGCGTACTCCTGTAAAGGTCAAAAGGCGCAAGTTTCACTCCAAAAAAGTTACTTGTGGTCATTTCTAGAGCATTCTAGAAGCTTGTTTGACGTGTATGAAGCGCCTCCAGATGGTTCATGTATCCCTACCATAGAGGAACTTATCCCATCAAGAGGGGAGCTATCCCATCCAAAGAGGGGCTTATCCCATTGATGGTGGACCTGAATAACTTCCTCTAGAGCACTATAAATACAGGCATTGGGCCAAAGGGAGGGAGGTTGAAAGCTGAACATTCCTAAGGGTAGATGCTGCTGAGATTAGGACTTCCTTGTAGAAGCTTGTGAGGAGAGATTGTCATCCTTCTTGTTTCATTTGGAAGTGGGTGAGCTGATCAAAGTAAAGGAAAACTCTTGCTGGACCCTGGGAGGAACTTGCACAACACCAAGGCTCAGGTTGTAATGGTTTCTTTTGTTTCCTATTAATACAAATAAGTCCATTCTTCTCAACAATTTGTTATTTATGAGTTGTTTCATATACTCCTTGGTCTGTATGTTAAATATGTTTTATTTTATGAGATATTCAGGTGTTATTTAATCGTTTGATTGTTAGTGAATGCAGGTTTCGAAGAGAAGGAAGAGCTCATCCGGATCGACGAGGCTGGACTACTACAAAGCGTTGGACTAAAGGTATGTTAAAGATCCCCTGATTACTTGTATTTGCAATGCATGTTTAGAGAAAGGTAGGATTTATTTGTCTTGTTTGTCACTAGAAAGCTTTTGCTTCTAGGGAGGTCGGTTTGTGTCCGCACTGTCGACTCTTTCCGCACGACATGACAGTTCACCAGTGTGCCACAGTTAGTCAGATGCCCAGATCTGATCATGCGCTTGAGAGATCATAGATTCGCTTTCAACTTCACTTTCATATAGATCAAGCTTTTAAAACAACAACCCAGTATTTCAGATCTTAAGATATTCAATTTGCAAAAGATACATAGCCAAGTGATCTCCTTTGCTTTATATAGGCAAGCTCCTCCTAAAATCATGGATCAATACCATAGATAACCAATACAAGGGGCCCAAAAACATGGGGCTCAATAATAATAATAATATAAAACAATACCACGGGCCAAAACCATAGAATCAAGAGCGGCGGGCTAAATACCACGGGCCAAACATAGGAAATCCCACGTGAACGCGCTTCTCTGCCTTGAAGTAAGTGAAACTGGGGGTACGCACCCTCTGAACGGGTGACCTGCGTGTGTGGCCGCAGTTCCTTCACAGTGTACCTGCGTGTACGCATCTTCTGAACTATTCTCCTGCGTACTTCTTAATTTTCAACATTTTGAGATCCTGATCAGAGCATTGCCACTTGAGGGTGTTGCCATCAAGTACAACATCTGTAACATAGAGCCATACCAGAGTCATAATGCCAACACAATACTTGCATGATAGATGCGTTGCATTAGTGTAATCGCGAGCATAGTGTCCTAGTCCTCCACAATTGTAGTAAATCAACTGTCCTCGACCTCTGCCAGGTCCTCCTCTACCTCGGCCTTGTCTGTGCCCCTAAAATCTTGTCCGCGTCATCCCTGTGCTTTGGTCAAGGGACCATGTTTCGGCCTGAACCCTATAGGCGGGAGTTCTATCCATCATCAATTCATAGCTCCTACAAGTACGCTCATCATCCCGTTCCGACCTACAAAAGTTTCAGAACAATTGTTGCGGTGTTTGTACAAACTTATGTAGCAAGTGACAGTTATATGTGGCATGTTTTCTGGCTACCTGATAAATAACACACCATAGTTCAAGCCCCGCGCTAAGTCCTGATTAAGCTTCTAGCCTTAAAGGCATCAGTCCTCCTCCTGCAATATAGTTTGCAAAGGCCAGAAAATGGTCTTTGTCATGACCCTGACTCTTACATTTCAAGCACCATACCTCTTCGCGCACCTTTGGTCGAACCGTCTTGTCCTAGTTCAGACTTTGCATCTCAAGGCATAAATTCTTCAGTTGTGCATGGATCCGCTGAACCCCCAATTTTGGATCTTACATCGGAGTTTCATGTCGTCTCATGGAAATCTCCAAGGCCTCTGCCTGAGTTTTTATCTTTTGTTGTGATAACGCAACCCTTAATTTTGGCAGTAACGAAGCCACAAACCACTCGCGATGTTGTCCATCTGTTAGGTTCATGTTGGCTTTGCGGATTGTACATTTCAACCTCTAATCTAGTTCCCAAGGTATCTCGCCTAGTTTCATCACGATTTCTTTAAATCCCACAATCGACTGCACCTCTGATTTAGGCCTACTGAATTCTATATTCAGTGCTGCCTGGATGTCTGCCACTCCAACATTTAGGTTATCATTAAAATACTTAATATACCAGGTTAGTGCGCGATCTTGCAGTGCATTAACCAGTGTCGCCTTCTTTATATGATCATCTGTAACACCTTGAGCTTCCCATATAGCCCTCACAACGAACTAGAATTGGTCTGGGTCCTCATTTCCCAAGCCTTTGAACAAAGGCAGCTTCACTGTATTTTCCATACTGAACTACGGTGGAGGTGGAGGTGGTACGGGTGAAGTTGGAGGTGATGGTGGTGAAGTTGGAGGTGGTGTGGGCAGAGGTGGTATTCGCGGAATCCTTGTCTTATTAACTGGATAGCACTTCATGAATAAAACTTCGTTATCTCTTCCTCGTCACCTTGTGGAGGAGAAATCAATGGACAATACTCTGGACCCTTTTTTCCTTCGTTTCTGTAAGTTTTTCCGCTTCGCATAGTCCCGAACATCAAGGTAGTTGCATAACCCATTTTTCACACAATAGCATTTTAATCCAGGTATTCAAAGATTTTACGTACTTACCTCGTGGTCCTTTGAAAAAGTGCCACTCCACCTCGTTATAGCTGACTAAGGTGTCGACCGCGAATTCAGTCACAAATCCTCCTATGACACGATCGAGCCAATGATCGACAACGCGGGTGATCTTGTCCTCAGATGCTTCCAATTTTTGTATTAGCTCTGGGGTCCACACAATAGGACTGTCAAGTTTCCACCTTCCTTGGCTATCTGCTAGCTTCGCAATCCACTCATATAGCTCAATAGGGAAGGAGAAGAAAAATATCTCGTGGATCTTTGTATACAGGTATCTGTCCAACCATTATTCCTTTGTCAATCATGGGTTCAATTCGTGGATCTTTCTATCCAACTATTCTCTAATCTCCTTCTTAGTTGGATTCCAGTGATACAACATCACACATCTCTTATGCAGATTCCGGTCCCAGCAATGGAACCATTTGTTGGCTTGAGGAGGCCTGACCTAGGTTCAATGTTAAGTAGCCAAACAAATCCCTACACTACTGGCCCTTTCGGCATCAGCCCGCGGAGCATGAACTGAAGTCTCACCTGAATAAGTATGGGGGATGTTTGAACCAAGTTTCCGCACCCTAAGATGGTTGTGATGTCGTTTAATTCCCTCTATTCATGCCTTCGCGCAGGTCGCTTCGTTCCAGGGCTTGCAAGATGAGCCTTCTATTATGTCCTTCTGTACCACCACAAAAGGGTACGATCGACCTTCGTGCAGCCCTAACTTGCTGCTCAGGTACTTTTGCGTTGCTATGGCAGTGTGTCGTGCAGATTCTCCAATTAGTCTAAGTGATTTGCTTATCTCATCAAGTACTTAAAGTTAACACTGCATAAGCAGATATTCGTAATTGCATTCAATTATTCAATGTAATTTCATTCATTCACGCATCATATAAGCATAATAAAGGAAATTCGTACATAAAATATCCAAACACATCAGCAGAACAAAGACACAAAAATTGTATAATATCTCCTTTTATTAATATCTTCCAAGTGTTACAACCTATGTCTGCCCTGCACACACAGCTGCAGGGGTCTGCACACTCAGCTGCGAACTTCTACCCTAGGCCTCTGCGCACTCAACTGCATAGCCTCTACCTACGCTACAACCCAAGACTTAGACTTCTTACCTTAGAGCTATGACTCTCCTTTCTTGATGTCTCCCTAACTACTTAGAGCTTAGCTCTTTTTATACAATCCCATGGTCCACAGACCATGGGTAGATATCTTACAGCCAACTTTACTTTACAAAACTAAGGGCAGACTACCCTTTTTGACACATAACACCTTCACACTCTGCGACCACAAAATGTGGAGTCTTTAGAATTATATTACAAAAATTGACTTAAACATGGGCTTTTAGCCCCAAAACTTCCCTTGGGGGATCCCACTCCCAACACAAATACTACGAAGAAATATTTTAAGTGAATGTGGTCAAGTATGGAAATTTTTACCCCTACTTATTTTCTATGATACATAATGCATAAATTATGATGGGTAGTAACTTATGGTATGTATACTTGTTTACACATGAATCCTATGTATTTTGGTGCAAAATACTTCCTAAATTATGGTGGGTAGTAACTTATGGTAAATATGTTTACTTACACGAGTTTAAAGATTGTACGAAGTTTCCCTATTTCTAGGGATTGAATTTGAAACTTCAACTATTTATGTATATGAAGCAATGTCTGTATAAATTTTAGGGTTAATAAATATTGGAAATAAATATTTCTGCTTAAATTAATGTGGTGAATTCTAGTAATAATCCATTTAAGGAGTGAAGTTTCCTTTAATGCATGACATGTATGACTAGCACAACCATATAAATTAAATGGCTAAAGAACATCGATAGGCATCAAAACACTTAATACATCTCACATTGCTAAGATATATCTATATATATATATATATAACTTTAGTTTAAATTATTATTAATAATATTTATAAAAAGAATTAATATATGAGTTAAACACGCACACACATGTTTATTAAATGTAACAAGATTCTTAAGCATGGAGAATCAAACCCACTTTAGCATGGAAATTTTTAACATGTAAATAGGTTTTGTTACAATACCATGGGCCAATACCATGCCTACTAATATTACATACCTCAAAAAATCATAACTCATGTTCATACGCCATTTTTTTAATTAATCAATTTAATTAAAAGTGCAAAAAAGGGCATAACTAATTTTGAGATAAATATCAACCTTGATTTTTGAATACTATTAAGAATATTTTGAATATTCTGTGAATATTCTATGGAGGGTAAATCCCTACCATTCACCTAATAATAATTCATAATTAAATTAAAATTCTAGAAATTGTATATCAAAATAGATATGTCTATCCATGTAAAGAACAACTTGTAGTTTTCTACCTGCTTATCCCTAATTACTATGCTTAGTATAGTTTCGAACTGATGATGCAAACAATTAGAATGGAGGAAGTGAATTCTTCTCTTACGAAACTTCCCTAAATCAAGAACCCACTTAAGGTTACTTCCTCAGTTGATGTTACTTCCTCCATTCTCTGAACCAAATAAATATTAATGACCACTTAACTCCTTTTCCTCTAAGTGGATAATTTCCACTTTGACCTCTAGAGGAGAAGACTCGAAAATTTTCTCACAGATTCCCATTTGAACAAGCATCGATGTCACTGTAGGTTTTAACCCCATACAGAAATTACCTGCATACAAATTCTAAAACATAGAAAATAAACAATGCGAAAGCATAACACATAAAACACATATACATAGAGATTTTCCCCTAGATCCCAAAACCGGGACTACCAGCTTGATTTTTCATTATTTTCCTTTTACGATACATATTTATACATGCCGAAGCATCCAATGCCATGGACCAAAAACCATCGCGTCCAAAACCATGGACCGAAAACCATCGCGTCCAAAACCATGTGTGAAAAACATGCACAAAACCATAGGTAGGTCCACCTAACCTAACATAGGGTCCAAAACCAAAATTTTCTGGGGCGCTGCCCCAGACCCCATAAAGTGGGGTTACCTGCACCCATAAAACCCCATGTAACTCCCCTCGCTACACAATCGGCACAAAGAAGGGGGGGCTACGCCCCCCCTCTAACCCCCAGGTTAACTACGTGGGCTAGTCGTGGAAAGAATATAACACAACCCAACATTCTCCCACTTGTTGTTTTCTTTCCATAGGGGGCCACAAGAGAGCTTAGTCATTTATCCAACCTTGCTACACCCATTATTTCTCTGCACCAAGAGAACTTCTCAGAGCTCACAGATTTTGTCAATGCATCTGCAATATTCTTCAAAACCTCCACCTTTACCAGCAACACCTTTTTTTCTTCTATCATATCCCTCACAAAGTGATACTGAACATCAATGTGCTTTGTCTTTGAATAATATGCAGGCTTTGCCAAGAAAATTACACATTGGCTGTCACAGTCTATCCTTATAGCTCCCTGTACTAACCCCATACTTGAACACAATCTCTGCAACCAAACTACTTCCTTGTTTGCATGAGTGGTTGCCATGTATTCTGCCTCTGTAGTTGATAGTGCCACTATAGATTGTTTCTTACTCATCCAAATGAATATACCTCCAAATAGTTTAAACACATACCTACTTGTAGATCTTCTCTGATCATAATCTCTAGCCCAGTCTACATCAACAAATCAACGAATATCCAACACTCTATCCAATCCTAGTCTTCCTTGGTAGCACAAACCATAATCACTAGTGCCACACAAATACCTGAAAACCCACTTCACCGTTGTCCAGTGCTCCTTCCTTGGTTTTGACATAAACCTGCTCAATACTCCCACTACATGTGCAATGTCTAGTCTAGTATAGACCATCGCATACATCAGGCTACTGACTACACTTGCATATGGAACATGGGACATGTCCTCTTCCTCTTCATGTGTCTTGGGACACTGTTCAGTAGATAACTTTACACCTACAGGAATAGGAACCTTCACCGGTTTACTATCTTGCTTATTAAAACTCTGCAATATTGTCTCAACATACTTCCTCTAGTTTAACTAGAGCTTCATATTTATCTGATCTCTTTTAATTTCCATTCCCAAAATATAGTTTGCAGTACCAAGATCTTTCATGTTGAATTTGGAGGAGAAATGGATCTTCAAATCCTGGATAATTTCTTTGTCATTTCCAACCAGAAACATATCATCCACATACAAGACCAGATAAATAACATGGTCACCAATTAATTTGAAATACACACAGTGATCTGCTTTGCTTCTGGTGAAGCCAAGTCCTCGTATAAATGTATCAAATTTCTGATACCACATCCTTGGTGACTGTTTTAACCCATACAAATACTTCTTTAACTTGCATACCAGTTCTTTCTTACCCTTCACTGCAAAGCCTTCAGGTTGCTTCATGTAGATCTCCTCTTCCAGATCCCCGTGAAGAAATGTTGTCTTCACATCCATCCGTTCTACCTCAAAATCAAAAGCAGCAGAAATAGATAAAAGTAATCTAATAGAAGTTACCTTGGAAACAGGAATAAAATCAATTCCTGGCATATAGGAATAACCTTTTTCTACCAACTGAGCTTTGTATTTCTCCACCTTTCCTTTTGCATTTGTCTTCTTCTTGAACACCCATTTGTTGCCAATGGGTTTCCTTCCAGCTGGCAACTCCACCAGATCCCAAGCCTCATTTTTGTGCAAAGAAGCCATTTCATCAACCATGACCTCTTTCCAAAGTTTTCCATCCTCTGAATCTATTGCTTCCTTCACAGTTCTAGGATCATCATCAGTAATAGATAAAGAAAAATTTGAACAGAAAGAAGATGGACTATACCTTTCTAGCTACCTTCTTTCTCGAACTGATCTTCTCACACCCATAGTTTGTGGCTCTTCATCTTCTGATTCCTCCTCTGTTGTAGAGTTTGATTCTTCCTCCTTTAGCTGGAACTCTATCTTCTCAGGTTCCTTTGGTTGGACTTCATGTTTAATAACATCTTTCACCTCTCCGAACACCACATCTCGGTTGTACACAACCTTCCTTGTTACTAGGTTCCAAATCTTATAACCCTTTAAACCATCCTTATACCTGATAAAGATGCACTTTTCAGATTTACTATCCAACTTGGTTCGTTTCTCCTTTGGAACATGTACATATGAATCACATCCAAATACCCTCAGATGTGAAAGAAAGGGTTTCTTACCAGTCCATACCTCTTATGGAGTCTTATCCTCAAACATTGATGAAGGTGATATGTTGACCAGGTAACATGCTGTCTCCACCGCCTCTGCCCAGAATTCCTATCCTAACTTGGCACCACTGAGCATGCTTCTTGCCCTTTCCGTCAACATCTTGTTCATTCTTTCTAAAACTCCATTTTGTTGAGGTGTATATGGAGTAGTATTTTGCCGTGCTATACCACACTTCTTACAGAATTCTTCAAATTCCTTACTGCAAAACTCTCCACCGTTATCTGTCCTCAACACCTTTATCTTCTTCTCTATATGGTTTTCCACCAGAGACTTAAATTCTTTAAACCTGTCAAAGACTTCAAATTTCTTCTTAAGGAAATATATCCATGTATTCCTTGAAAAATAATCTATAAATGATACATAGTACATAGACTTACCCAGTGATGGAACCTTCACAGGTCCAAACACATCACTGTGCACAAGCTCTAATATATGTTTCGCCCTCTTACCACCATAAGGGAAACTCACCTGATTCTACTTCCCATATACATAATTTTCATAGAAATCAAAATCCAGAGAGCTATTACTCATACCTTCTACCATACCTTTACCATGAAGTATTTGAAGGCCCTTCTCTCCAATATGTCCAAGCCTTTGATGCCACAGCATGGTCTTCTCTCCAGAGACCACTATATTTTCTGCTCCACTTTCAGGAACCATGGAACTATTACCCATCAACAACAGTGCTACCTTGCAGCTTGTACAGAGTTCCAATTCGAACTCCCCACATCAATACGAGTTCCCCCCAAACCATCTTGCAGGTATCCTTCTAGAACACTATTTTTACACCTGCATCATCCAGCTTGCTTACAGAAATCAGATTTCTGGCTAATGCAGGAATATGCAAAACACCCGGAAGTGTTCTAACCCTTCCACCTTGCAACTTCAACTTTAATTTTCGTGACCAACGATTCTAGCCTTCTTGTCATCCCCCAAGAATACATCACCACCATCATATTTCTCATACTTGCATAACCACTCTCTATGGGGAGTGAAGTAAAAGGATGCACCTAAGTCAATCAACCATGCCTCATGATCTACATTTGTACTTGAAGAAGCCATGTACACATCCCCACCTTCATATGAGGTGGTTTTCGCCTCTACAGAAGGAGCAACATCAGATCACTTTCCTTTATCAAGAGATTTAGATTTACAATCCCTTTTGTAGTGCCCTTCCTTTCCACATTTCTAGCACACTACCTTTACAAGTTTTCCTGGAGATTTAGATCTCCCACTCGATGACTTATTTTTGTTTCTGTTCTAGGACCGTCCTCACATAGACAAGGCATCACCATTCTGGCTCTCCATATTTTTCTGACTCATCTCCTCCGTCAGCAAGGATGAGACTATTTCATCAAACTGCAAGGCGGTTGCATTGCTACCTATTGCAATAACCAGACTATCCCACGAATCAGGTAGAGAACACAATAAACTGATGCACTTATCTTCATCTAAAATTTTAATATCAACAGATGCTAACTGACTTACCACAGTATTAAATGCATTCATATGCTCTTTCACCGAGTCTCCATCTTTCATCCTTAGGTTATATAGCTTTTTCCACAAGAACATTTATTCACCAGAGAATTAGATTGGTACAAAGTCCCTAACTTGTCCCATAAAGCCTTCGCCGTAGCTTCCCCTGATACATTCAACAATACTGAATCTGAGACACACAATCGTATTGTGCTCTTTTCCTTCTGATCCAACTTCTTCCATTCTTCATCAGACACTCCCTTTGGTTTAGTACCCGGATCTACCACGATCCATTGATCTTTATCCACCAACAGATCCTCCATCTTGAGTTTCCACAACTCAAAACTCTGACCATTAAATTTATCAATCTGTATCTTTCCACTGCTCACCATCTTCTTTTACTACAAGAATTGATCTTGCAGATATCCCACTTAACAGGGTCTACCACAGGCCCAAGCGAAACCCCTCAGCAACAAAGGCATCCCCTTGAAGCCAAAACAACGCTGATACCAAATGTAGGTTTTAACCCCATACATTAATTACCTGCATACGAATTCTAAAACATAGAAAATAAACAATGCGAGAGCATAACACATAAAACACATATACACAAATATTTTCCCCTGGATCCCAAAACCAGGACTACCAGCTTGATTTTTCATTATTTTCCTTTCAATTTTACAATACATATTTATACTTGTCGAAGCATCCAATACCATGGACCGAAAACCATCGCGTCCAATACCATGGACCGAAAACCATCACGTCCAAAACCATGTGCGAAAAGCATGCACAAAACCATAGGTAGGTCCACCCAACCTAACATAGGGTCCAAAACCAAAATTTTCCAGGGCGCTGCCCTGACCCCATAGAGTGGGGTTACTTGTACCCCTAAAACCCCCTGTAACTCCCCTCGCTACGCAATCAGCACAACAAAGGGGGGGCTCTGCCCCCCCTCTAACCCCCGAGTTAACTACGTGGGCTAGTCATGGAAAGTATATAACATAACCCAACAGTCACAAAGAGGATGACCTAGGTGTTCCACCCCTACGACTATGAAGTCTTTACCGAGAAGCCATATAGGCATATTAACTGCAAATAAAATAAGAAGGGTCGACTCTAGAAAACTTAACGACTGAGGTGGACATAGAAAAGAGAGGGTAGGACCCCAGTACAATATGAACCACAAACCCTGTAATATAACAAGAGATAAATTTATGTGGGTGGAAGAAGAAAACTAGGAGCCGACAACACTTCCAAACTAATACCTGCCCAAACTTCCCGAAACTCGAAACTTTGTGTGAACCAAGAGCTGAATGAATTAGAAATGTTTGAAATATTGAAGTTCTAGTGAGGCCATATCCATTATCAAAACAAAATAGATAAGGTACTACGTTATCATAGTCCACAAACCAACACTAGGCAATTAAATGAGATCTTGACCAAATTTGAATTCTGAGGTGTCACAGAGAGTAATACTTCCACCAATTTGAATGACCAACCAGGCCCTGAGTTGTATAAAAAGTGCACAAAGAATATTTACACTTATGGAGAAAAAAGAAATGACCCATATGAGAGATGACTACCTTACAATTAATGACAACACGACCAAGTAATAACCATACCTTTGAGAGACTAAAACGCAACCATACAATGACTGTCTTAGGAGAGTATAACAAAAATATGCCTTTTTTTAGTCCAACATAAACCTCTCTTGTTCACCATGAACAAATTAATTATTGTGGATTTATACCAGCAACAACCAAAACAAAGTTTTTTCGCCACCCTGGGTCCAAGACCATGCATATATAACATGGCTCTAACATGAGAGGTTGGGCTTATTGAATGAGGCGAGCAATAGGAGCACTCAACATGGTGAACCAAGTACACAATCCAAACCAATACTCTGCCATCCCAAAACACTTCAGCATGATAAGCTCATAAATGGACTTTCCCCATTTGTCAGGGAATTCTCTGTCCACGACCAATCCACCATGAGAGGGGTGATCCATCTCAGAATAGACAGGATGAATTTTGTTTCTAAAAACACTATCATATACATAACCACATCCTCCCACCTTCTAACATTTAAGTCTATCAAACTTGGGTAGGTGTAGCATGGTTTGGGAATCGTGAGATCGCCATGCAAAGTGCATGCATAGCCAAGTGTAGAGCAAGGCTCTAACGCTAAGGGATGTTTCCCTATAAACCATACATAATAATTTCATGTCAATTATAAATTCTATCTGTAAAATAGCATCAGGAAAGATCCTCATTATGATTATGCCTCCTGCATGGAATCGATGACCATGAGAGAAACCCCATTAGGGACGTTTAATTCCGCTAATAATTTATCTTGTTCTAGCCAATGCATGGTTTCTTGTAGGTTCTCCCTACATGCCATCACTGACAAAGACTCATCAAATGTTATGTGTCCTCTTGAATTTCTCCAATTCGCTAATGTGTCCACCACCTTGTTACTTTCTCGTCGCGTGTCAATAGGAATAACATAGTTGAATTCAAACAACAAATCTTTAACGTTGTTGACCACATCCTAGAGGTGCCAACTGTGGATGAGTTTATCTACCAGGTGACCGAGTAATAATTTGTGTACACAATGGATGACTATTTGAGAGTCAACGTGAACCTGAATCAAACGATACCCTTCTCTAACGGTTATTTGTAGACATTTCTCAAGTGCCAAAAATTGTGTAGGTTATTGGTTGTTGTCATGTAGTAAAAGGTGAAAACATGTAATGGATCATAATTCTTATCCCTAAAAATCCCTCCATAACTTGCCTTTCATGGATTTCCCTCAGAAGCTCCATCAAAGCTCAATTGGATGAAAGCTCTTAAAGATGGAAAAAATGAATTCTTGCTCGGGTACTTTCATTCATGAAACACGTAGGAAGGAGTGACAAACATATTTGGATGGATGTCAAGGCATTTTAAGATGACATCTGCATACTCGCCGACGTGCCAACCCTCCCAAGTGGGAGGGGAAACTAGCACCATTTCTCTGATGTTTTTGAGAATAACTTCTTGTAAAAGTTAGGCATCGACCTATTTTTCCCTTTAAATATTCTCAAATTTTTCTCCTTCCAAAAATCCTATAGAGTAAAACCTAGAGCTAGATGTCAGGCTCATAATACCACTAAGTTTTTAAAATTTTGATCAAACCATTGACCTAACCATGTTTTTATATTTGTGGAACTGGGTAAAGTACACCTAAAAATTTGTTGGAAAAAATCCCACATACTCATGGTGAAAGGACAAGTAATTAGAAGGTGACCTTTTGATTCTTCCTATTGTGAACATAGCATACAAAGTGATGGGCCCTCAAAACCTTTCCTTCAAAAATGATTGCAAGTTAATGAACACCCCCAAGATATCATCCATAGAAAATTTGAAATCTATGGCCATCCAAATTGCCTCCACAATCGATTCCATGGAGTAGTATTCTCATGAAACTGAAATCTAGCTATCAAATAATAAGCTTATTTTAAATAAAAAGTTCCTAATGATTGCCACCCCAAATGAAGAATATCCTACTTATAGGAAACTCATATCAGTCTCTTGTTGAGTACTTGTTGGTATTCCTCCCATGGGTGAGAATCACATGAATGGTCCCAATCAACTTTATCTTTCCACTACCTCCAATAATGGTCTTTATCTAAAGGCTTCCAAAGTCAAGCTATCTTATGCCCCTCGTTCTTTTGATAAAAAATTTATGGGTTGTACATTCTCATTCCCCTCTAAAGGTAGATACTGTTTCCAAGAATCCTCAAAAAAATGATGTCATTGACCCCCTTCTTACCTCCCAAAATGCATACTATCTCACAACATTCTAACCCTCCTGCACCTATGTCAATACGCCAGAGCCTTGGATTCTTCCTTCAAAACATAATTTCTCCTCTTGTGTGTGCAGAGGAAAGTATTTTTGTAACCAAATATGTTTCCAGACTTGCGGGCCTCCCTGAACCCAAAGCCACCACAAATTCATATCATAAGCGGTACTAATGAGGTGAGGGCCTCGAAGGCCCAACCACCCAACAATTTTGGTGTAACCAACTTGTTCCAAGCAACCAAGACCCACTTGTGTGCTTTGGCAGAGCCTCTCCACAAAAAGTTCCTCCAAATAGATCGCAGTTGTCGACACACTATACGTGGAATAGCCATTATCTATAATTGGTAATTTGGCATTGCTTGTAAAAACTACTTTGGTCAATACTATACGACTTGGGAAATTGAGTGCCCTAAAATCCCAATTTTTGACCTTGCATCGTTTCTTTTTTATGAGGTCTTCCCATGTAATGACCCTATTGTGATGTAAAACAAGAGGTACTCCCAAATACTTGGAAAGAAGGTGGCCTCTACTCAAATGCAGAGTTCAAGTTAACCTGAGTTGAACAACTTTTAGACAGTTGAAGAAAAAAATGCTCATTTTATCATTATTAACAATTGTTCCTGAGGCTTTCATAAATATTTTTAAACGTCTACCCATTCTTTTCATTGCTTTCCAAGTAAGTAACCAAAATAATATTACACCATAAGAAAATTGTTGATGGGAGATAGGAAGGTCAACCCCATATAGGCGTAGATCATAGATATGTACCAATTCTTATTCTTTGTGAAACATTCGTCCAAGTCCTTCCATATCTAATATAAAGAGAAACAACGATAAAGGATCACCCTCCCTCAACCCTTTGGAAGGTTGAAATCTATGAGAAGGTGAACCATTAATCAATAGAAAAAAGAACATAGATGAAATAAGAGATGACACCCATTATATTCATTTTTCTGAAAATCCATAAGCTCAAAGAACCTATAATAAGTATGTCAAACATAATCGATCGAAAGCCTTATATAAGTCAATCTTGATAATCATACCTGGAAGTTTTGACACCCATAGAGAATGGATGATTTTTTGCACCACAATAATACCATCTGCAACATGTCGCTCCTCTACAAAGCCGGTTTAAGTAGGAGATACTACGATAGGAAAAATTGGCTTCAATCTGTTTACAATTACTGTTGAGATACTTTTATATAACACATGGCATAGAGAAATAGGCCGAAAACCATTAGGGTTCTCTAAAAGACATATTTTTGGAACAAGTGAGAAGAAAGTTGCATTCAGTGTTGCATGATTAGATTTGATACATCTTTACTCCTCCGCTAAGTTGTGGATCTCCTTACCTAAGAACCACCAACACGCCTGGAAGCAATCTGTCATAAAAGCCATTAGGCCCTAGTACCTTAGTACCTTATTCTTAGGCATATTAATAACCACCATTTCTATCTATAGAAAAGAGATTGGTCTCATTAATGCAATATTTTTCTCATTATTGGGAATCCTTGGTATATGTTGTAGAACTGTGTTTATGGTTGGTTATCTTTGGGAGCATTTCTCATTCAAGAGATCATTAAAATAATTTACCAATTCTATTTCTGTTTCCTGATGTTGGAGTTTTCTTTCCCCATATTGACGAATAAGAGAAAAACATTTTTTATTATGGCGTCGCTAAATCTTATCATTATGGAAGAACTTTGAATTATGTTCTCCTTCCTTGATCCATTGTATCCTCAACTTTTGTTTCCATAGAGACTCTTCTTGTTGCATTTTGTGCTTTAAACTGTGAATAATCACCACCTTTGCGGTCACCAACTCTGTAGATTGACCTTGCAGGATGATATGTTGTTGTATACTTGAAATTTTCCTTTCCAAAGCTTTCTTATCTTCAAAAATATTTCCAAAGATATGCTTATTCCAATGTTTAATCCTAAACTTCAACACCTTTAGTTTGAGTTGGAATGTACACATTTTATTATTACCTTGGATGTCTAACTCCTTCCACCATTTGTTTAATAATTCTACAAAACCTGTAGATTGAAGCCAAAAATTTTCAAAATGGAATAGACGATTGAGTGGGGCTTCCTGCAAATCTAATTTCAATCGAATGCGCCAGTGGTCCAAGCCCACACAAGGAAAAATTGAAACTTCAATGAATATATCCTTTTGTAAAACTTCCTCTTATAGTATAAATCAATCCAAGGGGAATTCTATTTGGTTTTCCCCTCCAAAATGATTATTCCAAGTGATTAATGGTCGAGATGTCAATGAGGTGCAAACTCACAATATACCCATCAAATGCAGCTAATACTAGGTCTAACCTGGGTACTCCTTTCTTCTCCTCTAACAATCTTGTGAGATTGGAATCACCACAAAATCCCCATAAGGAATTCCCTATCATTTGTTGTATATTGAGTAGTTACTGCAAAAAAACCATCTTATCCCTTGCACAAAAATAACCATAAACTAATGATAAAAAAATTATGTCTTTCGTCCCAACATATCTAAACCGTTCTGTAAGAACTTGAATAGTGGCCATCCAATCTTGGAAAACTACCCCATTTGGATTCCACTAGACATATAGACCTCATGTGTTACCTCTTATGTCCAAAGACATTGACTTACATCCTTTCCAAAGTTATTTGCAATTTGGCTCATTTTTTCCCCTGCAAATTTTCTCTCTTTTAATATAGCGATAACTAGTTTTTCCTTTTTAATTCGTTCTCTGAGATTTCATTGCTTCCCACTGCTATTAAGCCCCTGAATTTTCTGTGATATTATTCTCATGATGAAGGGTTGGGTAGAGGCCATGTGATTTCTGGAAAAGCCATTACTTGGCCAAGAATAACTAAGTTTGCTTCGACATTTTGCCTTGCTTCCTTCTTCGGATTGTTCAACTTATTTTTTGGTTCTTTGGTAAGGTCCTTGAGGAGGATTTATTTCCCCTTCTGCTTGAAGCCTTGAAAATATCGAGTTATTGTATCCCTTACTGAGTTTTTTTGTTTTTTTTTGCATCTGAGATGAACATTTGCATATATATCTTTATTTTCCTTGGTTAAGCCTCCCAAATATTGTTGGGACCATTATTTCACCATGGAAACTAACAACCTCTCCTCTTATGAGAGTTATATCGGGTTTTGCTTCAACAAAGGGGTGACTTCCTCAAATCCTGGAAAGGCATAAAAATCAAATCCCCCTTATATAGTATCTTCATCCTCTAATTTTCATTTTAGCGCATTTTTTTCTGGGGTTAGCTCTAAAGATGTCTTGTCCATTTGTGTGTCCTCCATTTTTTGATAATCTTCCTCCACATCCTCCAATGCTAAAAAAGGATTGTTGTCATCCATCTCCTTTGATTTAGGAGAGCTTCGGTTCTTCTGGTTGCATCTCCTTTTTGCGACCTTCGTGAAGCCATCATTTCCAGCCTAACCCCCTATTTCCTATTCTTTCTGTCTCAATGGAAATTCCCTTATCAGATGGCCATGCTCATGAAAAATCCGACACAGTGAACGAAACATGTTCATAGTCTATAGGTTGGTTCCATACCTCTCCCTGATAATCTAACTCAATTGAATCTAGTAATGACTTAGAGATATTCATATACACACACAACCTGGGATATGACATATTTTCCCCCCTTTTCGTGAGCTCTAAGACTTTGACAAAATTCCCTAACGTTATCCCTTCTAGAATTTCTGGTATCCAGAAGTCAATTGGAAGTGAATACAATCTTACCCATAGTGGATCTACTATAAACTCCTCCTTATCGGGGTTGAAACAAGTTTCCCAATGTTTTATATAGAGGTTCATGTTGTTGTATAAATAGGGCCCTCCCTAAAAAATTCAAGATTTATCTTCAAGATTGGAGAAAATAATTGTGAAGAAACCTTTTGGCCCCATTCACAAATCTACTTGCCCCTTTGGTTGTCAATTCTATTGTATCCAACATTCCAATTCCTTCTCTGCAGGTCAACTCCCTATAAATTTGCAAATAAAATAATGATATCTCATGTGCTTCACGTGATTGTCTAGACATCTCAAAGGGATGACAAATATATGGTTTTGATAGGCCTTAGGGATAAAATGACCCCACAACCCCATTTTCCACTTATCACCGAGAATAGGAAGCGGTGAAAAGCTTGAGGATCCAATTTTCCTCTTCCATGAAAATACCGACCAGTTAGAGCATTTTAGAAGGAGGGGTGGCCCCCTCCTGCCCTTGTATTCATTTTCAAGAACCCCCTGTCCGATAATATTTTTTTGTATGTAGAATCAAACATGGGATGGAGAAAGAAAAATAACCCTTACCCTACTACCAATCTATTAGAGACCCATAATTGAGTTCAGAGCAGTCTATTTCAATCACACCTCTCATTTTTTTTAAAGGCTACTCATATTCATGTAATCACTTACATTCATAAATTTACCTTGTATGTATGAAAAAGAAAAAGAAATAAATTTGTGAGCGAGAGTTTACCCCAACAATGATCATTTGGTGTTGGACGCAAAGTGTGCTCTTCCCTAATTTTATTAAATTACAATCCCCTTTAATGTGTGATGCAAAACCTCTTAAAATTTTGCAAAAATATACTCTATCATTGGTTGGGAGAACTAACGAGGTCATACTAAGTAAAAATTTCAAATTTAACTCATGACCTATAAGCTCATCGACCCTTTAATGTATGATGCAAAACCTCTTAAAGTTTGAAAAAGTATACTCTTATCATTGGATGGGAGAACTAATGAGGTTATACTAGGTAAAAATGTCAAATTCAACTCATGACTTATAAGCTCATCGGCAAAAAGAGAAAAATGTGTTGGGTTTCGATAACCCATCCCATCAAATTTAGTTGATGGCTAAGGTAAACAACATATAGAGAAATATTTTTGGTACTTGACTCCATGGATGATTTGCAAAATATTTTGGGTTTCGATAAGCCACCCCATCAAATTTAGAAGATGGCTTGAGTCAACAACTGATTAATTGCAAAATATTTTGGGTTCTGATAACCCATCCCATCAAATGTAGCAGATAGCTTGGGTCAACAACTGATGGAATATTTTTGGTTGACAACTCGCGAAATATTGTCCATGGACAATGAATTTGGTTACTAATTCATGAAATTTCGTCAAGGGCCAACAAGCTTATTTGGGGTCAACATGAGTTTGACTCTAATAAGCCAAATATTTTGGGTTGGTGAATCTTCAAAATTCATTATGAAAATTATTTGGCGTCAACATATCATAAGCCAAATATTTTGGGTTAGTGAATCATAAAATTTCATTATGACATCATGGGTCAATTTGATAGACAAAATATTTTAGGTTGGTGACTAGTCAAATTTAGATGATGGTTGATGAACTCATTAATGGTCAATGAGCATCAAGGAGTCAATTTGATAGTCAAAATATTTGGGGTTGGTAAATATTCAAATTTAGGTGATGGTTAATGAACTCAATAAAGGTCAATGAAAAAGAAGAAGGTTGATTTATTAGTGTTAAAATGTTTTGGCTTGGTAATTTTGAATTTCACTAATGGAATTTGGAAATTTCGCATACGGATAATTTATACACTTAATGATGGTATTAGTTAAATATATTATACTATTTATTATTGTTATTTATGCTGACAAGCATGTCTATTTTGAAATATGGTTTCATTATCAATAATTATTAGATAGATGATAGGAATTTAACCTCTATAAAATATTCTTAGTAGTATACACAAATCAAAGAGTGAATATTTATTTCAAAAGTAGTTATGTATTTTTTTCCCTTTTAATTAAATTCATAAATGGAAAAAATGTCACATGAACATGTGTCATGTGAAATGAGTTATGGTTTTTTGAGCATGTGGTATTGATAAGCCATGGTATTCGTCCATGATATTGTAAGAGAGACTATTTATAGATTAAGAATCTCCATGATTAAGCGGGGTGAATATATATAGTTAAGACTCTTGCTACATGTTTTTTTAAAATGTGTATATGTTAAACGTATATAGTAATTATTTTTAATAATAATAACGATTTTAAATAAAGTTGGCACATGAGGCATAGAATATAGGGTTTCATTGTGTTTTGTTTAGGCAATCCTTGGTGAAAAGATCACTAGTTTGAAACTCTGTATGCAAAAATCTAACCACGATGGCTTAGATGCCCTGGGGTCACGACTACTCAAGCCACAAGTTAGGTGTGTCGATCATCTCAAGGCTCACATTACCTAACAAAAAAATAAGTTTAAATAAACTTATAATTTAGTTAATTCTTATGATTTTTATAATTTTAGCAAGTTGAGATTATGATAAACAAATTGACTTGATGATTATTATGGATTGATGCATATCCACATTTACTAGCCATGTAATTTATATGGTTAGGTTAGTAATATTATTATATGAACTTAAATGTCTTAAATTAATAATCAAAAATTAGATTAATTAAATATAATGCGATTAATTCTTGGCACCGAGGGTGAAAATCTTCAAATGATCATATCTTTGTTGGAAATAATGAGGGGAGTTGAATCAATATTTCTTTACTTTTGACAAATTTTCACTTAGTTAACCTTGAAACTGTATTCACATCACATAATCAATCATCCACAACCTATGAACATAGAGATTAAACTGAAAATCAAAATTTGAAGAAGAAATACTTGAAAGCAATATTTAATTGATTACATTCTCTTGTGAGGACACCAATCCTCAGTGAGCACTAACTTATAGTAATTGCAGGCTCCAACCCAAACTCAACCTTCAATACACCATAACTTGGACTTCAAATCAGCCTTAAACTTGGCCTTCAAGCCACAAGGACTTGGACTTTAAACCAAGCCTGAACTAGATCTTTAAATAGTAGTACTCAACCCTGAAACTAGGCCTTCAAACAATAGGACTTATCCCCTAAAAATTTTCCTTTAAACACTAATAATCATCCCTAAAAAAAACCTCAAACAAAACAAAAATACTTGCCAAGGGGAATGCCAAAACCTTTGAAAAGATGTGTTAAAACCCTTCCATAAAAAGATACTTCAACTTGGCTTCACTTCACTTCTTTGTAGTTCATGAAGTATGAACTTCAGGCCTACTCCTTCGCTCTTGTAAACCAAGAATCCAATGCTTGATTTGAGTGGCTAGAAATGCTCCTTATCACTCCTATTTATAGTGTGTTTGGACATTTGGTTAGAGACAACTTGTCCATTGGTTGGGTTGACTCATTCAATTGGTAGAATGTATAGTGTATATTCAAAAAATAATGTGTCCTTAACTTTGAGGAGTTATAAGGCATGCCATATATCATTAGAAAGATATTGGAATATGCTTTCCAAACATATCCTATGATCCCATTTGAGCTAGATAATTGGAGTAAAAATTTCTTCAAATATAGGGTATCCAAATGGGGTCTTCTTATACTTTGGTTGCATCATTTTGGAAAAATATTTCACATCTCCTCATTCCTATGGAATTAGATGGATTTCCATAAACTATTGGAAATGTATAGGAATATGTTATTTGACTATGTAATTTATATTTCATTTGGACAACCTTTGACATCAATAATAACCATTTTCAACACTCTCCCCCTTTGTTATTAATGTCAATACTTTGACATATTCTTCTTCTTCTACTTATGGTTGCTCCCCTATCTACATTCTCTTCATACTTTTTGTCAACTTCTCCGCCTGTCTACGTTCTCTCCCCTTTTGACATTAATAGAAATGGGTGTTCCCCTTGAGTTTGTGCTTCCTTTACTAAGATATTCAAAAGTTTATCTAGGTAGAGGTTCAATAAAGATGTCAACAATCTATTCTTTGGCACTAATATATTCCATCTTCAAATTTTGATCAACAACTTGTTCTTCAAGGAAATGATACTTGATTGGAATATACTTTATTTTTGAGTTCCATGATAGGATTTTTTGAGATATTGATTTCATTATTGTTGTCACATAAAATAACAATGGGTTGATAATATTTCTATAAAGTTGGTTTCATCTAGAGAACTTGGGTATGACAGTTTGTTGTTGTTATGTATTTGGCTTTGGTTGTAGAAAGAGAAATTGATGACTTCTTTCTACTTGACCAAGATACAAGGAAATCTCCCAAGAAAAAGGAAATTTCCTAACAAAAATGCACTCCCATTGGTGATTTTTTTTGTCATCAATACTACTTTCCCAATTAGCATCTATGTATGTTGTCAATAAGAAATATGTATGCTTGGGATACCAAAGACCAAATTTAGTGTGTCCTTTAAGTATCAAAATATCATTTTTACCACTTGCATATGCAATTATTTGGTGCTAAATGAAATATTGCAACCATTTGAATTGTCTGCATAATGTTTTGTCTCAAGGTTGTCAAGTATAGTAGAATCCCAATTATATATCTATAAAGTATTGAATTGACTTCAAGAGATTCACCATACTTTCTTAACATGCATCTGGTAATCATAAGGATATTAAATAGTGCACATTCTTCTATTCCAAAACTCTTGAGCATCTTCTTGAGATATTTGGTTTAGGAAATGAATATTCCTTCATTGGTTTGAGAAACCTGTAGTCCAAGGAAGAAGGATAATTCCTCAATCATTGACATTTCAAATTCCTTTGACATTTTCTAGGCAGATTCATTACTCATATCATCACTATTTCTTCCAAAGATGAGCTCATCCATATACACAAGTGTAATAAATAAGTTATAATTTTCCATGTTGATGTATATATTATTGTCAACAACCCCTGTTTTGAAACCTTGTTGTTGAAGATAGTGGTCCAACCTAGCATACTAATCTCTTGGAGATTGCTTTAACCCATAAAGATATTTCTTCAATTTGCACACATAGTCTTTATTTTCAGACAAGTAAAAACCTTCTAGATGTTAGATGTATACTTCCTCCTTTAAGTATCCATTTAGAAAGAATTTTTTAACATCCATTTGATAAACTTTGAATCCTTTCAAATATGAAAATTAAAATAACATTCTTATTTCTTATAATCTCACAAATGGAGCAAAAATTCCTTCAAAGTTAATTCCATCATTTTTTGCATAGCTCTTACAAACAATTCTTGCTTTGTTTATGATAATTTTTCCCTCTTCATTCATATTGTTTTTGAACACCCACTTAGTCCCAATTATGATTTTATCTTTCATTCATGGCACAAGTTCCCATGTTCCATTTTTCTCAATTTCATTTAATTTTCTTCCATAGCATTTTCCCAATGTTGGTCCTTACTAGCTTGTGAAAAGTCCTTTGGCTCTATTTTGGATAACGAAGCAAGGTTTCCTTTTCCTAGTGAATTGGTCATTCTTCTCTAGGTTTGTATTCTTGCATAAACATCTCCAATAATTTGGTTCTTTGGATGATTTTTTGTACGAATTCAAAAGTTGTCTTTGATGGAGATCGTTCTTCCTTCGTAGTAATCTCTATTTTTTTGTCCTACTTCTTTCTCTAGATAATATTTGTCTATTCTTACATCAATACATTCCACAAATTTTCATAGTTTTTTATTTTATCATTTGTAATATTTGCTTCTTGTTGAGTATCCAAGAAAGATTCTCTCATTTACTCTAGAATCAAAATTTTCCAATTCATCATCATTTATCTTCATGTAACATTTTCTTCCAAAAGAATTTAAATAGTTAACTGAAGCTGGTTTTTTTTTTCATAGCTCATATGGCATCTTGCTGTCGTTAACTCTAAGTTTTTATTTCTTCATGATGTAAAATACTATAGCGACTGCTTCTTTCCAAAACTTATCTAGTGATTTGGCTTATAGCACATTTGTTCTTTCCATTTCTTGTACTAATCTATTCTTTCTTTATACAACATTTTTTTGTGGAGTTCTTGCAACTAAAATTTGTCTCTTCTTCCCATACTTCTCAGATAACTCATTAAAATCATTTGAGGTAAATTCACCTCCTCATATGATCTTAGCCGTTTGATTCTTAGATTAATTCCATTTTCAACAAAGGCTTTGAATGATTTGAAAGTATCTGATGCTTCTAATTTTTCTTTAAGAAGTGAAACCCAAACCATTCTAGTGTAATCATCAATAAACAACATAAAATAACTTTCACCTTGCATGGTTTGTGATCTTGTTGGTCCACATAGATTTGTGTGAAAAATATCTAGTGGCCTTGATGTCAACCACTCCTTTGAATTGAAGCTCACCCTTGTCTATTTCCCATGTTGTCACGATTCACAAACAACGCTTATTAGTTTTGATATTTTGGGAATATCTCTCACTGCTTGTGTTCTACTAATTTTTACAAAACTGTCAAAGCTCAAGTGTTCTAGCCTTTCGTTCCATAACCATCCACCATCTATATATCCAATGTAACATTTTTCTCCTTGAATTTGATAAAAAATTATTCCTTATTTCTCTTCCCATTAATCTTCCTGATTTAGTCATCTTTATTTCACAATCTTTAGCATGAAAAGTGAGATCATAACCTTGATTGCACATCTGGATGACACTTAAAATATTATGTTTGAGTCCTTCAACATACAAAACATTTTGTGCTTTATTCCTACCATTGTCAAGGCTTGTGGTACCTCTTCTAACAATTCTTACAGATCTATTGTCTCCAAAAGAAACATTTCCTCATTTTTCTTCTTTTTGGGTAATAAATTTATTTTGATCTTCGTCCATGTGTCTACAGCACTTTCTATCAATTAACCTATGAATTATATTGTTTCAAGAATACATAGCTAGCCCACATTTTTTTGTTGGTGGTTCTTCCTATTTTATCTTCAAAAACCCTTCTCTTGATCTTGTAGGACAGTCTCGTGCCACATGTCCAAAATTGTTGCATCTATAACACTCTATATTATACTTGGATAATGGTGCAAATGAATTATGATTTCCACTATCATCAATATATCTGATTATGATGTCTACGAGCTTATTTTTATAGGTTTGATGAGAACCTTTTTCATAAAAATATTTCACACAAGCTTTACAATCCCTTGCTTGATGACCAAAATTTTTGCATGAAAAACGTGACCCAAAAAAATAGTTTGATACTGACCTAAGTATTGTTGACAAGATGGAATAATTCTTTTAAAGTTTATCTACTTCAGAGATGCTCCAAATATTTGTTGGTCCTTGTCCCTAATCATATTATTGTTTGCATTGTGAATGAACCCCTTTAGAGCATCAACATAGTGTTTTGGTGTAGAGGTGTTTCCAACTCCTCCCGTCTCCTCTCCTTGCTCTTGCTAAGATTGAAGCTTTGAGGTTTTTCCTTAACTTCCTTAGCTCTGACTTGGTGGTTGCATGTTTTTTGTATGAGATCTCACCCATATGACCAAGACCAGTTTTGAAATATGATGATTTTTTACTACTAAGAATAGCATCCAGTGTTTGAGAGTTTTTCATGTTTTTGTTGAGGTTATCTAGCTTTATCTTTAATGAGACAATTTTCGCTTCAATCTTTTCATATTTTTCTTCCTTTTTATTTTAGCCAAATTTTCAACACTTCTTCCACTCTTTTTACTTCCTCTCTTTCAATATTGATGAAGATGATTTCCTTGGATAATCTTTTTTTCTTCTTCTTAAGGTTATCAAATTCTTCTAATGCACTGAAAATTTTTGCTTCAAGATCCAATATGCCTTCAACACTTTCTCCTTCCGCTTTTTCCTTTTTCTCCTCTAATTTGTCTATGTTGGATTCCTAATTTGTGGCTAAAAAAGGGATATTTATTTTATCATCATCAAAATCATATTCTTCTTCTTCCGAAAAATCATTATCCTCTTTGGAATAGAGATTTTTATTTTTCAAAGATTTTCCTTTGAAGACCATTTTTCTTTATCATTACTATCTTCCCTATAAGGAAACTTAGCAACAAAATCTTCTATCTTACCACAATTAAAACATATGAGTGTTAACTTACCCTTGAATTTGGATTTTCTCTTTAGTTTTCTAACTAGATGAGCTATTTCTATATAGATTCATCATTGGTACAATTAGACTTGCATTTTCTTGACTTCTTATAACCTTTGAATGTTGCTTCATTATGTGATGAGTTTCCCATCCTAATTTAGTATGCAGTGAGAATTCCCTAAAAGTTGTCCATTTTTCAGATTCTCCAAATCTCTTAATACTTTTATGGCAAATACCTTTGCATCAAAACACAGAGGAAGAGAACTCAAAATTTTTTGACCAACTATTGTTTCTTTAAACTCTTCACCAAATCCTTTGAGATAATTAACCGCTTCATCTATTAAAAGAAAATAATCAACAACATCTTATTCATCATTCATTTTTAGGCTTTCAAACCATCTCCAAAAATTTTGAATCTTTGCCTTCTTTACTTTCACATCTCCTTCATAGTTGCTTACAATCTTGTCCCACATCTCTTTAGTTGATTCACACTCCATAACTTTATCAAATTATAAATATGATAAGCCACTGAAAATGGAGTTCATGGCTTTTGCATTGGATACATGAGCCTTTCTCCCATCTTGATCAATTGGGGGAGAGGATGAGGATTTATATCCATTTGTAACAGACTGCCAAACTTCAGTAAGAAGAGACATCAAGTGTGTTCTCATTCTTATCTTCCAAAAGATAAGATTTGTTCCATCAAATAAAGGAATTTTTTTTGAAGCTTATCAACTATCCATTTCCCCCTATAAGATCGTATTCTATCTATTTATTTGATACCAATTGTTTGATATAATGAGGGGGGTGTGAATTAGTATTTTGTTAATTTTGACATTTTTTTGCTTATTTAACCTTGAAATTGAATTCACATCATATAATCAATCATCCACAATGTATGAACACATATATTAAAGTATAAATCAAAATTTGAAGAAGAAATACTTGAAAACAATCTTTACTTTATTACATTCACTTTTGATGACACCAATCCTCTATAAGCACCAACTTACAAAAAATTGCAAGCTCCAACCTGTCAAGAAGATGAGCACACCAATCTCATTAAAAACCAACTTACAATAATTACAAGCTCCAACTTGAAGTCAACCTTTAATACATTAGAACTTGGACTTGAAATCATGCCTAAACTTGGCCTTTAATACACCAAGAGTTGGCCTTCAATCTAGGTCTAAACTCAATCTTCAAATAATAGAAATGAGCCTTAAAACTATGCCTTCAAACAACAACAATTGTCCTTTGAAACTCGATCTTCAAACAACAATACTCAACCCTGAAAATAAGACCCAAAACAAACCTAAAACTCTTCCCAAGAATAATTCCAAAAAGCATTCAAAAGAAGAGCCAAAACACTTTCACATAAAAATTCTTCAACGCGGCTTCACTTCACTTCTTAGTTTATGAAGTGTGAATTTCAGGCCTACTTGTTAGCCTCATACATATATTAGGAATCATTAAGTCCAAATTAAATATTGATTAAGTATTTATTAAAAGGAGTGTGAAGGAATAGTTTATAAGAAAATATGAAATTATTCATATAGAAAGTAGACTTTAGAAGTCTATGTGTGACTAAAGATGAGAATAATGAGAGAAGTTAGGGATGGATATCACACAAAATCAGCTAAAATATTTGTGGAGACATTCATGGAGATATTGCGGAGGAATTTATGGAGAAGGTTGAACCAATTAGCCAAATTTATAATTTGTTATGAGAACCTCAATGAAATTGTGTTAAGAGCCATTGGTCAGTGAAAAATTGCTACAATATGCATGAAGTTACATGAAAAAAATCACTGCATGGAGCTTCCATTCAATTGTGATGTGTCAAACCAATGTTTTGTAAGCATTAGTAATCTAGATACATTAAGATCATTTCCCAATTACCAAATTCAATTGAATTCTGTGTTGAAAACTGCGTTGAAGCTACATAGAGCTCATTGTCAATGTGGTGTGCATAGCTACAAGTGGGAACAGAATTCCAGCTGTAGATCTGGAACCATCAGAAAATGGTTGGTGAGTATTGATGCGTAGAACATTGAGACCCATAGGCGTCCACTGAGAAATTTCATGAGTAAAGCTAATCCAAGTATTATCTGTCAGTGCTACATACCAAGGAGATCTTGGCCTCAAATTCTTATTCTTTTGGATCTATTTGACTGATCTGCCTGTAAAATAGAAAGAAAATCATTGACATACCAAGGAGATCTTGGCCTCAAATTCTTTTGATGTATACGACGTGACGCGTCTGCATGCTGCATGATTTTCAAGGTTGCGTTAGGGAAGGACTTGATGAGAACCTCCGTGGAGGCCAACAAATATAACTTAGATTTTACAGAAGGTACGCTAAACCTTCAAAGCTCTGAAAGTATGGTAAAACAAATAAACAAATTATACTAACCAAATAAGACAAAGATGAAAAGTTCTTGAAATTTGAGCTTTAATATTTTTATGGTAATGGGAGGTGAAAGTATGAATATAATATTTTTATGGAAATGGGAGGTGAACTTATTAATATAAGACAAAAATGAAAAGTTCTTGAAATTTGTGCTTTAATATTTTTATGGAAATGGGAGGTGAACGTATCATGGTATGGTATGGAATAAAAATTTATGTGACATTGCACTGATAAGGAGTATGAGAGTGATAAAGTTGTTTTTATTTTCTATATTTCGAGTAATAAGTGATTCTTTTATGTTTGGAGTAACCAGTAATTTTTGTAATTCTGGAGTGATTTGTAATTCTGGAGTGATAAGTGAGTTTTTTTTTAGAGAAATGTATTGTTGTAATTCAGAGTAATGTTTTATTTTGAGAGGGGTGAGCTGAATATTTAAATTCAAGATTGTAATCGAATTTTGGGGTGTATTTTTGGTTGAACCCGACATCCAAGCCAATCATTAAGTCATAATTGATAGGGGCTAAGTTCTTTCAAAGTCATAAAAAGTCATTTGAACTTGTTGTAAAAATCATTAGCTTGGATGAATTTTTGACGGTACCCGACACCCTAAGGTCACATAATCAAGCGAGCCTGATAATCAAGCAGCGAGTACAAGCGAGAGTGTTAAAGACCAACATGGGTAAAAGAGGAAAGCGCTTGGAAAATGCATCTTAGGAAATTAAAGAATTACAAGAGTTCAATCATGAATTGCACAACAAAATCGAAGTATTTGAGCGGAAGATAAAGCAAAATCAAAACATACTTAATCAAATGAATAGCACATTAAATGAAATAAAAGATATTCAAAATGAACTAGATATGAAAGAACAACTCATTAATGCACTCCAGATAAAATTGAGGAAAAAACAAAATCTACTTGATGCAAGATGTACAGAAAAGATAGATGCAGTATGTGACACAAAATACCTCATCCAAACAACAAATCAAATTTGTGAAATAGATGACCTCATTGAGTGTGTTGATGAAAGTTGTGACACAAATGATCTAATCTACTAGGTTGATGAAAGTTGTGACACATATGATCTCATCCAATAAGTTGTGATACTAAATGAAAATTATGCAACTAGTTGTACTGAAGATCTAATTGAAAAGTTTGATGCAACTTGTGATACAGATGAATTTTTAATAGTGATGATTGATGCTTAGTGTGATACGAATGACTTAATGAATTGAGCACAAAATATCAGTGGCAATAGCGGTAGTGAAGAAAAAAAACAAGAAAATTGTCTTTCCAAGATGGTGATCATAACTTGGGAAGGAATTTCATTAAAAAAAAATCGACATGGTTTGTGGTACAACAAAGAAATCAATTTTTATGTTCCAAATTTCTCAAAACTAGTTTAGTTTGTAAGTTCAGGTTTTTTAGAAAATACCCAGAATCTTGTTAAGTGTAACCATTGTGAAAGAAATAGTCATATGGAGAGTAAATGTTTTGAGCTCCATCCTCGTCTTCATTGTGGGAAGACAAATCATCTATCATAGAAATGTCGAATGCATAAGAAGACTAAAATGACAGTTAATTATGGATGGATAAACTCTTGGAAATGGAATCTAGAAGTAAAGGAGTTGCATAAGTCCTACAATCTACTCAAGACATAGGTAAAGATAAAGGTGCATGAAGGATTGAACAAAATTAAAAACTCTCCTATACTTTAAGGGGGGAGTTCTATAATGGCCCTAGTGAATATTCCATGTAATAAAAGTTAATAAAGGAAAATTAATAACCATGGTTGATGGGACACTTATTCCAAGTTGAATGTTGGGAAAAACATCCTAGTGGGTATTCATCGGTTTATTATGGCTAAGGAAAATGGCAAAGGCAATGATTAAGGCTTTGGAAATGAAAAATGACATTCTTGGCACATTTATTTATGAAAATAATGGAAATTAGGAAAAAATGAAGGTGAAAGGTCACAGATTGCATGTGAGGAGGAAAATGAAGAAAATAGAGGCCTAATTGATAAAAAGGCTTCTGAGGATTAGTTTGTAACCTTTTTTCAATTCAATTTTGGAGCTTATTCTCTCTCTCTCTCTCTCTCTCTCTCTCTCACTCACTCTTAGACACTTAGAGTTTTCTTGGAGCCTTTTCACATTGGATCAAGAAAGGCAAAGAAGACAAGATGAAGGAAGGAGCTAGCAAGTAAGAGCAGGATCAAGCAACTACAACAATATTATTTGCAAGTATCAATTTGTATGTGTATTTTCCTTACTAGATTTTGCATGCATGGTATTACATGTGGTTCTTTTGCTCACATGGTTTTTGCCAGGTGTGACAATGGTTTTAACCTAGCCTTTCCATTTTCTGATAGCCTTGTTGTGATGAGGTTCTCATGTTTTTGTTGAGCTAGATAGTTAGGTGGATTTGAGGCTGAGTGAGATGGATCTCAGAATGATAGAGCACATGGCCTAATGGTCCCTGAGCCGGACTGTGGATCATGGTAAAGCCACTGGCCTAGTAACCCCTGAGCCAGACTGTGGGTTGCAGTAAAGCCAGGATTGTGTTGCCTCGGTTAGCCTAGGAATCATTGTTGTTGAATGGCAGGATATATGGTAAAGCTAAGAGGTGGATTGCTCTTTGTTGGGCATAGTAATCTTGGGTCAAGATATGCGGTAAAGCCTAGAGACTGGTTCTCAGTTCAGTGCCTAGTGATATGGTGTGGATTGCAATGAATCCTGAGATACTAGAAGAGAGGAAAATTCCTCATAGTGTAGGTGGAGAAATCCAGTGGAATCCATGATTGTTTGGCCTAGTGATCAGGTGGAGATCATGGTAAAGCATGTTACTACATGTTCATTGTGTTGGCCTAGTGATCTAGGATGGATTACGATAAATCCTGGTTTCTAATTATGAGGGTGAGGTGGTTTAGCCTCTAGATGCCCTGGTTGGTTCTTTTGGTTTGAGTCCCACATTCATGCTTGGAATATGACACGGGAGTGAATGGATGAAGAGAGATTTAGCTCAACCATTCTATGATCAGATGGAATGTGGTAGTCTCGTCCTGGATTTGGATTTTTCATCATCAATATGAGGTCATTTCTCCTTGTATTTCTATGAGTATTATATCGGTTTATATGTGTATCATATGGCTTTGATTTCATTTATATTTGTGTTTCTATTATGCTGGTTATGTATATGTTTTATGACAGTGGATATGTATGGCTCTCATAATGTTTTTACTTGTAAATGAATGAACAATGTATCTATGACCTAATAAATGATAATGTAGCAAATTATATCAGGGAACAATGCTTCATAGCGATTCTCAGATAAGTATGAGACCCCTGTGATTAAATCTATTGTTTACACCTGTAGATTACATATTTGTGATATGTTTGACAAAATTCTTGTCATGGCTAGTGGAGGTCTGGTTAAGGGCTTGTTCAAGTATTTAAATTTGCATAATTATTTCCTTCTTATCTTTCTGTTATGAAGCTGTCATTCAATTTTGGGCAGTGACCTGGGCTATGGGCCTGGAAAAGTGGCTCAAATCCTAGGGACGCTGGCACAACACTGAGAAAAATAGTCCCTGGACGTTCGCATGAGAGAGTCCAAAGCCTCCTGGACACTATCAGGTCCATATCATGGGAGCGTCCATGGGTCAAGTGGTCTAAAACCTCAATGGGACCCAGGGGATAGCTACCTGAGTGTTTGGGATGATTCTACGAGTCTTGTAGCTGATGTGGAAGGTTTTTATGTTGTGTTTCCATTGATTCCACTTCCTTGAGGTCACATAGGAGGTTGAATCTAATCATAGTAGCCTCTTATCACATGCTTACCCTGGTTGTCCAATTACTTGGGTAGATGTGGGCGAAGGGTGTTTTTGAGTGGTATCAGAGCATGGTTCACCCCTCGTACTAGATGGGCGGTGTGTTGGCGATGAATTCATGTCATTTTCATGTGTGTTAATCACCCTTGTGGCCTATGTGCTTGATGCATATGCATGGTGTCAGTGATAGTTTTAGTGATGTCGCCATGTGAAAGAAGATGTTATTGTTATGAAGTATCTCATCATGAGTGTATGATTGGTTACATGGTGTTTATTCTTGCATATTATTAGTATATTTCGGTATGGTTTTTGTAGTCATGCATAAGGTCATGGTATGTGTAGTTGATATGGTCCTGCATTGATGCCTGGAATCTAGCTAGACTAATGGTTACATGGTTATATGCTTATGTATTATATGTCTATATGTTGTTATGATTATGTTATACATGTATCATCCTGATTTAATGATGTTGTAGATGAGATATCCTCCTTGAATTATGCTAAGGTACGTTGGTTTTTTTTGTAATTTGGTTTAGCTGACATAGTATGCCTTGCACGAAAGAGATCAAAATGAATAGCAAGATGGTAGATTATAAAGACTCTTCCCATGAATTAGATGAGAAACGTGGTGTTGGGCACTCTTCTCATTTGGCAAACATATTGAGAATCTTGAAGGAAGAAATAAGGAGTTGTAAGGAACACAATGACAAAATCATACAGGCACAAGAGAAACAAGAAGAGGTTAATGCTATACTTCTTCAAAGTTTTTCAAAATTGCAACGACAAGTGCCACTTCGGATCAGCCCTAGACAAGAGGACAAAACTAATGGGGCATATGGCAGTAGGTCTCATGGTGGTTACAAGTCAAATAGAGATGACATGGTTAGAGATGGAAGATTGTTAGATACTCCAGATAGGAGAGGTGATGGATACAAGTATTATTCTAGTTCTGGTTCTGATAGGCATCATGATTGTCATCATTATCATCCTTACAGGAGGATTGATAGGGGATACTTGCCAAATGAGTTTAAGAAAGAAAAGCTACCTAATTTTGATGGATATGTGAAGGAGTCGGAAGATGCAAAGCCTTGGATACTTGGGATGAAGAAATTATTTGAGTTACATGAGTACATAGATAATATGAAGGCCATAATAGCTATCTTTAGCCTGAGAGGTAAAGCAGACATCTGGTGGGAAGATGTGAAGCAGGTTAGAGACATCAAGACAGATGACTTGACTTGGCATGAGTTCTAGAGGATTTTTAGGAAGAAGTACTTGTCAGAAAGGTACTACAATAGTAAGGCCAAAGAATTCTATGAGCTAAATATGGTATCAATGACAGATGAAAAGTACACGAGTAATTTCCTGAAGATATTGAGGTATGTACCGTATATTAAAGATGAGAAGGCTAAAGTTTAATGATTTTTCAATAGATTTCCATTGTCATTTAGAGATTGGATTGAGTATGATGAGCCTCGGTCATTTGAGGAAGTTATTGTGAAATTGAAACATTTCTATGAACAATCAAAGCATAAGAATGAATCCCAGCAAGGATGAAAAGAAAACGACAAAGGTAAAGGTAAATGGTAGCCGAAAAGATCAAGGCCTCAGAATACAAACAAGAAAGAGAATGTGACACCACAAAAGAGGTTCAATATAGCTAGATAGGGACATGGGTCAGATCAACAAATAGAGGTGATGGTATTGGTCGGTTGGAGTGTTGGACATGCAGAAAGGAGCACCTTAAGAGATATTGTCCATAGAATCAGGGTGGTAGGCCTCAGATATATAGTGCGCAGGAGGCACAAATAGTTGTGGATGTTGGTTAGAGCATTCCTCGTATTTATGCAGCACTGGATAACAAACATGAAGACCATTAGGCATCTATCTTTGAGATGTAAGGTAAGATTTGTGATCAAGTTATTTCTATTTTGATTGACCCTAGATCTACTTATAGTTATGTTAGTCCTGACTTGGTGGATAAGCGTGGTTTGAGTAAGAAATTGCATGTAGAATCTTGGTTAGTGCAATTGGCTATAGGTACAAACAAGCAAGTTCATAATTTGGTAAGATCTTGTGCATTTGATTTGAATGGTATTCCTACTGCAACACTTTTGAATGTATAACCATTGGGATCATACAATATGTTGTTGGGCATGGATTGGTCGTATCTCCATAGAACCAAGGTGGATTGTTATGACAAAACAATTGAGAGTGTGGATGACAATGGGGAACCAAGAATCTTTCAGGGAAATAAGAAAGCCACATCACTTAGGATGGTGACAACTATGCAGGAAAAGCGCAGTCACAAGAAAGGGTGTGTATTATTTGTCGTACATATTTCTAGTGACAAAGGTAAGGATGTTGAAGATGCAAATGTTTTGAGTGGGTACCTAGTTCTACAACAGTTTTAGGATGTGTTTCCCGAGGAGATTTCAGATTTTCCACCTCATAGGGAAGTAGACTTTTCTATTGAGTTAGTGCCAGGGGCAGCTTCAACATCAAAATCACCTTACAGGATGAGCACACCAAAGTTGGTAGAGTTTAAGTTGCGGTGGAAGGAAATGTTGGACAAGGAATACATTAGGCAAAGTGTATCACCTTGGGGTGCACCGATATTATTTGTGAAGAAGAAAGATGGTAATCTCAGATTGTGCATTGATTACAGGCAATTAATTAGCTCATGCATGCAAAGAATATGAGTTGCCTTGTTGTGGTGGAGTTTCCAAGGAAATGTATAACTAATTATATATTATATTGAGTGTATATCTATTATATTGGTCAGGTGATCAATCCTAGGAATTGCGTAAGAATTTTGGAGGAAATTCCTAATTAATAGGGACAATTTTCCTCAGAAATTGTACCAGCAAATAGGGGCTCAAGCACATTTTAATTTTTTTTTACTAAGTCTAGGTCAGAGTTTCTTAGTGAATAGAGAGATAGGTTATGCACTTGCAGGTTGTGCTCAGTTGAGAAAAGCAATTGTAATGCATCTCTATTATTTTGATTTAATGTAAGCAAACGTTAGGGTTTTTAGTAGTTTTCTTTCCTTGAGAAAAATACTTGTCGCATGTGTGTGATTTATTATTGCATGTCTAAAAAATTTATTCTAGATTTTGAATTACTTCCGCATATCAGTATAGTATATTTGAGTCTTGTGATTTAGTAAATTTCATGAGCAATTTCGAATCTACACATTAATTTATACACCCGAAAATCCGAAGGAGGGTGAGTGTCTCTTCCACTCACATATGTGGGTGAAGGGTACTCAACTACAATTCATTTTAAATAGTGGGAGTCAAAATAACCTCATCTCAATAGAGGTCATTAAGTGGTTGGGTTTGCTGACAATAGCACACCCGTACCCATACACCATCGAGTAGCTCCACCAAGGGTGAGATCTCTGCATCAACTAGCAATGCCACCTACCCTACAACATCAAGCCTTTCATAGATGAGGTTTGGTGTGATGTTTCTCCCCTTGAATTTTGTGATGTTTTATTAGGACAACCATACTTGTGGAAGCATCATGTTATGTATGAGTCCAGACCTCATACTATTATTATTACTTTGGGCAAAAAACTATATAGGATACTAGAGGTAGCCCCACCCACTGCCAATTCTTTGATCTCCTCTAAGAAATGAAATAAGATCATCTCCCATATTGGGAATTTTTTTTTATTCCCTATTTGAACTCAAAGTAACAGGAAGATCATGGCCACATCCATGGCCTCCAGAAAGGGATAAGGTTGTGGAAGAGTAAACAGACATCTTCTCACCCACAGGGGTACCTTTGCAATTTCAAGTCAAGCATTCCATCAATCTGGCCCCCGGTGCACCTCTACCTAATGGGTCAATATACAACCACTCTCTTCTAGAAAACAAGGAAACCAAGTGGAAAATCTAGGAGTTGCAACAAAAAGGGCACATTTGACCAAGTTCCTCACCTTGTGGGAGCCCAATTGTACTTGTACAAAATAAAATGGAAAGGGAGCTAAGTACATCAGTAAGATTTCTTTTAAGTCCAACTATTACCAAGTTTCTATAGAACCCATGGATATATGGAAGACCTGCTTCAAGTCCAATGAAGGTCTATTTTAGTGGTTAGTGATGCCCTTCATTTTAACAAATACCCCCACAACTTTTATGAGGTTGATGGATGACATCTTGCTTCCTTTCATCAACTTGTTCATGGTTTTATATTTGGATGATATCCTCATCTTTAGCAAGATTTGGGTAGAGAACTTGCAACATATTTGACAAGTTATTCAAAATTTGCGATAGTATAAGCTATGTTCCAACCTGGAGAAATTCTCCTTTGGCATGGACTAGGTCCAATATTTGGGCTACATAATTGATGAGAAAGACATGCATGTGGATATAACTAAAATCCAAGTCATTTGGAATTGGCTGACCCCAACGACTCTTATAGAGCTTCGCAACTTCTTGGGCCTTACTAATTTCTATCATAGATTCGTGTTGGGTTTCTCTCATATCACTTGGCCCTTAAGTCAATTTACCAAGGGTAGAGGAAAAGCAAAGTTTTTTTTGTCTAGTTCATAATAGAATGCATTCATTGGACTGAAACACTATATTTTCTTGGCACTATTCCTCAACTTAATAGACTTGCAACAATCATTTGAGATTGAGACAGATGCCTATGATTAAGCTATTAGTGTATTCTTCACTCAGCAAATGCATCTATTGTCTTATCACAGTGAGGCACTCTCTGATACTATTCAAAGGTACCCCACCTATGATAAGGAAATTCATTCTATTATGCAGGCCTACCAAAAAGGAAAACATTATATTATAGGGAAGGAGATTATCATCCACACATATCACCGACCTCTTCAATTTATGCAAACATGGGGGAAGTTGCAGAGAAATCACCATCATAAATGGTCCACATGTATGCAGCAATTTCATTTGGACATTAAATAAGAAGGGTGGTACCAATCACATCACAAGCTGTCTCAGTCGGCCCCTGATTGTGGCACTGACTATAGTTCTCAACTCTTTTAAGCACAAGAGCTCTAGATGGCTACAACTATATAAAAATGATCCAGAATTCACCACCACATACCAGATGTTGATGGATAATAAGAAAGTTCTAGACTTCCACCTCCCAGATGCATTGTTGTGCTACCCGAGACACCTTTGTGTTCCTTCAACCAAGTATGCCTAGCTGATTTGGGAGATACATTATAGTAGGGTAGTAGGGAACTTCGATGTGGAGAAGACAATGGAATTACTACAAAATTATTTTTATTGGACAAAACTCCAAAAGATGGTTGGAAAATATATCAGATTCTGCACTACATGTGTCATCACCAAGATAACTATTAATAAAAAAGGCATGTACACCCCTCTTCCAACTCCTAGATGGCCTTGGGAATCCATCTCCATGGACTATATATCTGTCCTTCCTTCTACCAAGCATGGTTATGACTATGTGCTTGTGGTTGTTGACAAAATTTCTAAGATGGCCATATTGGTTATCTGTAAGAAGAGTATCACAACAAAATCCACCGTGAAGCTCATCTTCCAACGAGTGTGGGTACATTTTGGGATCCCAAAAACCATTATATTAGCTCGAGATAGAAAGTTCCTAAGTGCATTTTGGTTGAGCCTTTGGTCATTGTTGGACACTAAGCTCACCAATTTGACTGCATTCCAACCCCGGACTGATGGCCAAACAAAGGTCGCCAAGAGGATGATTCATCTGAAATCACTCGTGAATGATCTCAATTAATTAAAGAAGGTATTACATACTCAAGTGCTAGGGTGTGCCTATGTTATCTTATGAAACAGATCGATAAGATTGCAAAATACACAAGCACTAAGACAGTAAGAGAACATGATAGCAAACACATAAACACAACAAATTTAATAAGGAGTTCCCCCAATCCTCCTGGGCTACGTCTCCTGGTCCAGCCTTCAGTGGTGGCCTTTTCTATTGTGTCTTAAAGCAGATATTTTACAATAAGGAGTTCAATTTGAGTCTCACTTAACAGAGAATGATCAGTAGGATTGTATTTGGATCCCCCAAGTCTCTAGAGAACACAGACTCCCCTTACTGAATCTCGACCTCGACTGGTCTCAGTGGTATGAGTCCAATTTGGTACTCAATACCTGACAGGTATACATAGAGGAGTTGCTTGAACCACTCAAGCCTTCTCTGGAGTTCACAAACTTTCAGACTCTCTCTATCTCTATCTGCTCGATGCTACCTTTACGCTGCAGGTCAGCTCGGCTTCTCTGTTCTCTGCAATTTTTGCTTCTCTCTCTCTCTGCTCTCTTTTACTGCTTCTTCTCCTTCTTCTGCTTTCTTTGTCTCCTCGTGGCTTAAAGCCAATCTACTCCCCAACTGTTTGTTTCTGCTTCCTGGCTCTCTGGATCTCCTATCTCTGTCCACTGGAATTCCCCTGCTCTACGTCATCATCACTGTAACACTTCATAAAAAGGTGGCGACCTATTTCCTCATGAACTTAGTGTCAGTTCTCTTTGAACGGTCATTATTTCTGTTGCTCCAAGATTGCCTACAAAATCATTCCTTTGCCAACTCATCGATCTTGTAGGACCTCAAATCTCATGTACCTCAATCTATTTCCCCGTCAAATCCGGTCTTCCATCGGGTTAATTCTCCGTCGTTGATCTGAAGCCTCCAGATCCTACGATCTCCATCTATATCGCACGGGTAAGTTGCTCGACCATTACTCACGCGATGTAAGCGGGTTTCTCTCACATACAATGGATGCATGTCACCTGGTGTGTGGCACGCGATATCCTGCCGGTTTTGGGTGTGGGACCCGCCTTTTGACGGTTTCTGCACGGTTTCCTATTTTCCTCATGACCAAGCGCTCGGGGCTTTCCTTCACTAAGAGTTTTGCCCTATGATACGCAATTAGCACTTTGAATCAGAAATTGCCTTTTTTTTTGGATCTAAGCTTCCGATTGCCGATTTGTGTCCATGCGCGGTCTCCATGGGCCAACGGTCAGCGTGCTTTGACTGAAGGTCCTCGTTGTTCCATGCTGGCCACAAATTTCCATTGTCTAGAGGTCATCTCTGATAAGCTCATCATTCATAAGATTTTGAAGCCTGACATAATTTGAAACAATCATGGAAATGTTTAAGGATCCAATTTGGATCACGGCCTTCCCACTGAAAAAGATTTTGGACCACCAAAAGTTGGTTTTCAAGCATCGACTAAGTGAGGGTATAGCTGTCTCACTTCTCCAATCTCTATCCATTTTGAATTGCTTGGCTTTGAACCCGTGAGTCCAATCCTGAGGTATTCAACATCTCCCCTACGCATCGTCCTCACCTTCCTGTTCAAAACTGTGTCTTCCCGCAATTCATTGAGATATTTAGGTAACAAATCATCAATAGAAGGCATTTGACTTTGCTCTTCGGGATCTTCAATTAATGAAGGTTCAAATAGTCTCAAGCTGTCTGCATTAACGACTGAGTAGATGTGCATGTAAGCTGGTAAATCAAGGCAAAAGGCATTCTCACTAATTTTCTCAAGTATCTTGAAAGGTCCATACCTTATTGGCTTTAGCTTTTTACCTTCACCTTGAATTCTGTCGTTGCTGATATACAGCCAAACTTGATCACCAACTTGGAAACTATGCTCCATCTAATGCTTGTCATGCCTTGCCTTGTATTTGGCTTGGCTCTTTTCCAGTTGTTCCTATACTACCTGGTGAATCTCTTGGATTTGTTTAATGAACTTGGTTGCCTTGTCCACATCATTGTGTCCATCAACTGCTATGTCTTTACCAAAGTCAAAATCCAAGGGAGACCTTGGTGTGAAACCAAAGCAGATCTCAAAAAGCAGATCTCTGTGTAGAAGAATGTTTTTCTCGGTTGTAAGCATGCTGCACATAACCCAAATGTTCATCCCAAAGTTTGGGATGCTTGCTGCAATAGCCTCTGAGCAACTAGATCACTATCATGTTGACCACTTCTGTCTGGCCATCTGTCTGTGGATGAAAGGTTGTGCTTTTCTTCAGTTTGGTGTCCATTAGTTCCCACAGACTCGACCAAAACTTCCCAACAAATTGGGTGTCTCGATTAGATACAATGGAAGTGGGTAATCCAAAATGAACCCATACATGCTGAAAGAACAACTTTGCAGTTTGTTCATATGTAATCTATTTATTACAAGGTATCATAATACACATTTTTCTGAACCTATCCACATCCACATATAAATAGTCATGACCTTTCCTAGATTTAGGCAGTCCTCCAACAATGTCCATGGAAACACTTTCCCAAGGATGAGAAGGAATTGGCAGTGGAGTGTACAAGCCTAGTTTTCTATTGTTGGGCTTGCTTTTAGCACACATGGTACACCCTCTTACATATCTAGAAATTGTCTCATCCATTTTTGGCCAATAACAAAATCTTTGCAGCTGTGCAACCATTTTACTTACACCAAAGTGACCTGATATTAGAGAAGTGTGTGCTTCCCGAATTATCTTTACTCTTTCAGTTTGTGGAATGCATAGTTTCCCACAATGATGCAAGAGTTGGTCCTTAATGTGATAATCCAATTGTTCTACTTGTTTACCTTGTCTTAAAGTTGCATATACATCTCTAAAATCTATATCTTGAGCATATTGTTCAATGTAGCTCTCATGTAGTACTGAATTATGCTTAAGTATAGTGGATGCATTTATAATAGGTCTAGGTAACATATCTACAACTTTATTGTGTATACCCTTTTTATATCTGATAACTAAATGAAACTGTTGTAGAAAACCCATCCATCTATAGTGTCTTGATTGCTGCAACTTAGTTTGGGAGTGTAGATATTGAAGTGGTTGATGATCAGTATGTATAACTATCTCTTTGCCCATTAAGTAATTTTTCCACTTTTTCACACTCTATACTAATGCATACAATTCTTTGTCATATGTGGGATAGTTAACTACTGCAGAATTAAATGTCTCAGAATGATAACATATGGATTTACTGTGTTGTATCAACACTGCTCCCATGGCATAGTCACTGACATTCGTTTGGATCTCAAATGGTCTTTGAAGATCATGCAGTGCTAGTACTGGTTTTTTACTAATCTTTTCTTTCAAGGTGTCGAAGGCTTTCTGTTGTTTTCCTCCCCACTGAAACACCTTGTTCAATCCTATTAAAGCATGTAAGGGAGCTGCAATTAAGGAAAAGTTAGAAATGAACTTTCTCCAATATTGTACTGCTCCTAAGAAGCTTCTAACTTCTGTAGCAGATTTGGGTTTAGGCCAGTTTACAGTGACTGCCACCTTAGAGGGATCTATCTTCAATTCACCACCCCCTACTATATGACCCAAATAATTCAAAAATGTTTTGCCAAATTCACATTTTGAGAGTTTGACATAAAGTTTTTCTCTTTTCAAAACATCTAGTGTCTGCTGAACATGCTTTAGATGTTTTTCCCACATTTTGCTAAATATAAGAATGTCATCTAGATATACAATAACAAAATCATCAAGAAAAGGTCTGAGTACATCATTCAATATTCTCATGAAAGTAGCAGGAGCATTAGTTAAGCCAAAAGGCATAACCAGCCACTCATACAATCCCTGCTTTGTTTTGAAAGCAGTCTTCCATGCATCTTGTTCTGCAACTCTGAGCTGATGATATCCACTATGCAAGTCTAACTTGGAAAAACAAATAGCTTTTTTCAATTGATCTAATAGATCATCTATGCGAGGAAGGGGATAACGATTTTTTATTGTTATCTTATTCAGTGCTCGGTAATCAATGCACATTCTCCATGAACCATCTTTCTTTCTCACCAAAACGATTGGAGACCCACATGGTGGTGTGATAGGTCTGATGAACCCCTTCTCGAGCAACTCCTGCACCTGCTTCTTGATTTCTGCATTCTCTAAAGCGAACAACCTATACATTCCGATGTTAGGCAATGGAGCATCTCGCTGCAAATTAATATCATGCACTATTTCCTTTTTGGGTGGCAGATTTTTAGGTTCTTGAAACAATATATTATATTCTGAAACAACTTTTTCTAAATCAGTTTGTTGTTTAGCATCACAACCCTCAAATACATTGGTTTTATCAGGTTTCTTTTCCTTTACAACCATTAGTAAAAATTGTTTGCATGAATTTACATTTCATTTCATCTGCCCTAAGTTCATGAGAGTATAATTATTCTAGAGCTTATGAGCTCTTACAACGTATTCGATTCCATGTTTAACGTGTAGATACTTGTTCTCAGCTCTATAGAAAATAGCTTTTCTATCATACAAGTAGGGACTTCCCAAAACAATTCCACATATATCCAAAGGAACTATATCTAACTCAACCTCATCTACAAATGTTGACCCAAAAGAAAATTTAAGTTTACATTGTCTAGTCACTTGTAGTTGTGCTTTATCACTTAACCAACCTAATGGGTATGGTTTCTTGTGAGGTGTAGTCAGTAATCCCAACTTCTTTACAATTGCTTCAGAAATTAAATTTACTTGTGAGCCACTATCAAACAAAGTATCAATCTTTTGATGCTTGGAAATAACTCAACTATGGAAAAGCTCATTGTTTAGTCAATTTAGTATGTCCTAAATTGCTACATTAATTATCAATCCAGGAGTCGTAAATTGATGAAGTGTGGCGCACTATATGTGCAAGACAACCTCTTTCTTACTTTTTATTGTTTTCAATTTTATTTTGTTTTTGGGGCTTTTACCTTGGTTTGTCTCCTAATGCGAATGGAAACCCTATTCCTAAATTTTAAGAATACTTTAGAAGGCAAGTATGGATATAGAGTTTAAGGCAATTATGTCATTTATGATGACTTCCTGAGCTTAACACTTCAGAGGATCTCAAAACATACTAGTGATGAAATTAGTACTTGAACAAGAATGTAAATGTGCAGCTATTTAAATCAAATAAATGATAAACTACTGATCATGAAATCACTATCTCTGCTACTCATCTAAATACAGAAATAAAAGTTAAGCTATTGCACTCAAACAAATCAAAAACTGCAAACTAATAAAAGTAAAACCAATTCACTTCACATATAGTCCGATAGTTTGCCAAGTAGCTTTTCGGGGTTAAGCCATGGCTCTAGAGATAACGTCAATAACATGAGGAATTGAAATCTAAATTACCTACTTGCAAATGAAAATAAAATCAAGTCACTTCACTTATAGTCTGATAGCTCGCCAAGTAGCTTTTCAAGGTTAAGCCATGGCTCTGGAGATAACGTCAATAACATGAAGAACCTGATATCTAATTGCAGAAATGAAAGTAAAATCAAATCACCTCACTCATAATCTGATAGCTCGCCAAGTAGGTTTTCTGGGTTAAGCCATGGCTCTGGAGATAACGTCAATAACATGAAGAACTTGATATCTAATTGCAGAAATGAAAGTAAAATCAAATCACCTCACTCATAATCTGATAGCTCGCCAAGTAGCTTTTCAAGGTTAAGCCATGGCTCTGGAGATAACGTTAAATGACAAGAAGAATTTGATAGCTAAACTAAATATCAACAGAAAATGAATGAGACTGAAATCAAAGCATAACCGAAATTGAAAGCTAAGAAAAACAAAGTCAACAGAGAGGCCAATCTCATGTCACTATTTTATTGCAAAAATTGTATGAAAATGCTCGAGCCTAGCCTATCCTGAAACACACTGATCAGTGTTAACAAAAATATGAAATGCTTGGAAAATCATGTACAGGAATGAAACATTAACACCATAACTAAAATATGAGATATACACAAGTGAACAAACTATGAAATATCTACAATGAAAATAAGATAACAACACATAAAAACTTTACAGAAATAAAGGAACTAAACCTTAGCCAGCAGGGGCCCTCTGCACGGCCTTGATTAACACGCTGTCAGTCCAAAATTACGCTCACATAGTCATATAAAACAGAGTCTTGTTATATTGCAAAACAGAGGAAGGATCCTCTTGTTACAACAATAGGACCAATGTCACGGCAAGTACATGAACTAACAACAAGACTACATCAAAAACTAGCTACATGCGTTTGCAAACGCATTATTTATAAAGGAAATTACATAACTGTTTTTTCTATGGAACACCTTCAGCAGAAAACACGTAAAAAGACAACACCCATGAGCTTAGCGTGTTGGTTGCCATGATCATTCAATATACCAAAAGGTGGCCGTTGGATTTGCGTTGTGGAGGCAGTCTACAGCTATCAAAATGAATCCATGGATCTAGGAACAGTCTCGGACCCTTCACGTTTTGAAAACAGAGACCTATTTGTTGTAGAACTCCTCATTTGACCACTGTTTGACCAAGGCTTTCCTCTACAAATCTGGCTAAACCAATAGGACCTGGTCCATGTCCAGATCATTTCTGAACTGCCCACGTGCCTTGTTTTGCTTGCTAACACCTGTAACCTAGAGATCAACAAAAACAACTGCGGAATCTCAAGTCAGCTACGGAAAGTGGCTGCATTCCGTAGCTGATGAGAAAAATCTAAGTCAAATAGCAAACACAAAAATATAGTTAGAAAACCACTTAAATGCACTCTCAAAATCAATATGTAATGATCTTTGATAGCTTATGAGGCACTGGTGAGGGGAAAAAGTCTAGAAAAGTGTGTAGAAGAGATGTAGTTTCAGGGCTCAACATACCCCCACTATGAAGGTGTTTCATGTCTTCATGCAACCAAAACTGTGACCATCCTCCCTTTAGTTCATGTGTTCTGAGACCTCTTCTAACACATTCAGCCTTCTTTTCTTCTTTCTTGGTACCACTGTCATCCTAGGCTTTCTCATTAGGCACCTGAATTTGAGGTTGATAAGAGCTCTGCTCAACCTCTTGCTCTTTTTCTTCAATTTCCTATTTTTCTTCTGCAACATCCCAAGATGCAACATGGTGTTGTTGTGAATAATTTTATACAACCTACTCTGTTCTTTCAATGTTTCATTTTCTCTTTTGATGTGTCTATTTAGGACTTCCAGTTCAAAAACTTCATGTTTTAGTGATTGGATTAGAGCTTCCTGGGTTATATTAGGCTGGGTAGATGAAGTGCCTTGATCTGTGGTAGTCTTCTCCAACGACTCAATAAAATCATACATTTCTTGCTAGGTTGGATCTATCTCAGGTGTAGCCTTTCTTGGGATGTCCCCAAAATTCGGCTGAGAAGGACTGATCTCAAAATCTGGTTGAGAAATAGGAGTATGTTGTGGGCTACGACCAGGAGGAATTGCTGGAGACTGTTCCGATGTTTCCCCTCCTAAATCAATGAAGTGGGCCCCTTTAGTTTTTACTTTCTTCAGTTTTCCTTTAAGTCTGGAGCTCCTCCTTAGATTCTGTGAGCTAGTGTCTCCTTTCTCCACACTCTGTTTTTCTTTCCCTTTTCTCTTTGCTGCAGCTGATTGTTCCTGAAGGTAAATTAGTCTTTTAGAAAGTATTTGATCCTCTTCTGAGGAAGGTTCTGGGGTTTGATAGACAGCTTCAATATTTCTTTTCCCCTTTAGTTTTCCTTGCTTCCTAACCTCAGTTCTTTCCTTCCTACTTTCAGACAGCTTCCCTTCCTTATTAGTTTCTTTAGCTATGTTAGTAGGAGTGTCCTGAATGTTCACACTTGTTTTCCTTCTCCTACTTTTCCTTGCTGAGCTACTTTTAGGTGTTTTAGGTGGGTCCTGAAAGAAGTTTCTAATCAAGAATTGTTCCCAAGTATCCTTCCTTTCCTTCAACTGTTTTTCAATCAAAATTTTTACAAGGCCGTGATGGTAAAGGTGGGGTTCTATGTCATCCATATTCTTTTGTACAGTTATGGACATCTTTTTCAAGCTATTCAACAAAAAGTAAGGCAAATTGATGGTTTGATTTTCTAGAAAATTCATTAGCAACCGGATGTGGTACATGTACATGGACCCAAATCGTCCTTCACATGTAATAAACTTCTGGATTATCAATAATAAACTAGTCCACTTTTCCTCTAGAGCAGAGGCAGAGATTCCACGTTTGAAAATGGTTATATCCATACCTGGATTGTGTCAGATAATCTTCCAGGCCCTCTCATCAAAGTTTTTGTTTTTGAACCACCGTTCCCCTCCTGTGGGAGTTCCATTGCTGCTGCGATAGATGCTTCTGTGAGTGAAAATTTAAGATCTCCAACTGCAACTTCCATGCCATTAAAAGACCTTGCAAATGTCTTCGTGACTTCTTTATTGTGACCTCTGAATTTCTGAATGAACTACAGCCACCATGCCTTCCTTAATATGCTTTTCAATTGTGGATAACTCTCCATGAATTTAGGCCCATCTGGCTCTGCTCTTAGCAGAAGGCCCATTCCTTCCTCCTGCCTTAAAATACATCTGTGAGTGATGGACTGTGAGTAATGGATTGACGGAGGTGAAACGGTTGTGTTAGCGGGAGATGGAGAAGGATTGTGGAGAAAAAACCAGTGGTTGTAAATGGAAGAGTAGAGAACAGGTAGTGAAAATGAGTTCACGGAGTGGAGGCTTATGTAAATAGGCCAGAAATAACAAACGCAACTTCAATGGGATAGTATGGAAATAGAGTGAGCCCGATAGAACTTTGAACTAGAAGGCTGCGGAATAGGCGTTAGCATGTTCTCAAAATGACTACGGATTTGTGCGGTAGGAAAGAGCCGTGATCAAATAGATTACGTCCTCATAATTACCTGGTTCAACAGGTGGAATGCCAACATATAATTAAACACGAGTTAAATTCGGAGGCGGATCATGAGGCTGTTAAAAATTAATGCAAAGTTCGTGGTGGAATTATGTAAATGCCATGGAGCGGTTATGAAAGCTATCAATTCGAATCATTACACATAATGAAGTCGGTGGTTTCATAACTATATAGAATGTGCTTTAAAATGCTATTTGAAATTAATCTTGCTCATACCTTAGAATTTTGCCACTTCCGTCCACTAACCTTTGATTGGCTGCTTCCTGTTGGTGCTTTAGGTGCTTTATATCTTCAAAATATTTTCCTTTGTCATACCTGCATTTGGTTCTCATCATTATTTGGCTAACATCTGACTGTCAGTGCTGAATAACAGAGTGTTAGCTGCGGAATCAGTTTTTAGCTACAGAAACAGAATTCAGCTGCGAAAACTGACACAGTGAACATATGACTAAATGGAGATGGATGGAAATGAATGATGACTGAGTGAATGATATATGAAAACTGGTCATGAAAGGGCTTTTATTGGTGGGATGTGATGATGAAATGGAATGAAGTGAAGTGAAGTGAAATGAAGTGAAGTGACATGAAACTATGAATAAAATGAGAGGGATTTTTTTTGGAAAATATAGGGCGTCAGAAGTTTCTGATTTTCGCCCTCTATTTTCTGTATAAGACTTCCAATCAGTGATTGGTTTTCAGGCTTATACAATTTATTTATTTATTTATTTTTAAATAGAAAAGAACAAAGACTAGGCTGGTGGAGAAGAAGGATTCTTCTTAACCAGCCTTATTGCAGAATTATCTTGAAAGATTTTGACAAATTCCTCCTTTGGGAGTGGCTTATGATAGATCTTTAATCTGTGACCATTCACAATAAGGGGAGTTTGATATTCATCAATGGTTTTGATTCTTACGCCTCCATTGCTAAAGACTTTGTCAATCTCATATGGCCCAAGCCAATGAGTCTGAAATTTACCTCTGAAATCTTTGAACTTTGAATCAAATAGCAATTCCTAATCTCCTTCTTAAAACTTTTTCTCTTTGATGTATTTGTCATGCCACTTAGCTTTTTGATATTGAACTAGATCGGTTCTTGGGATTGCTTCTTGTCTGATCTCATCTAGTTCATTCAACTGCTCCATTCTATGCTTTTGGGCTTCTGATAGATCCATTCCCAATTGAACTACCATCTTGAAGGTTCTAACTTGGAACTCAATGGGGAGCAGAACTTCTTTCCCATAAACAAGTTCATAGGGAGAATGTCTTGTTGTATTCCTCCATGTAGTTCTGTAGGCCCATAAGGCTTCATGAAGCCTTTTTACCCAATCTCTTCTGTGTAGATGAACAGTCTTGGTAATGATGCCTTCAATAACTTTGTTTGTAGACTCCACTTAACCATTTGCTTGCGGATAGTAAGGAGTAGATTTTCTGTGCTTGACTTTGTACTCTTCCATCAGCTTCTCCACCAGTTTAGATGTGAATTGACCTCCCTGATCTGTCACAATTTCTCTTGGAACACCAAAGCGAGTAAAAATATCCTCATAAAGAAAACTAACAACTGAATGCTCAGTAGCAGAAAATAATTCTTTGGCTTCTACCCATTTAGTGACATAATCAGTACATACCAATATATACTTTCTTTATTTAGATGGTGGGTTAATAGGTCCAATGAAGTCTAAAGCCCATTTTTCAAAGGGTTTGATGAGTACCTATGGTTGTAATGGCAATTTATTTGAGAGGGTAGATTTCCCTACTCTTCAGCAACTGTCACATCTTTTGACATATTGTTTTGCATCTTTGAAGAGGGATGGCCAATAATATCCTAAAGAGAGGATTTTATAGGTTGTCCTTTTGTCAGCAAAGTGTCTGCCGCATGGTTCATCATGACATGCTTTGAGAATATCAGGCATCTCATCTTCCCTAACACATCTTCTGATCACAAGATCTGGCCCTGTTTTAAACAATTCATTAGAAATCCATGAATATTTTGAACTCTCCTGAATAATCTTTCTTCTTTCACCAGGAAATAAATGTGGAGGTAGTTTCCCTGTAACCAAATAGTTAGCTATATCTGCATACCAAGGAGTCTTAGTAGTTACTGCAAATAAATATTCATCAGGAAACTTGTCCTCTATAGGAGAATCTTCTTTAGTATTCTGAATCCTAGACAAGAAATCAGCTACTGTGTTTTGTTTCCCTGGTCTATCTAACACAGTAATATTGAATTTCTGTAAAAGTAGGAGCCACCTTGTAACTTTTCCATTAGTAATGGGTTTGTTCATTAGATATCTAATTGTAGAATGATCAGTATGAATAAAAGTTTCATAGTGTGTTATATAATGTCTGAACTTATTGATTGCATGAACAATAGCTAAGAACTCTTTTTCAGTCACAGTATAGTTCAACTCAGTGGGAGTTAAATTTTTACTGGTATAGTAAATGGCATAAGGAACTAAATCTTTTTGTCCCAATACAGCCCCTAGAGCTGTATCTGAAGCATCTGTAGAAATATGGAAAGGAAGTTTCCAATTTGGTCCTCTCAAGATAGGCGCTTCAGATATTCTTGTTTTCAAAGTTTCAAATGCTGATTGGCAATCAGGATCCCATTTGAATTCATAGTCTTTTGTAAGCAATTTGAAGAGTGGAGATGCTATTTTGGTGAAGTTTTCTATAAATCTTCTATAATATCCAGTAAATCCCAGAAAACTTCTAACATCTTTTTTACAATTTGGAATAGATAACTTGGAGATGACTTCAACTTTTGATCTATCAACTTTAATCCCATCCCCTGAAATATGATGTCCTAAAATAATACCTTCAGTAAACATCATAAATAATTTTTCATGGCTTAGTGAAAGGTTTGTTTCTTTACATCTTATAAGGAATTTTTCCAAACTTTCTAATGCCTCTTCAAATGAATCACCATAAACTATAAAATCATCCATATATACCTCTACATAATCATGGATTAGATCAAAAAAAATTCCTAGTACTACTCTTTGGAATGTTGCGGGTGCATTACATAATCCAAAAGGAAGCACTCGATAAGCAAAAGTTCCCCATAGACAGGTAAATGTGGTCTTATCTTGATCTTCAGGTGCTACCTGAATTTGATTATAACCACTAAAACCATCCAAAAATGAAAAGTATTTTTTGCCTGCTAATGTATCTAATACTTGATCAATAAAGGGCAAAGGAAAGTGATCCTTCAAAGTTGTTGTATTCAATTCCCTGTAATCAATGCATACCCTCCATTTACCATTCTTTTTGGGTACTATAACCAAAGGAGAAACCCATCAGCTATCTCAAATTGGGTAAATGGAATTTACATTGAGTAGGTTTTGGAGCTCTTCTTTCACTATCTCCCCAAGATTTGGATTCATCCTTCTCTGAGGTTGTTTGATTGGTCTACTGTTTTCCTCGATATAGATATGATGGTCTAGTGTTTTCCAAATTTTTGTTGATATTTAGTGTTTTTCCTGGAAAAATTTCAATGGTAGAGCTAACAAACTCTTCCATAGAGTAAAGAGACATTTGTCTTGATGATAAATATTCAATATCAAAATCTAACTGAAATTGTGTGTGGTCATATTCTGAAGATGTTTCAAAATTTTTTAATGTGTTCAAAATTTGACTATCTTCACTAATTTCAGAGACAGTAAAGATAGGTTGTATAATATCTTCATCGTCGACCCATTCATTGTCTCCTACTTCTGTAATTGCCTTTGCTGGAGGATACAAATTGAATTTCTTTGTCGAACTACCATCAGAAATATACATATCCCCAGATCTACAACTAATGAAAGCATCAACTGTGGCTAGCCAAGGTCTTCCTAAGATGAGTGGATGCCCTCCTAAATTACTCTTGGGAGTCAAAATCATGAAATCTACTGGATATTCCCAAGAATCTAAGGAGACTGAAATATCTTCTAGTACACCATCTGGTTTGATTATTGATCTATCTGCAAGTTTCAATAAGGTGGGTGTAAAAAGAATATTAGGAAGTTTAAGCTATTCCATAGTCTATCTACTCATAATGTTTATAGCAGCCCCTAAGTCAATCAAAGTGTTTGGAATTTCTATCCCATTTATATGTGTCTTAACAATTGGACTACCTGTATCCACATACTTCTGCATGGTAAATTTTCCCATCATGATATCTGCAATTTTTCCTACCAGGCAGATTCTTCTTGTATCTCTTGGTTTCCTTCGTGGTCTTTTGAGACTCAACTCCTTTATTGTTTTTTCTAGAATAGGAATCTCTCTAATGGCTTGTAGCAAGGGAATCTTGATACAGACATTCTTTAATTCATCTAGAAAATCATAGTCAGGCAACAAGATTTGTTTCTCCACCCCTTTGTCAATTTGCAATCTTTCAGGGAAAGGAGGCATGGATGAAGATGCAGGTTGCTCAACTATAGGAGTTGTGGGGGTTGACTCTTTTTCTTTTTCTTTTTGAATGATTGGGTTTTGAAGAGATGCTTCCTCAGAACCTTTATTGACTTTAAGAGAATCCTCCTCAGAGGTACCTTGCTCTTGAACATTTATAGAAGGTTTTTCTAAAACTCTACCAGATCTAAGTTGAATATCATTAAGAGGAACAATCATATAAGTAGGAAATTGTTGTCCTTCTACCATGTAGGCATTCTGAGGACTTTTGTTGTTGGGATTTGGCAATGGCTGGGCTGGTAGTTGATTTGTCTTTTGTTGAAATGGAAGCAAGATTTGAGAATTTGGATTTTGTTGAGAAGGTCGTTGTTGTGGAAATGGTAATGAAAGTTGTGGGTTTTGATTTGGAAGTTGTGGATTTTGTTGATTTTGAAAAGATGGAGGATATTGATAAAATTGAGAAAATCTCCCATAAGGATTTTGCATGCCTTGTGCCCATGATTGGTATGGATTTTGAGGTTGGGGCCAAGGTTGTTGCCAATAATTCCAATTTGGCGGGAGCTGAAAGTTCATAGGATTGTTAAATCCTTGATTTTTTTGCCCCTGCCATGGTCTTCTTGAAACAAAACAAAGGGACTTTACTGAATTTGGATCTTCCTAAAAGTCAGCTTTGAGCCCAGGAATTGAAGGACAATCCTTGGTCTCATGACTTTCTGATCAAATCATACATGTTTCTAAAACTTTTGCATCCAAGGGGCATTCCCTTGGAGCATGTTTCTTTCTACATTTTGGACAAAAGATAGCCAAAGCATCAGCTTCTGCTTTCTACTTGTTTTGTATTTTAAGGGTGTCTAGTTATTCACTAAGGCTCCCTAGAATATCAGTTTTGAACTCATCAAGCATATTGCCAATCTCTGCCCTACTTACTGATCCAGTTGCAGATTTGTTTGCTCTAATAAGAGAAGGATCTCTCGGCCCTTTTCCAATTTTAGATTTTCCCCTTGAGAGATGGACACATAGTTCCGCTATGTCACGAAGTGGAAGTTGAGAAATGTCTCCCTTCCCCATCATGTTTAAAATATCTATCCATTCATCTCTAATGGCTTTCAATAGAAGGGATTTCAAGGTTTCCTCATCTAAATTACTCATTTTTGCTCTCTTTAAATTTTATTGAAATATTTCAAGTAAATCCTCCAAGTTTTCATCTTCTTTTTGCATCACCTTGAATACCTCATCCTTATGATTGGTGGGCATACAATAATCCAGGTATCTATACAAAAATATTTGTTTCATATCATTCCAAGTCCTAATAGATTGAGTGACTAATCCCATGAACCATTTCAAAGTAGCTCCTTTCAATGTTGAAGGAAACAGTTTGAGTTTTTGAGAGTCTTCCATATAGTCATAGGTTCAGCACAAGACTTCAAATTCAAATAGAAATGTTTCAGGATCCTCACTTCGCAACTCATAAAAGTTTGGGAGGACAGATGGTTAAATGTTTTTCATTGTTGTATGAGTTTCCTCATCGGCTATACGGAATCCAAATGAGTTATCTCCTTCCCTTTTTCCCCATTGTTACCTCTACCTCCTCCATTATTTCATCTTCCTCTACCTCTAGCCCCTCCTTCAAATCCATTTACTACTTCCTCTGTCATGATAGTTTCCTCAAAGTCTTCTCGTTCTTCTATTAACGGTGAATGAGGGAGAGTTTCTCCCTTTCCCTCTTCTTCAGGTGATTCTACTTCTTTGATTACAATATGTTCCCCTGTAGAATTGAAGAAAGGTTCTTCTCCTAGATCAGATTTAGTAGATAGTGTGGGAGAATCTCCTAATTCAGCTGCTGCCCCTTGAATTCCAGGAATCCTAAGGCTGGGAGTATGAGTCAGAGATGGAGGTGTATCTTGTATATGCCTTGAAGTAGCTGGAGTTGTGCAAATCAAACTTTTGGCCCTAGCTATAAACATTCCCCTAGAATCTCTTGCTCTATACATGTCATTTTTTAATTTTATTTTTAAGTCCGGCAAATAATTCTCTTTCTGATCTTCCAGGTCAAACTAGGTGCAAGAAGAGAGCATAATCAAGAAATTATTGAACTAATAAATCTCTTTTCTGATCCTCCAGATCACACTAGGTGCAAGAGGAGAGCATACTTCAAGAAGTTATCAATTTTTCCCTTCTTTTTTTTTTATAAGAAATCAGCTACCTAGTTACACTTCCCCGACAACGGCGCCAAAATGTTTAGTCAATTTAGTATGTCTTAAATTGCTACATTAATTATCAATCCAGGAGTCGTAAACTGATGAAGTGTGGCGCACTATATGTGCAAGACAACCTCTTTCTTTATTTTTATTGTTTTCAATTTTATTTTGTTTTTGGGGGTTTTATCTTGGTTTGTCTCCTAATGCGAATGGAAACCCTATTCTTAAATTTTAAGAATACTTTAGAAGGCAAGTATGGATATATATTTTAAGGCAGTTCTGTCCTTTATGATGACTTCCAGAGCTTAACACTTCAAAGAATCTCAAAACATACTAGTGATAAAATTAGTACTTGAATAAGAATGTAAATGTGTAGCTATTCAAATCAAACAAATGATAAACTACTGATCATGAAATCACTATCTCTGCTGCTCATCTAAATACAAAAATAAAAGTTAAGCTATTGCACTCAAACAAATCAAAAACTGCAAACTAATAAAAGTAAAACCAATTCACTTCACTTATAGTCCGATAGCTTGCCAGTAGCTTTTCGGGGTTAAGCCATCACTCTGGAGATAATGTCAATAACATGAAGAATTGATATCTAAATTACCTACTTGCAAATGAAAATAAAATCAAGTTACTTCACCTATAGTCCGATAGCTCTCCAAGTAGCTTTTCGGGGTTAAGCCATGGCTCTGGAGATAATGTCAATAACATGAAGAACCTGATATCTAATTGCAAAGATGAAAGTAAAATCAAATCACCTCACTCATAATCTGATAGCTCGCCAAGTAGGTTTTCGGGATTAAGCCATGGCTCATGAGACAACGTCTATAACATGAAGAACCTGATATCTAATTGCAGAAATGAAAGTAAAATCAAATCACCTCACTCATAATCCGATAGCTCGCCAAGTAGCTTTTCGGGGTTAAGCCATGGCTCTGGAGATAACGTTAAATGACATGAAGAATTTGATATCTAAACTAAATATCAACAGAAAATGAATAAGACTAAAATCAAAGCATAACCGAAATTGAAATCTAAGAAAAACAAAGTCAGCAGAGAGGCCAATCTCATGTCACTATTTTATTGCAAAAATTGTATGAAAATGCTCGAGCCTAGCCTATCCTGAAACACACTGATCAATGTTAACAAAAATATGCAATGCTTGGAAAATCATGTACAAGAATGAAACATTAACACCATAACTAAAATATGAAATATACACAGGTGAACAAATTGTGAAATATCTACAATGGAAATAAGACAACAACACATAAAAACTTTACAGAAATAAAGGAACGAAACCTTAGCCAGCAGGGGCCCTCTGCACGGCCTTGGTTAACATGTTGTCAGTCCAAAATCACGTTCACACAGTCATATAAAACAAAGTCTTGTTATATTACAAAACAGAGGAAGGATCCTCTCGTTACAACAGCAGGATCAATGTCGCGGCACATTACATGAACTAACAGCAAGACTACATAAAAAACTAGCTACATGCGTTTTCAAATGCATTATTTATAAAGGAAATTACATAACTGTTTTTCCTATGGAACACCTTCAGCAGAACACACGTAAAAAGACAGCACCCGTGAGCTTAGTGTGTTGGTTGCCATGATCATTCAATCTACCAAAATGTGGCTGTTGGATTTCCGTCGTGGAGGTAATCTACAGCTGTCAAAATGAATCCATGGATCTAGGAACGGTTTCGAACCCTTCACGTGTTGAAAACAGAGACCTGTTTGCCGTAGAACTCCTCGTTTGACAACAGTTTGACCAAGGATTTCCTCTATAAATCTGGCTAAACCAATAGGACCTGGTCCATGTCCAAATCATTTCTGAACTGCCCACATGCCTTGTTTTGCTTGCTAACACTTGTAACCTAGAGATCAACAAAAACAGCAACGGAATCTCAAGTCAGCTGCCGAAAGTGGCTGCATTCCGCAGCTGATGAGCAAAATCTAAGTCAAATAGCAAACACAAAAATATAGTTAGAAAACCACTTAAATGCACTCTCAGAATCAATATGTAATGATCTTTGATAGCTTATGTGGCACTGGTGAGGGGAAAAAGTCTAGAAAAGTGTGTAGAAGAAATGTAGTTTCAGGGCTCAACACTCATTTCTTTTTCTCTCATTTTCTTCATCATTAATAGATTGTGCAAAATTACTAGTAGATGCTTCAGAATTTTTACCCTTTATACCTGTGGCTGCAATGGTTGCTTCATCTCTTGAGTCCAACCCCAAATATTTCTGAATAGCTATAGCAATCTTCTTTTTCTTGCCCTCGAACTTCTTAGGTCTCAGCTCCGGATGTAGAATCCAACAGTGCTCATCATCATGCCCATCCTTCTTACAATGAGTGCATGAAGACTTGTTTTTCTGTGCAGTGTTGGCCTTCCTCTCTTTCCATTTCTATTTTCTTTTCTCCTTATTCTTTCTTACAATGGGCTTGGATGATCCTCCAACTTTTGGGTTCCCATTCTTTCCTCTAGCTTCTAGATGCATAGCTTGAACAGATACCTCATCTATACTAGTGGGATTAAACATGAGGATAGTGTGCCTCATGTAGCTGTGTAGACCACCTATGTACTTCAATAGAGTCTCAGGTGAGTCTAATGAAATTCCTATAATCAAATCTCTTTTCCTAAATTCTTAGGTGTAACCCTATACAATTTTCCCTTTCAATTGGCGAAGAGTTTACCAACACATCATGGCTTGCTGCATGTAAGCTAGTGGATAGAACTGCTTTTTGATTGCAGAAACAAATTCACTCCAGACAGAAAGATCTTACCATGTTTCTTCATGTCAGCTTGTGTCTTGCCTTCCCACCATACCAAGGCATTGCCTCTGAGGTGTAGGTTGGCCAGCTGAATCTTACTCTTGTCTGAGTTGATACTCTTCACTCTGCAATAAAAATCAATTTGTTTGATCCAATTATCCAGCTTCTCTGCATTCAACTCTCCATCATATATTGGTAAATCAAATTTAACATCTAATTTAATCAAAGATATCTTCTTTTTATGTTCAAGGCTATTAGGAGGTGTGAGAAAGTTTTCTTCTTACCCTTTGCCTTTTGAGTGGTGATGGACGAGAGATTCTTCTTCCCCTTTATCTTGTTTAGTGCCTGATGAATCTTCATCTTTATGTTTCCTAAATTCCCTATACATTTCCTCTACCATGGACCTCATGGCCAGGAAACTATCTATAAATTGGGGTCTGGTCCCAAGGGACTTTCTTCTGACATTTTCTTCTGAAGATAGACTCTTCCAATTTCCTAGTTAGTTTCGACCAACTCTCCTTCTCCTAATTTAAGCTTTGATCTAGTTAGCATTCAAAAGCAAAATCCAGCACAAGCTTGTCTAACCTTAAACAACCTAGAAGCTTTGATACCACTTGATCTGAAATCACTCGTGAATGATCTCAGTTAATTAATGAAGGTATTACAGACTCAAGTGCTGGGGTGTGCCTATAACAATGTAAACTTTGAAACGGGAACTGATACTGTTACCCATTTCGTAGAGATAGAAAAAAATTGACCTGATTTTGAAAAGGGGCGATGCAGAATACACATATTTTTTTAGAACATAGTTTTTGGCACTTTAAATAACCGATACGATTACCCGTTTCATAGACGTAGTCAAAACATGACCCGATTTTGAAAAGTGGTGATGCAGAATACAATAATTATTTTTTGGAGCATATTTTTGACAGTTTAAATATTCTTATGTATCAAATATAAATATTCGTTTTTAAATGTTAGTGATTTTTATGCTAATTTTGAAACGTGTTGATGCAACGCGTTATACATCATACCTTTTTTTTAGAGGACTTATTTTTCACACTTTAAAATTTATTATGTCCATTTTTTTTTAAATTATGATTACTTAAAGAATTTTTAAGTTGTTTTATTTTTATTTTTTTAAATGTTGATTACTTCAAGAAAGTCATATAAAAATATATATAAAATAAGACAAAAAAATGTTAATAAAAAAAATTATCTCATAAACTATAAAATAATTTCGAAAAAAAAAAAAAAAAAAAACACATAATTTAAAAAAAAAAAAAATATATATATATATATATATATATATATATATATATATATATATATATAATTAAGTAAGTAAAAATTAAAAAATTAAAAAAACATTAACAAAAACAAGAAGAAAAAAAAAATAATAATAAACGAAAACAAACTAGATTAAAAAAAAATAGAAAATTAACAAAAATAAAAATAAAAAACTAGTAAAATTAACATTAAAAACATTTTAAAAAAAAAACTAAAAAAACAAAATTTACAAAAAAAAAACCATAAAAATATAGAAATTTTAGAAATATATGTTTAAAAAAAAAAAAAAAAAATTTAAAACATGTATTTAAAATTAAAAATTAAATTTTTCAAGAATCATGTATTTTCTATTTAAAAAATAAAAAACAAAATTGATTAAACACAAAAAAAAAAAAAAAAAAATTAAAAAATTTAAAATTTTTTAAACTTACCTTTTTCATTTAAAACACCAAAAAAAATTATAAAAAAATATAAAAAAAAATTATGATGATGATGATGGTTAATGTCCGTTGAGACCAAACAATGGTCTATTGGACCTAAAGAAACAAATTATTTATTTTGATTTAAGATTTTATTCCTATGCTCAAAAAGCTTGGAGAGAAGCCTCCCAAGCTCACTATAATTTTGACATTGTAAAAGGCTAGGAAGGTCAGTATTGTAACAAAGATTGTGAAACTAAGATCTAATGTGGTTATACGCGGTGCACTCTAAGAGGAAGTGGTTTTCATCCTCGATGTTCCTATTCTCACATATATGGCAGATCCTTTCCATCCATGGCGTTTTAGGAACTGCCCAACGACCTGTTTCACTATGGAGCTCATGAGAATTCGTTCTAATCTTTGCTATATTAATTTTCTTCTTTGAGCTAGTTAAAATAGAGAGATACTTTTGATCTTCTAGGGTGGGGTTGATGACCTTCTTATAATAACTTAATTTTCTTTTAGCCGCTAAATCTTTCTCACACAATATTTTTTCTTTGAACATAGAGGTAACAATATCTTTAATGTTATTTATGTTTTGCAATGCATCATTTTCGTTGATCTCCCAATAGTTTAACCAGGCCCTTGTGTCTTTATGCCACCCTCAATTGAGCCTTAGGTGGTTTTGGCTAGAATTTAAAGCTAGCTTAGGAAGTCTATGATCGTCTACGTTACTGATTTTGTGCTTGTACAACAGAAACCTAAGCATAGCTAGGCTCTCAATAGGGGAAAGACTTGCTTCTATAAGGAGAATAGGATAGGGTGTATTACTTTTAATTTTCAGGTTATAAGTTATAAAGCGCTTCTGGATTTTCTCAATCTTTCTCCATGATTCTCTGGAGATGCTGCAACCCCAAACCTCACAGCCATATAAGATAACAGGAGTGACTAAAGTTTCAAAGAGGAACTTCTTTTTATCCCACATTACAAGGTTTGCTATTTTACAATTATTTTCAAGACCAAAATAAGCTTTCCACCCCCCATTAATCATTTTCTCAATGCTATGGTTCCAGTTGAGCTTGTGATGAATATCAATTCCTAGGTACTTGTAAGAATACACTTCCTCCAAGTTATTATTGTCATACATAAAATTAGCGTAAGTGTCCTTCTTGGATTTGATAATCATAACTTTTGTTTTGTCAGTGTTAACAGTCATACCCATGGTAGAGCAGAAATCCTTAAGAAGCTTGAGTTGCTTATTAAGATCAGATGAGCACCTTGCCAAAAGAACAATATCGTCAGCATCAAGAAGAAGGATGACGACTATCCCAGCTAAGATCGTGCCATCACATCCTGCTTCCTCTAAATAGCCTTCGAGCTTATCGATGTAAATGCCAAATAGGGTAGGGGAGAGGGGGCAACCTTGTTTAACTCCGATGTTACACTTAATATCTTTCGACCACCCCTCATTGCTCTTTAGCTTGGCAATTACATTCTCGTAGAACCTTATAGCGGCAGCTCTCAACTCGAGAGGAACCTTTAGCTCTTCTAATCTATTCCAAAGGTTGTATCTAGGAACCGTATCGAAAGCCTTTCTAAAGTCCAGAAAGCAACAAAATAAATTGGATTTATCATTACGACATTCCTCCGCAATGATCCTAAGCATAACAAGGTGGTCTGTTGTTGAGTGATGCCTTCTGAAACCTGCTTGGCCTTTAGCCCGCTTACCTTCACTTTCAAGCCATATGCTTAACTTCTTTTCCAAAATATTACCATATAACTTGGCTACGAGAGGGCTGATCGTAATTGTTCGATAATTAGAGGGGTTATTTGTATCCTCACTTTTAAAAATAGGGATAATGAGGCTCTCAGTCCAAGGTTTAGGGAACCCTTGCTTGACTGCTTGATAAACAAATTTGATATTGATAAACAAATTTATTAATTTTTTTTTTTTTTTTAAACAACGTCTTTTGTTTTTATTTTATTATTTAAAAAAAAAAAACAATTATTAAAAAAATTATTTTTATTTTAAACAATGGTTTTTTTTATTTAAAATGAAAATTTTTAAAGGTTTTTTATTTAAAAAAAAAAAAATTATTAAAAAAATGAATTTTTTTGGGCCCTCCAGGCGGCCCGTGGTGACGCGGCCCCGGGTGGAGGCTTGCGTGCAGGCCAGGAATCGCCCCTCCGCCCTCCGGGCGGCCTGCGGTGGCGCGGCACCGGGCAGAGGGCCTGCACGTAGGCCCTCTGCCCGGTGCCGCTCCACCGCGGGCCGCCGGGGAGGGCCCAAAATTTTTTTTTTTAATAATTTTTTTTTAATAATTTAAAATTTTGATTTTAAATAATAAAAAAAAAAAATTTAATAATTGTTTTTTTTTAAATAATAAAAAAAACAAACAACGTTGTTTAAAAAAATAATAATAATAATAATAATTGTTTTTGTTTAAATAATAAAAAAAAAACAAATTTGTTTATCAATTAATGTAAAAAATTTTAATATATACTTTTCTAAATAAAAAAAAAGATATATATTAAAAAAAATTAATTTCTTTTTCTTTTTTTAAATAGATAAATAAATGTTTTTTTTTTTAATTTTTAATTTTTTGTTTTTTGTTTTTTTTTTTTTAATTTGAAAAGACATATTTTTAAATTTTTTTAAATTTTTTAGTTTTTTTTGTTTTAATTTCAGTGTATTTTTATTTTTTTAGTTTTTTTAAGATGTTTTTGATGTTAATTTTATTAGTTTTTTATTTTTATTTTTATGGATTTTCTATGTTTTTTATTTTTTATTTTTTTAAATCTAGTTTGTTTTTTTTTTTCCTATGTCTTTTTAATGTTTTTATTTCTATTTTTATTTACTTAATTATATATATATATATAATATATATATATATATAATTTTTTTTTTTTCCTAATTCTTTTATGGTTTATGAGATAATTTTTTTTTAACCCTTTTTTTTGTCTTTTTAATATATATTTTTAAGTAATTAACATTTTAATCTTAATTTTAGTAGTTTTTAAATTTTATTTTTTTTTTGTTAATTTCTATGTTTTTATTAAATTTTGTTTGTTTTTAATCTTCATTTTTTTTTTTTTTTTTAATGTTATTTTAATTTTTCTATTTTTACCTAAATTTTATAGTTTGTTTAATTTTTTTTTCTTTTCCATATATATATATATATATATATATATATATATATATATATATATATATATATATCTTTTCTTTTGACAATTTTTTTTTTGTTTACAAGATTTTTTCATTTTTTATTTTTTTTTTCCATTTTTTTAAATATAGTTTTTTACTATTTATTTGTTTATAATTTTTAAGTGTTTTTTAGTTTTTTAATTTAGTTTTTTTTTTACATTTTTATGATTGATTTTTTTTTTTTTTTTTTTGATAATGTTCTTTTTTTAGTATATGCTTTAATTTAGGTTTTGTTAATTTTAAACTTTTTTTGTTTTGTGTTTTTTCATTGTTTTAAATTTTTTATTTTTTATTTTATTTTATGTCTTCATTATTTGTTTGAAATTTTAATCTTTTTCAGGGTCATGATAAAATATTTTACGCTATTATTTCAAAATGTTGAAATATTACCCTTGAAAAAAAAGGAAAAAAAAAAAGTGTTATCCCAATGTTAACACTTTTTGTTTTGAGGGCGTTTTTGGAACAATTTTTGCATAAAAAATTGGTTTTCACCTCCATTTTTAAAATATGTTCAAAATTTACCCTAGAAAAAAATAAGTGTTATTCCAGCATCAGCACTTTTTGTTTTTAGCACTGTTTTTGATGTTTTTAAGGGGTTTTTTTAATAGAGTTCTCGTTTCAAAGTTTACATTGTTCTATGTTATCTTATGCAACGGATCGATAAGATTGCGAAATACACAGGCACTAAGACAGTAAGAGAACATGATAAGCAAACACATAAACACAACTAATTCAATAAGGAGTTCACCCAATCCTCCTGGGCTACATCTCCTGGTCCAACCTTCAGTGGTGGCCTTTTCTATTGTGTCTTAAAGCAAAGATTTTACAATAAGGAGCTCAATTTGAGTCTCACTTAACAGAGAATGATCAGTAGGATTGTATTTGGATCCCCCAAGTATCTAGAGTTCACAGACTCTCGAACTTTCTCTGTCTCTATCTACTCGATGCTGCCTTTGCTTTGCAGGTCAGCTCGGCTTCTCTGTTCTCTGCAATTTTTGCTTCTCTCTCTCTCTGCTCCCTTTTACTTCTTCTTCTCCTTCTTCCACTTTCTCTCTCTCTCTGTGGCTTAAAGCTAATCTGCTCCCTGACTATTCGTTTCTGCTTCCCGGCTCTCCAAAACTCCTACCTCTGTCTGCTAGAATTCCCCTGCTCTACATCATCATCACTGTAATGCTTCACAGAGAAGTGGCCACCTGTTTCCTCACGAACTTAGTGTCAGTTCTCTTTGAACAGTCGTTATTTCTGTTGCTCCAAGATTTCCCGCGAAACCATTCCTCTACCAACTCATCGGTCATGTCGGACCTCAAATCTCATGTACCTCAGTGTATTTCCCCATCAAATCCGGTCTTCCATCGAATTGATTCTCCGTCGTTGATCTGGAGCCTCTAGATCCTACGGTCTCTGTCTATATCGCATGGGTAAGTTGCTCGACCATTACTCACGCAATGTAAGTGGTTTTCTCTCACATCCGTTGGACGCGTGTCACTCGGTGTGTGGCATCACGGTGAACTCGGCCAAACCCGCTTACCGCTCGAAGTGCACACGATATCCTACCAGTTTTGGGCGTGGGACCCACCTTCTAACTGTTTTTGCATGGTTTCCTATTTTCCTCATGACCGAGCACTCGGGGCTTTCCTTCACTAAGAGTTTTGCCCTGTGATACGCGATTAGCGCTTTTTGCTAATCGCGTATCAGAAACTGCCTCTGTTTTTGGATCTGGGCTTCCGATTGCCAATTTGCATCCATGCGTGGTCTCCATGGGCCAACAGTCAATGTGATTTGACCGAGGGTCCTCATTGTTCCATGCTGGCCATAAATTGCCATTGTCCAGAAGTCATCTCTGATAAGCTCGTCATTCATAAGATTTTGAAGCCTGACATAATTCGAAACAGTCATGGAAATGTTTAAGGATCCAATTCGGATCAATGATAGTGCACATAATATGCTTGTACAACTCTAAATATCCAAGAACATGGGATGAGAGTCTCCCTTATGTGAAACACAACTACCACAAAGCTCTCAATAGCTCAACTTGCCATAGACCCTTTTAGGTGGGCTTAGGATTTCAACCACTGTGTCCCATGCCTCTTGTTACCAGGAAAAGTGTCTATTTAGAACTGCTCTATCCCACTAAGGTGTGACAGCTGCCTTAGAAACAAACAGAGAAAACTACTTTTGTATTTCCTTTATGAACTATAGATAGAGAGGAATAGAAAGAACCGACCTGTGTCTTGCGCTAATCCTTTGATCTAATCCCTCTCTTCTTTGACAGCTTCCAGCTACCTGCTCCCTTACTTGCCCAGCTTCACCAAGTACCTGTAAGATCACAGAAGAAGAACACTATACAAAGACATGGATCTATATTCATAAACAACTTAGGATCATATTTAAGTTAACCATACAAATGTAACAAGAATCAATGATACAAAAGCATGGAGGAAAAACTCAAATAGTTTTTATTGATAAGCAAGAAGATCCAGGAGGAGTTACAACCGATGGTTCCTGACCCAGCATCAACCTCCCAGCAAAGAAGCCCTTCTTCACCTCCAACAAAGCATAAATCACCCAATACTCTGATATTTGTCTCAAAACCAACAGCAATTCCTTACAATGTGCAAAATTCCAGCCTCTCGGATCTCTGGGATGAGGGATCCATATATAGATGTATGTAAGGAGGATGAGTCAGCTTCTGATTTGATTAGTGTCTTCTCTCTATCATTTCTTGCTTCCACTTGGAGACTGAAGGCCTCTTACTCATCCTTAGTCAAATTCAATGAGGCAAGTGTCATAGGGGAAGATTCTGGAAGTTTCCATTGTCTCTCCACCTCGCGGAATGACACTGCCATTTGTCATTTCTCGCCCAACGCACCCTCATAGTGCATTTAGGTGCGTTGCAACGCACCTAGCTAGTGTGTTTAGGTGCTATGCAACGCACCTAGCCAGTGGAGCAGCTGAAATGATCCTGTTTTGACTTATTTTGAGCAGTTTCTGGTGGAGAACTTCTGGGAGAAGTTGTAATTTGTTGACCTTGTTCCTTTAGGGGTTAAAACAACACTTTTAGGGACTTAGGAGCCCTTGGTTTATGGACATTTCATGCTTGGAGTTGTAAGGCACAAAAATGTCTATAACAGTTGCCCCCTAAAATATGAGGCCGTTAATCGGGTGAAATGATTTATTATAAGGATCCGAAGTTCTTTCAATGCTGGGAGGAGACCTGTAATAAGATACAATACATTATCTTCATACTGTTTTTCATGATCTAGCTAAGGCGGGCATTCCCATGCTCAACTTTATAAATTCATTTTCATGTACATAGGACAGACAATCATCTGATTGTAGACTGATGATTCTGGTAGAGCCATCATCCTTTTGGTAGGATGATTATCTGTGCTGCAATGTTGTACATTTAAATGTCTTTATTTCCCTGAATATATATCGCAGCCCGGATGGATGAAACTAGATCCGGGGTCTTCAATCTCGTCCAATCTTCACTCAAAGTACAACTCGATCCATGTGAGAAATGTTCTGAAGTTGAACATGGAAAGACATCACTTGATTACCAGTCAATGATGTAAACTATGAACAAGCGCGAGAGGAATCACCGATAATGATAATGATCCCCAAGGTACTGCAGTACAATCCACGTGGTGTGAATAAAGGACTTGGCGTCGAACACCACGCAAAATCTTTGGGTCGAAGGTCATTGATGTAAACCTGTCGCCGGAAGTGGGAAACTTGCCATTGAGGCATGCAAGCTTCAAAGTACTGAATGGGGTGTTCCTAGACCAACTTCTTGGATGATGAGCTGATGTCGACAAGAAGTGATCCGTCACAGGAGGGCCTTAATGAATCCCACATCAATGACACGGAACGGAGCAAATGATTTTGATGGAGGTGAAAACGATCTGATGATATACGGTTCAGGGTGGCGGTCATGAAAGAATGGAGTATAATGTATGGTAGTGGGTGGGACACAGGTGGCTTCTCTGGATGACTTCTCTTGAACATGTCGGCGACACTGATGTGATGGATTGGTAGCATTAACCCCAAATGTGGATGGTATGGTGTGACCATGGCGATGTGACCGATGAATGAAACAACCCAACCCGACTCGGACACGGAGTGGAAGTGTCATGTTCAAGAGCGACTTGCTACCAATAAAAATTCTTTGAGTTTTCTTCCCAATTTTTCCCCAGTCATTGCTGACCAGTACCTCTTTATTTTTGTCAAGCTTGAGGAGGATAACATATGCTTGTTCTATAATTTTCCCTTCGGGCAAACCCATCGCTATGTTTTATCGAGCCTAGCGATAGTGAAACTCGTTCTCGTCTAAAGACAAGTTTTTCGCTATTAATCTTTTTAACGAGTTTAATGACAAAGATAACTCGGTCCTTTTCATTTTTAGAGAGTCTGAAAAAGTACATAAAGGTAACTCCAAAATTCATTTTTCGTCATCTAATCCCTTAAGTCCGAAAAAGTATAAAACAATACAGAAGGGATGAAGTTTCGATAGTTTTAACGAGCCGAACAAAACAAGCGCTCGATATTTTTGTGCAATAATCCCTCAGGTCCAAAAAGATTAAAATATAGATGAGGGATAGCACTTCCTGTCCCTTTAATGAGCTGGAAAGGCCAATGGCTCGGCAATCTTTTCATATTTTACGAGTCAGTTGAAAAGAGATCAAAGAAGACTCGTCTTTTGAGGAACGAGTGATAAAATGGGTAGCAGCTGATTCCAGGTAAGGTTTGGAATTTTCCAATCACGACAGTGTCACAAGGATGGCTAGTGAAATCACTCTTCGCAGCTGTTCCTCAAAATGGGTAAATAATCAAATGGAGGTGAACGATCAGCCAATGAAAATGTGGAGGTGATGGTGCAAACACGACCAAGGCTTTAATGGCTGAAGTACTTCATTCACGGTGGTTATTTACTGCGGAATAGTTCATTTTTTAATGAGCTTAAATGCGGGATGAAACATTTGCTCGGTGCAAGTTTATTTTTTAACGAGCTTGAACCTTGCGGTAACACTGCTCGATTAATCCAGTCGTATGATAAGAATGTCTCATATAAAAACGACAACTTTTAGAGTTTTGCCCCACATCCTTTCTTTATGCAAGTTAGGAAACGACCAATCCTACGGGTTTAAAGGGTTAGAGGTCCTAAAAATTTAAAAAATAAATAGTCGTTCTTCGCTTGCATGCCAAAAGGCTTGCACGCCTCCAGGTATAAAACAGAGTTTCAAGGTTACCTCTACTTCTTTCCACCAAAATATTTGTTTTACCGAGAGAGGCCTACCTCTTACAGGTTACCCAAAGATTATTCTATTCGCGGCACAAACAAAACACTTCTTCGGTGATGTCTACCGAGATAAACAAAGGTGAGTGGCGGCGCTCGCCAACTCACATAACTTTGACAAGAGAATCTTGTTCTAGAATAACCCCCTCTTCCAATCACGGACGGGGGTACAGACTAGTCATATTCTTCCGCGGAAACCTACTCTATACCCAAAGTTTTTCTGCCGAAGCAGACCAAGGTGCATGCCCCCTGGGTTTCAGTCATATCCCTCCGAATTACTCGCACTCATCAGGAGGACGGACTGGAGATTGAGACATTTCTTGCGCGGAAAGACCATTTTGGGATGGTATATGACTATTTGCTATGCGTGATCCGGGAAATGAAAGCTGGTCCACGAGCTTGACCACTCTTCCTTCGTGCGGAAAACACATCACTCTAAAGAGTGATGAGACAATGGCTCTCATGCAATAAATATAGTCTCGTCCAAGGAGTAGATTGTAATCTAGGGGTCCTTGAACTACCATTACGTTCATGCGAACTGTTTTCCTTCTCAATGTTATGGACACATCGGGAAGGATCCCTAAAGGTCGACTGGTTCCTTTATCAAAGCCTGTCAGATTTCTCATCTTAGGCAAAAGCGATGGTGAACCAAGCACTTTCCAAGCAGTTGAGGAAAGGATACTCACAGAAGCCCCCTCATCTATGATGGTACCAACCATAACCATTCTATATATTTGAACGATAATTCGGAATGGTATGCTAGCTGGTAAACGGGGTCTGCCTAGTTGATTCCAGTTGAAGGAGACAACTAGGTTGCTTGGAGGTGGGACCGAATAGACGGCCGGGTACGACTCTGACGAACTTCCTTCCTGCGGTAAAGGAATGGGTAAATTGCCCCCATGTTCGTTGGAGTCTGTGTTTACGAAGAGAATTTGGACGGTGTCATCCTTGTTCTCCTCAGTGAAGGTATCATCTGAAGATGAAACCTCTGAAGGCAAGACCGGGTCAACTGTCGCTTCGACCTTTTGACTTTCATCTGGTATGGATCCAGATGGTTTATCTTCAATGATAGGTGCTTCAGCCAACCACCTGAGCGGGCCAGCCGGTTTTTCAACTAGTGACGGACTCCGCAAGAGTTTTTTATATCCAGGAGGAAGTCGTAACAGTGAAACCGGACGATCATCCAAAACTCTTTTAGCTTCGTCTAAGAAGGGACAACGGTGGACAGCATGATCGCCTTCGCACAGTTTACAAGGAAATCTACATTTCACTTTTTGCCCTGGGGCTTCACTTTCACTAGTTGATGGTGTGCTTTCAACATGATCATCAGAGGTTGATGAGACCGGGTTGTGCAAACGAGGAGACCAGTCCCTTAATATCCGAGGGATGCAAGGACAATCTCTGTGAAAGTGGTCTCCTTTGCAAATGACACATGGCGATTTAGGCCTGGTCGGTGCAGTGTGTGGATTTTCGTTAGACGACACTCTGGTGGGTAACTCTGGATTCGTCTAATTATTGATTCGACTGTTCAGGAATAGTGGTGTTCTGAACGACAGAGGTTGAGAAGAGCCATACTAGCAAACCAATTGTCAGCCCTGGAAGCGACAATGTGGCCATATGGGGCGCACCAACATCTCCCCGAGAGGAGAAGGGACTAGGATTTCCTCCAAGGGGAATTCCTTGGTTGGTAGACTCCATTTTCTCAACCCAAGATCAACGTAGGAAAGGGTAATAAATATTCTGTTTAAAATAAATTTTTATATGCTTTGACACAACTTGTTTTTTCAGTTTTTAAGAGTCGAGAAAAAACAAAAGATGACTCTAGTCTCCTTCAATTTTTAATGAGCCTGAAGTGACAAGTGCTCAGATGGACCTTTTCCGTTAAGGAGTCTGAAAAGGAACGAAAGGGACTGCTCTGGAGGTCTAGGTAGAGGGAGTACCAAACCAATCGCAAAACTACAGAATACTTTTTACGGTACGGCAGTCAATCTTCCCGAATGCTGTGTTCAGTGCATTGCGATCGATAGGGCAGCAGACACGGCTTCCTATGGATAAAGGATTTAAGCCTATAAGGGTCTCCCAAAATATACTAAACGGTACGTGGGAGCGCAAGTCCGTACTGGCACTTATCATCTCAAAGTGGAGGAATCACCCAACCATCAGTGAGGACAACAGTTACCAGGCTTTACGACACCGGAATACGTCTCTAGCCTAGACCTCTAAATGTTGTGCGTTAAGTTCCAAAGCGTTGTTAGATTCATTGAATTTATTTTAAGTTGATCTTGCTTATGAAGTTTTCCTTTTGGGTTCACCACGAGATGTAGATGTAATTCCTAAAATGCAATCTAAAGATGATAAACAAACTTTTATCTCTTTTGCGCAATGAAAATCCTAGCTACTAAAGGAAAAGAAAGACACAATCTTTTCACAAAGAGCAAAGAGCACACTGTAAATGCACTTTCCTAAATCAAGCCAAACAGAGTGTCTATATGCAAATGCACATGCATGTATTTGTTTTCCACTTTCTTAGTATTGATGCTAAAAAGAAAGTTGATGTACAAATCTGAATTTGCTTTCAAGCGACAAACACAAACAAGCTTCTTTTCGAAATCAAAATATAAAGACGATTATGACACTTTATGATTTTGAAATGAATACTCGTTTTTGACACTAGAAAATCATAAATTCAGACCAAAGGCAATAGTAAAAGTATAATCGACCATCAACAGCAATTAAACTTTCTCCTATGATCGAAATCGACACTTGCGACAGATCTAAATCAAAGGACGACAGTACGACTATTCCACTTTTGCAATGGAAAATTGTAAACGACTCAACAAACACACAAAAACATCTACAGTTCTTTTGTACAAAGGAGGCGGAATAACAGTAAGGAAAAGGGGTTTTAAACAGTCATATACTGATCACAGGCTGTAAAATTCAGAGACAAAACTGGAAAGAATGAAGCACAAGAACCTCAGCTGCACAGGGCTAGTCTAATCAGCGCACCTGTAACACAGAGAAACTGCATTGCAGCGCAGGTTGTCCTTTTGGGAAGTGCGTTGAAATGCAGGATCTCTTCACAGTACCTGCGCTGGGCCAGAAACGAGAATCTGTCCAGGTTCTGGGTCACAGTTTGCAGTTTAGTCTTTGGTTTTTGGCCGAGTAAAAACAATCAGTAATGCACAATCAGGGGTAGATCTAAGGAGGGTCTAAGAGCTATCACAAGGGCAATCAGATAGTTTGTGAATCAGCTGTTCAAATCATAAACAAATCCAGTGAATGGATTGAAGCAGCAAATGTCTACTTTACATTTGTTATGGCAAACGCAGTTCGAATCCTACTTATGAGTTTATGAAACAAACAACAAAGATATACACAAACAAACTAATTAGACATTCGTCCCCAACGGAGTCGCCATTTTGTTACCAGGAAAAGTGTCTATTTAGAACTGCTCTATCCCACTAAGGTGTGACAGCTGCCTTAGAAACAAACAGAGAAAACTACTTTTGTATTTCCTTTATGAACTATAGATAGAGAGGAATAGAAAGAACCAACCTATGTCTTGTGCTAATCCTTTGATCTAATCCCTCTCTTCTTTGACAGCTTCCAGCTACCTGCTCCCTTACTTGCCCAGCTTCACCAAGTACCTGTAAGATCACAGAAGAAGAACACTATACAAAGACATGGATCTATATTCATAAACAACTTAGGATCAGATTTAAGTTAACCATACAAATGTAACAAGCATCAATGATACAAAAGCATGGAGGAAAAACTCAAATAGTTTTTATTGATAAACAAGAAGATCCAGGAGGAGTTACAACCGATGGTTCCTGACCCAGCATCAACCCCCCAGCAAAGAAGCCCCTCTTCACCTCCAACAAAGCATAAATCACCCAATACTCTGATATTTGTCTCAAAACCAACAGCAATTCCTTACAATGTGCAAAATTCCAGCCTCTTGGATCTCTGGGATGAGGGATCCATATATAGATGTATGTAAGGAGGATGAGTCAGCTTGTGATTTGATTAGTGTATTCTCTCTATCAATTCTTGCTTCCACTTGGAGACTGAAGGCCTCTTACTCATCCTTAGTCGAATTTAGTGAGGCAAGTGTCATAGGGGAAGATTCTGGAAGCTTCAATTGTCTCTCCACCTCGCAGAATGACACTGCCATTTGTCATTTCTCGCCCAACGCACCCTCATAGTGCATTTAGGTGCGTTGCAACACACCTAGCCAGTGTGTTTAGGGGCTATGCAACACACCTAGCCAGTGGAGCAGCTGAAATGATCCTGTTTTGACTTATTCTGAGCAGTTTCTGGTGGAGAACTTCTGGGAGAAGCTGTAATTTGTTGACCTTGTTCCTTTAGGGGTTAAAACAACACTTTTAGGGACTTAGGAGCCCTTGGTTTATGGACATTTCATGCTTGGAGTTGTAAGGCACAAAAATGTCTATAACACCTCTTGCAACTACATAGAAAAAATCTACACATGTTCAATATGAAGTTGATAAAGCCATCAAGTTTATTGAGACATTTAGCACATCTACCACATAATTTTCAAGAACAAACAACATCATGACCAACATCAAGTGCCACATAATTTTCAAGTACATGACAAGGTTTGGTTGCATTTGTAGAAGGAATGCCTTGTTGGAGGCCATCAAAAGATTAAACCACTATAATATGAACCTTGCACTATCACGAAGGCTATGGGTGATAATTATTTCGAGCTAAGTATCCCCCAATTCCTTGGCCTGCACCCAATATTCAATGTGGACTGCCTTTGGCCATAGTTTCCACCATTGTTGGACACATCAAACTTTGTCAAGCAAATGACACCAACAGAGCTTAAACCAGATTATATTGAACATGCCACAATTAATTGTATCTGGTGAGTGCCAGTATTGTAGCAAGAATGTTGCAATTCCCGGGCTACCAACTTTACTTTTATCAACTAGGTAATTCATAACAAACTTGGAAGCGTCAGTGCTATATGCACAAGTACTAGTTCTCACTGTAGGTTTTCACTTGGTCAGCCGGTGCGAGATCACTAGGAGCTCAAGCCAACTTCTATAGAATTTAGAACAAGCTCTATGGGTGATGAAAGGAAAAAAAGATTACTCTATAGATGCTATTCTAACTGCAGAAAGGAGAATGACTGGTATGTAAAGAAAAACCTAGTAAACCCTAATTAACAAGCTAATTCTACTTTTGCCAAAAACACTATGAAAACCATGAAAGAAATGCCATTACCTACACAAGGAAGGAAACAACATCTAACCATGTTATTTCTGGAAGTAAATAAGCAAAAAACATATGTTTGGATTTTTATGTGTTTTTATGTGAATTTAACATGCATCTAATTTATTGTGTGTGAGTGTGGCAGTGAACAGGTGGTGTTAGAGGGAAGTTTTGGAGCTTGGGAGGATGTAATATGGTGTGGATGGGTCCTAGGAGGTCTTAGGTGGCCTTATGGAGGCTTTTCCCACATGCAGCCTTCAAAATAAAGCCTATAGGAAAAACTACAGAAGGACACAAGAAAACAGAGAAACTATAAGAGGCCTACAGGAGGAGGCTGAGAGAAATTTTGCGCTATTTTGAGGGTGTGAGAGTGGGTGGAAAAGGTGGATTAAGGTTGGAATGAGGTGTTAGGGCACCTAAGGTCTACCATGAATCACCAAGAGAGAGAAAGATGATTGGGTTTGCTCAAGGAGAGAGGAAGAAGTTATATGAAAAATGAAGGAAACTAGGGTAGAATTGAGGTGAGGTTTGGGAGACCTATAGGGCATGGATTAGATGGAGGGTGTGATTGCTGGTAATCTGGCCTACTACTGGAAGAGATCTGCTGCATAGAAACTGACAATCAACCAAGAAAATCAAGCAACCAATGAAATGAGTGCATCCTAGGAAAAACAGAGTTTTGCATTAAAATGGCCTAAACTATGATGTATAGAAGGAAATCCTGGAAAATGTTGTAAGAAAGGAAATCATGTAAAAGGACTATTGAAAATTAGGAAGTGAACATGATAAAGAAGATCTAAAGAAAATAAAAACTGGACTATCAACCTACTAGAGAGCTGCAAACACTAGAAGTCCTAGGAATGAGGAAAATCTGTGTTTTTTGGGCAGCAAGAGAGTCTTTGCCTCAAATCATGGTCCCAGAGGGAGGAAGAGAGGCCAAGGCAATGTTGCTAGCCTTTTTAATTTTCTCTAATCACTGCTTAACCTGCTACAGAAAGCACAAATGGAAGCAAGCTACTAAATCATCAAAAGCAACCTATTCTTAACCATAAGAGAAATACATCTAACAACAAACTAATCTACAAACCAAAGTAAATCATACAAATACAAGTAAAGAGAAGCTTGGCTACTTGGATTGGGCCCTAACCCAAGAGCTTCATCCCTATGAGGTAACTCAGTGCTAGCTCAAAAAGGATTCCATCTTCATTATCAAAAAATAGCAAGATTTCATAAAACTGTCATAAAATAGTAAGCTCGAAATTTGAGCAGAGTTTACACAAGCAAAAAAAAGTCGAACCTAGTGAGGCCCTAGGCCTCTTTACTTATACATCTGAAGCTACCAATAGCTTCCTTAAAATCAGAGAGGCTTGGCTCCCAAAACTCAAAATAACTATCAATCATCTTCCACTTGCTCGGCTGCCTTCTAGTGCATGATTCAGTTGCTTGTACTCCGAGCTGAATGAAGGGGAATTCGAAGTGAGGAGCAATAAATGAGGGGGACTCCCTCCTATAAGTGCTCTCCCCTGTCTACTTCAAGTTATTGTTGTAGTTTGACCACTATATCCTTGACTTTGACCTCGAAATCCATCAATAATTTGCATTAAATACATGTTAGGCCACATGGCATAATAACTAACTCAACTCACCCTATAAGCATAAATATAATTAGAAAATCATACAATAAGCTAAGAGATTGGTTGATTTGACTAGGTTAGGAGGTAAAATGAGCCCATATAATTACCCATTTATGAGGCTCATCATCACCCCCTACTAAAGGTGTTACTCATCCTCTGAGCAACCTAGTCAATCTCTTGGTCTTTTATGGCCCTGGTGGCCTCCCTACCATTCCAGGCTTCTGATGTGGTCTACTCATGTTCTCCATAAAATCCTACCTTTCTGTCTATGTCCTTCCACAACTCCTCCTCTTCTTCTTCTCTTCTGCCTTCCAGCATGCCTAATATGAGTGGAGGACTCAGTTTGAGGCCAATCCAATTGACCTTCAGCCTTTGCATGGAGTGCTTGTACATTGGCAATCTTTTCAATGCCTCCTTCAGCCTCATGGGGGAATGGAATTCTCTGATCTGCAAGCTGTGGGGTAGGGTGTTCCATATTCTCATGCATGCATGCACACAGTCATCCCCAAGTAGCCTAAGCATATCTTCAAAGTGTGCAATGTCTTTTTCTTGATTGGCTAGATATTTAGGGGAAATATGAGGGTCATTAGCAAGCAGTTTGTGTGTGTTGATGAGTGCCATAGGATCTAATGGCTCAGCTATTATCATCAATGGTTCATTATGCTCTTTTATTAACAATATTTTCATTTCTGCTACCCTCAACTCTTCATGGTTCATCTGTGATGCCATGGCCATTAATTGCAGATCCCCTAGTTTAGCATTGGGGTCCCACACATTCAGGTCTGTGAGGGCCATGTTGTGTAGATAGAACTCTGCCATCTTTGCTTTGTCCTCGGAGGTGCTCTGGTCACACAAATCCATGAATAGCCTGTAGTCTTGGAAAGACATTATTCCTCTTTGTGCCAAATTTTTTATTTGGAATTGAATTCATTGATCCTTCAGATAGAGGCCATAAGATTTGGCTAGGGTTTTACATTGTAATGCTTCTATGGATAAGCTAGCCATGTATGCCAAATGAAACTCTTTCTCCTACAGCTGCCTCCTTAGTAATTCATTCCCATTCTCAAGGTGGCTTCTTTGTCTCTGAGAGCACTCAATTCCCTACCCATTTCCCTGAGTTTGTCTTCCATGTGGCCAATATCCTCAACTCCTTTGGACTTGGCTATCTACATCCACCTATGCATTCTCACTCTCTCTTTTTCCAATTCGAAAAATAGTGGAATTGCAAATTTCTTTTGGATTATCTTGCCTCCCTCAAGTATTCTGTAATAGGAGTCAAGATTAGGCTAGGGGTCAAGTTCTTGTAGTTCTTGTGCTTCCTCTTTCACCTCTGGCTATCCTCCTATCTTTTCCTCAAGTTTTTGTGTCTCCTGTAGTTTGGATAGTGTCTCATGTATGACTGTTTTAGCCTTCTGTAGGTCTAGTTTGGGGCCCTGTAGAATTTCCTTTCCCTTCCATGTAGAAGATCTTGTAGTCCTCCTTTCATAGGTTATGGGTGTATTGGAAGGAGATTCCTTCACCTTGGTAGATGGTGAATCTTCAATGTTAATGGGAGTCTTTGATGAGGGTTGAGGTTTGCCTATTTTAATTCTAGTACTCTTCCTTGCCCTGAAATACATGGAGGTTTTTCTTTTCCTCTTCTGCTTCTGCTTGATTGGTGTACTGAGGGTAGTGAGGGCAGTTGCTGCTTCTCTTTCCAAAGTTTTAGGGGACTCTTCTCTTTGCTCTGCCCTCTCCACCTCCTTTTCTCCCTCTTCTGTCTCTTTTTCCTCTTCCTGCTCTATCTCTTTTTCTACCTCCTGTTTTGTCTCTTCAACTCTCCCCTCCTCTATTTCTTTTCTTTCCTCCTTCCTCTCTTACTCTACTATGTCACCATTGGCTTCATCTTCTTCTCCTTGATATTCTCCCTCCTCAGTGACAGCAGGATTGGCATCATAGGTTAATTCCTTGATGTCATCCTCAGCTATCATATTTCTGAAAACTTCCCATGCTATAGGATTGTAAGGGTATGGAGGGATTCTTCTACTAGGATCTTGATTAGGCCATGGTGAGCTAGCTGCTGTGAATTTCCTTCTTGTACCTTGGTGTTGGAGTCAATGAAGGACTGAAGGAGAGAGTAAGGGATACTGAGCTTTTGATGTGCTGGGGTATCCATGCCATATCTCAATTCTTGGAGGATTCTGAAATGATATCCATAAACAATGTTGTGCCTCCCCTCACAAGAAATGTATTTGATCACTTGATAGCTAACCTCATCCCAGGGATATGGTACACTAGCCCTCCTAATTCTATTTTTGTCTTCAACAGAGGTTTCATTATCTTGGAAAAATTTCCTCTTGGTAGCCTGGCCAATTATTTTCTCATCTTTACTCCAAGGCAGCCCAAGAGAAAGGGTAGTGACCCTACTGATGAATTCAGGGGTTATTTCAATGGAGAGGAATCTAATGGTTACAGTAGCATGAGTTCTTTTGTGAGGGACCAAAGAGAGAGAAAATTCATAAGCAATTTCATCATCAAACCCTCTAAACTTCTCAAAGAAAGTCATCCAGTTTGCCCTTGTAAATATTTCCACCACTTGAGGATGTGCATGGAGTCTAGTGGAGTTAGAGGGCTCTTTTCTCATAAACCCCCCTATCATACTGCCTGTACTTCTTTTGAAAAACCAGATATGGAGGAGGAGACAAAGAATTTTGAGTGAAATAGAAAAACAAAGGGGACTGTGTCTTTTTTTTTTTAAACTTTTTTTTTTTTTAATGTATTTCTACCCTCGTAAAGACTCATTTTATCTTCAATTTGAGACCAACTCTTTCACATTTTGATATTCAATAGAGGGCATTCATGAACCCTACCTCTTCAGATTGAAATTCGTGCCAAAAATCATGTTTCCTCCCTTCAAAATGACTCGATGCCCCTCCTGTAGAAGCCTGTTGTCTGTCCTTTAGGTTTCCTGTAGGTGCTCGTGTAGAAAACCTGTAGGGATCCTCTAGAAGATGCCGAGAGAAAAAATATGGAGGAAATCGATGGAGGATGGTGGATACGAGGTTGTGGGGGCATAATAATACTGTTGTGTGGCTGAGTTACGAGGAGAAACTGAAGAAAAGGTGGTGAGAATGCGCGAGGAGGAGTGCTCATTACCTTTTATGGTTGTTTTTTATTATAAGTGTTGAGATGGCAAGGTGTACGTTGCCCAGATTAGGACCGTTGGTCCCCGCCTGCTTAGTCATCATGACCACCCTCGTAATCATCCCCTCATTACTGTATCGAAGTTAACTCTTCCTCCCACTACCTGTCCTTCGCATCTTTTGCTTGAGTTGACTGTGTGCACATGTGGGTGATATCTCAGTTAAATGAAGCCAACTAAATGAAGGTGGCCAAGTTAACTAGCCACATTTCCCTCTTTCGATTTCAACCATCTCATTGCCTTTGTATGATTCCTAATTACACAAATGCAGATAGAGGAGTGACTTAGCTACTTACTTGTAATCCAAGTGTATTTGCTGCCATCCACTGTGAGGTGCTGTGGCTTTCTCTACTTCATGCCTTCATTTTCCTTCATGCATGCTATCTCTGCTTGCTGCTGTGTTGTTGTGAATTTTTGCAAGTTCTTCTTTTGTTGGAGCTAAGTTTCATGTGACTTTTCAATCTTCAGATGTGTTGTCCCTTGCTACTGGTGCTGGACTTCTATGGGATCAGCTGCTACAGGAATTCCTACAGGAGCTCCTGTAGCTGCTTCTACTCTTGAAACTTCAGCTATTTCCCTATGCTTGGAGCTTGAGAATGATGCCAGAGGTGGAGATGAATGATGGAGGGATAGTAGGTAAGCTTCAGGGAAAGTTAATGGTGCCTTTTCCTCCTTTTATTTTTGTTTTTTTTTCAAAACTGAAAAACTGTTTTTCTGTGTTTTTTCTTGGAAAAGAAAAAAAGGTAATAATGATGCTTGAAGTGTGATGCAGGCTTGGAAATGATGGCAAGGAGGTTTGAAGATGGTAAGAGGGATTATAGGTCCTCATGAAGCTTTTCTTTTGCCTCAAACTACCTCGTGTAGACACTTTTGGCTCTCTGTAATTCCTACAGGAGCCTCTTGTAGAAAGCACAGTTTTGGAAGAATAGGTACAGTGGGGTGAAAGAGATGCCAAAAATGATGGAGGAAGGTGTGGAGAAGATGAGATAGATGCTGGTATGAATGTCAGAGTACCATTGGCACCTTCTTCTGCTCCCTGTAGTCCTCCTGCAAACCTGCAATGCAATAAAAATTCATTTTTTCTTTCTCTTTTTTTTTTGAAAACAACTAGGGTGCCTAAAAGTGGTTTTCACCTTAATTGCCTACCCTGGGCACTTCCAAGGGAGGTTTTCACCCAGGGATCGTATTCTTTTCCCTTTTTTTTTTTGACATCACTGGGCCGCCTCAGAAGAGGTTTTCAACCCAATGATGGGACTCAAGCGCCTCATGGAAGTTTTCATTTGAGTCCTTATTTTTTCTCTTTTTTCTTCAGTGAGTGGGTGAAGTGGAAGCTAAGACATGCTCCACTACCATCACTATTTTATTCAAATATTCAATAAACTCTCACTTGGAGAGGGGTTTCTTGTAGACTTTCAATCGATGTCCATTGACAAGCATGGGGATGGTTTCATCATCAATGGTTCTGATCATAACTGAACCATTGTCATTGCATTTCTCCACAGTGTAGGGTCCCAGCCATATTGTCCTCTACTTGCCTTTGAAATCCTTGTATCTTGAATCATAGAGTAGTGTCCAATCTCCCTATTGGAATTGCTTCTCCCTGATATTTTTGTCATGCCATATCTTTCTATGAAGCTGAACTACATCTATCTGGAGAAGGGCTTGCAATCTATATTCATCCAATCCATTGAGCTGAAGTAATCTCTCCTTTTGTGCATGGCTGATGTCTAGGTCCAGCTGAGCTACCATCCTTAGGGTATTGAATTCAAACTCTATTGACAAAAAAGCCTTCTTTTTGGTGTCCCCATTAGTCTCCCGAATGGAGAAGGTACCCTCTACTCTCTCTCCATTTCCCCTAGAATTTTTGTTTTCAGCCATTGGCTCCAGAGGAATGTTTTCTTCTTCTTCTTCCCCTATAGGTTCTTCAAATATGTCTGGATGTTCACCTAAGGGTTCTTCTTGATTGCAGCCACCAAAGAAGAGAGAAGGTTGGCTGTGTGAAGCAGTGGGGGTGTTGGGAAAAATTTTTCCTAAGTTATCTCTACTCCTACGAGGCATGAAAGGAAATATTTTTTGTTGGTTTTTTGTTTCTTTTTCCGTACACTGAAAGTACATGCAGAAACTAAAATTGTGATTGAACAAAACAAATTGCAACTAGCTAAAATGAACTTGCTGAATGGAAATTTGCAGAATTGAAAAGGAAAGCAAGGAAATACAGAACTGAAAGAAAAGAAATGAGTAGTCTACTTTTGCCAAAATAAACTATTAGCATAATGTTGCAATAGGAAATAGAAGAAAGAAGTAATCACAGAATACTCTGACGCTTCCCCAACAACAACGCCAAAAAGTGGTGAGTTCCAGTATTGCAGCAAGAATGCTGCAACTTTTGGGCTACCAACTTTACTTTTATCAACCCAGTAGTTCGTAACAAACTTGGAAGCGTCGGTACTATATGCACAAGTACTAGTTTTCACTGCGGGTTGTCACTTGGTCAGCCAGCATGAGATCACTAGGAGCTCAAGCCAAATTCTATAGATTTCAAAAGAAGCTCTATGTGTGATGAAAGGAAAGAAAGATTACTCTACAGATGCTATTCTAACTGCAGAAAGGAGAAAGACTGGAATGTAAAGCAAAACCTAGTAAACCCTAATTAACAAGCTAATTCTACTTTTGCCAAAAACACTATGAAAACCATGAAAGAAATGCCATTACCTACTCAAGGAAGTAAACAACATCTAACCATGCTATTTCTGGAAGTAAATAAGCAAAAAACATATTTTTGGATTTTTATGTGTTTTTATGTGAATTTAACATGCATCTAATTTATTGTGTGTGAGTGTGGCAGCGAATAGGTGGCGTTAGAGGGTGATTTTGGAGCTTAGGAGGATGTAGGATGGTGTGGATGGGTCCTAGGAGGTCTTATGTGGCCTTCTGGAGGATTTTCCTACACTAGGCCTTCAAAAGAAAACCTACAGGAAAAACTACAGGAGGACACAGGAAAACTACAGGAGGAAAACAAGGAAACTTCAGGAGGCCTACAAGAGGAGGCCAAGAGAAATTTTCTCTATTTTGAGGGTGTGAGAGTGGGTGGAAAAGGTGGATGAAGGTTGGAATGAGGTGTTAGGGTGCCTAAGGTCTACCATGAATCACCAGGAGAGAGAAATATGATTGGGTTTGCTCAAAGAGAGAGGAAGAAGTTCTATGAAAAATGAAGGAAACTAGGGTAGAATTGAGGTGAGGTTTGGGAGACCTATAGGGCATGGATCAGATGGAGGGTGTGATTGCTGGTAAGCTGGCCTACTGCTGGAAGAGATCTACTGCATAGAAACTGACAATCAACTAAGAAAATCAAGCAACCAATGAAATGAGTACATCCTAGGAAAAACAGAGTTTTGCATTAAAATGGCCTAAACTATGATGTATAGAAGGAAATGCTGGGAAATGTTGTAAGAAAGGAAATCATGCAAAATGACTATTTCAAATCAGGAAGTGAACATGATAAAGAATATCTAAAGCAAAACAAAACTGGTTTATCAACCTACTAGAGAGATGCAAACACTAGAAGTCCTAGGAATGAGGAAAATCCATGTTTTTGGGGTAGCAAGAGAGTCTTTGCCTCAAATCATGGTCCTAGAGGGAGGAAGAGAGGCCAAGGCACTGTTGCTAGCCTTCTGAATCTTCTTTGATCACTGCTTAACCTGATACAGAAAGCACAGATGGAAGCAAGCTACTAAATCATCAAAAGCAACATATTTTTAACCATAAAAGAAATAGATCTAACAACAAACTAATCTACAAACTGAAGTAAAGCATACAAATACAAGTAAAGAGAAGCTTGGCTGCTTGGATTGGGCCCTAACCCAAGAGCTTCATCCCTCTGAGGTAACTCAGTGCTAGCTCAAAAATGATTCCATCTTCATTATCAAAAAAAAAGCAAGATTACATAAAACTGACATAAAATAGTAAGCTCAAAATTTGAGCAGAGTTTACAAAAGCAAAAAAAAGTCAAACTTAATGAGGCCCTAAGCCTCTCTACTTATACATCTAAAGCTACCAACAAATTCCTTAAAATCAGTGAGGCTTGGCTCCCAAAACTCGAGATAACTATCAATCATCTTCCACTTTCTCGGTTGTCTTCTAGTGCATGATTCAGTTCTTAGTACTTTGAGTTGAATGAAGGGGAATTCGAAGTGAGGAGCAATAAATGAGGTGGATTCCCTCCTATAAGTCCTCTTCTCTATCTACTTTGAGTTATTGCTACAATTTGACCACTAGATCCTTGACTTTGACCTCGAAATCCATCAATAATCTGCATTAAATACATGTTAGGCCACATGGCATAATAACTAACTCAACTCACCCTATAAGCATAAATATAATCAGAAAATCATACAATAAGCTAAGAGAATGGTTGATTTGACTAGGTTAGGAGGTAAAATGAGCCCATATAATTACCCATTTATGAGGCTCATCAGTATCATGGACACAAAAATTAAGAACACTCATTAACAAAGGATCCAAGTGTATCACGTTTTCAAATTTCCAGCTCTTACACCATGGAGAGTGGCTCACTAGGGACCAAGTTCAACATAATTTTCCTCACCTCATGGAGGCACTCAATGCAATGGCGACCATTTCTTCCTAAGGGGAGAGGATTGACCCAGGTGGATATTGGTGTCCACCCATCTATTCCACTTAAACCCCCCAGAATTTTTTCTATTAGTTTCCTATATTTTATCACTGTTTCCTATTTCGACAATTTTCTATTTTTGGCACTTCTTGGGTCTTAAACTTTTGAAGCTGTTTTGAGGCCTTAAACGACATTTTTTGGGGAAATGGGAAAACATGTAACAAAGATGGAATTTTGTAGTCAAAATTTGTTTTCTCAAATAGAATTTTCTAACAAGATATTGTGTGTCCCAAACGAAGATCGTGTGCCAATGTTATGACCCTGAGAAGTTGACCTTCCAACTAACCCCATCAGGGCCCATATCTTTTGGTGCTTTATCGCCTAGGGTTAGGTTTTTGGATGTTTATGGTTTCTCATTATTTACTCATGATAAAAAAGCCTCTGAGCCTCATTGTAACACAATTTATAAGGCATGTAGTTGTCTCATCTCTTCTCAAACATAAGCTACCATCGCCTGAGCTAGTTTGCTTTCATTTTGCATGTAAATAACTTTCAACATTTTCTATTTCTTAATTTAAGTCCATTTTTATTGCATCTCTGTGTTTTTTTTAAAATCTATATTTCATTTTGTTCCTTCATAAATCTAGATCAATAAGGTCACCAAAACCATCAATAGAAGTAATTTGAGACATACCACGAATCATCTCAACAGTATACTTATTTTGTCAATTTACTTCATTCTACCATGATTGCAATCCTACAATCCCTCAATAGTCTCATCTTTATCAACCATTTGAGTAATAAAAGATCAAAATCATTTTTTTATTCCTAGTATTCATCAAATAACTAAATATTATCTACCTAAAGGGAATAAAATTCTTCATGAAGCTCATTAACAAAGGCTATAACTAGCATTTGCACCAGATGCTACAAAGGAAATGTCGTAAGTCGATAGGGCATATGGAAGAAGAGCATAGATTCTAGGAAATTTTCTAGCATATTTTTATTCGAGAGTATTGGAATAGCAGTAACAGGGGCTTTCAACATTTATCTATGTGTTCCAATGTATTTATTCCAACTGTGTTTATAGATTATAGTGAGATTCATATTGCAGTTTTGATTAGCCTTTAAATTTAGACAGTGTTAGTTTCCATTAGAAGAAGAATCTGTTTACAATGCGTTAGACAAATTCATAATGGTATCAGAGAGGTTTGCTGAAACCTTCTAAAAATCCTTGAATAGATAGTAGGACTGCTACCTATGAAAGGGAGTTGTCATGAGGCTCTAGGGGTCAGATGTTGTGATCCATGCTTGAGAAAAGCACAATGAATTTATGATTAGGTTGTCGAGTTTTTTGTTAGGTTGTTGAGCTGTCTTAAATTTTGTTTAGGCGATATTCCAATGCAGCAGTATAGTTACAGTCAATCTCAGATACAACGACAAGAAATTGAGAGGAGGTGAAGGGTAAAGAGCTAGTACCCATTGCATTAAATAGGTCTTGTTATTTTTGGAAACTTTTTGGCTCTTGTTATCACTTATAATTTTTCCCCAGAAGTTATCAGAAGAAGGAAAAGGCCGACGTAACCATAAACCAATCTTTTAAGTATAGGCTCTAGCCAACCTATGACTCAGAGAAGGCTCTCTCCATATGATTTAGCTCTGTTTGCAGAGATTTTAGGCTAGTTCTTAAAGTTTGAGAGGGAGTTTGATTTGTATTGAAAGGTTGGATGGTGGAATCCTTAAAACAGATGGATAGAATGATGTCTCTAGACTATTAGGCTATGGATTCAAAGAAGGGTAGCAGAACTGGAATTAATTCATTAAAGGGAGTGTTCAAAGGGAAAGCTAGTAGAGTAAAGTGCAGGTCTTTGGGCTGAATGGGTGAAATGATCTTAACTAGGGTGAGAGAGCATTTAAGAATTCTCAAACCGGGATTAAAATGAGGAACAGAGGATAATCATGAGCAAAGGGAAATTAAGAATCCTTTACTATAGATTAGAGGGAAACTACCTAAACTAAGGAGCAATCAAGAATTCCTTAAATTAGATAATTAGCAGAAAACATTAAAATGCATAATAGTTAAAACAGAGTGCAACGAAGCAAATTCTGAGATATCATTCCATATTATAGCATTCAAATTTAAGATACATTAAATATTATGGAAAAATTTTTAAAGAAAGATAACAACACGAGAGAAAATACTTGTCTACACTTCGTACTACACATGAATCCTGTGAAATGTCTTGGTTTTATTCATTAATCCAACTTGTTGGTCCAAACAGTGATACAATAGCTTATAGTTATTGATCAAGAAAGTCTGTAGAAATGTCTAAGAGTCCACCCTACATACTTTGAATTGTGAAGTATTTATACAAAAAATTATTACAAAATATCTCAAACTAACTTGAGATTTAATCTAGGAAATACAAATATCTTCTTGCAAGAAGATAGAGACAACTAATGAATTGTTTCATGCTATCCCTTTTTATGTGGTACTGCTGGATTTTATGGTTGGATTTGTAACCCTTTATGCTGGCTTGCAGGTGTGGTGTTTCACACTAGAATCTTCTTCAAATTTTATCTTTCACCTAATACTCTTTGACCCTGATACTCTTTGACCTTGCTGCCCTGTTTTCATCTGTTTACCTGGCTGCCAATTTTTATTGTATAGTGAATTTTTATTGTAAATTTCTCACAGTAAATCAGTCATATTTTCCCACCATTCTTCCTCAGGTAATTTGACATTCATCATCCTCCTATAGATCTCATTGGCTTCAGTATACTTGGCAAAATTGGGCTTGGTGAGGAATAAATGTTTTATCTCATGCTCAAGGAAAAACAAGTTTTCAAATGTGTTGTACAAAACTTTTCCTGTTGGCAGGGCTTTTATTGATGAAGTGCTAGCTTGTTCCTTAGCCAACTATCTGATTCTATTACGATAGTCCAACGGTGTCATGAGTTTATCATTAATAACTAATGGACTAGGCAATCCTTTCTCCCTCAAAATATGGAATTTAGCCATGAACGTATCAATGGATACCTACATGTTATGGTACTTTTATTGTAAGTTCAACATTAGGTTTCTCTTAGAAAGGACCTTCTTTATCTCCAAGATGGTTTCAGTCCTATCTTCTATATTGAGTTCTTGGAGCTCATACCTATTCTTGTTGTTGAGGAAGTGGATGAGTCTATTGGCGTCCTCAGGCTTATCTCCCAACTCCTCCTTTACTTTCTGGATAGCTTCTGTAGCTATCTTTATTAATTCTATTTGTTCAAAAATAACTTGAATAGATGGCCAAATATCATTGACAGAGTCAATGATATTGGCCCACAACTTTTCCTTGGTTTTCCCAAGGGGTTTCTCTAGTGTTAATTCTTTCTCCAAGACTTTGATTATTTCACTGATTCTTTAGGCCTTTTGTGCTTCTTCCTTTTGCTTAAGCTGGGCAAGTTTGTAAGTAGTTTCCAAACTTGCCACTTTTTCTTTCAATCTGTTCATTTCTGTAGCCTGGATAGACATCTCTTCCATGGATTTAACCAATTCTGCTTCTTTCTCTCCTGATGCACCTGTTGTTGTAGATTCTGTTGTGATTGGAAATGTTGTGGCAGGTGGAGCTGTAGGTGCCAGTGAAGCTGCCAGTGTAGAAGGGACTGTTGTGGATACTGTAGGGATGACATCTTTAGAAGTTGTGGCCAAGTCACTTTGCTTCAATTGAATTAAAGTGTCCAACTCCTTTTCTGTCTCCTTTAATTGATCATTTAGCTTTAGGACCAAGTCCATCAACTCCTCATGTCTAGTTTGGCTCTCTAAGACTTCTAGAGTTTGAGGATGTTGCAGCTGGGGTATTTTTAATTGCCTCTTAAGTGCAACAATATCATTGTTTTTCTTCTTTATAAGCTTCTCTATAGCTTTTATATCCTTGCGATTGTGTCCCAATTCAACCACTAAGTCCTCTAAGGACTTGATCCTTGTATCCTTGGCTTGTGAGGAGGCCTTCTCTAACTGAAATTGTGCCGAGATATTGTTTAAAGAGTTCTGTAGCTGATGGGCAGCTATGGCTTTACCTGTCAGGGTGGAGTATATCATCTCTCCAGCTTGTTTGTGCATTTCAATCTGGTCTATGGGATGAATATCCCTTGCCAACACTTCAAAGTCAACCTTTTTGAAATCAAATGCTATCTTGGATTGCTAAGCTATAGGTTTGATGAAAGATATTTGCAACTTTCCCTCTTTAATGTCAAAGGTTGACATTAGTCTTGGTTGATTTGTGGGAGGCAGCTTTAGGTATTGAGCATATGTTTGGGCCTTAAGCCTCTCATTTCTCACTTTGATTTCCTTGTACCTGTCTTTTATGTCCTGGTCTTTGTTAGCAGGCCTGCTGAAGGAAGATACTTCCACACTAAGTTGCTTTTCCAACATCTGAGTCTGTGATGTGGAAGGCTCTTGCATGCCTTCAGATGGAGTAGTGGGCCTACTTCTTTCTACCTCTGTGTTGGTAACCTATGCTGATTCTTCTGTGTATTCCTGTTTAGAGGCCGGATTGAGCCTTTGCCTCTTGCTTGTTTCCTGTTGCAAATTAGAGGTGTCCATTCCTGAAGTGGAAGCTCCCTCTCTGTTTCTTTTTGAAATTTTCTCCTCATTCTGAGGAGTCTGCATGACTGGAGGGGTACTCATGGCTCTTTCTTTCTCTTTTGGTACCTGTAGAAAATAGCTCTCATCACGTTGCTTTTCCAAATTAATCAGAGCATTTTCTACATCTACTCTTGTGTTGTCTCTATCTACTAAAGTACCTTCCACCCATTCTATTTGATTGGCATATGCCTCTATTTCTAGTATAGGGTGGTGGATGAAAGGTCCTAGCTTGACCTTTTGTGTTTTCCTGGTAATGAATTCTAAAGGGTCATATCTCCATACAAAACTCCTTTGGAATTTCATTCTTTACAGGATTAGGTTTGCCTATTTCCCTACCTCTCTGGAATTTCATATGAAGGGACCTAATTGGTCTTTGATTTTGAAATAAGCCTTCTTCTTGGCATTTATGAAGTTGACTTCATCTACATTGATGATTTGTCTGTAATATTCTAAGGAAAACAACCTCATAGGGAGGTATCTTGGCAACTTATATGGTGCAAGCAAGCAACCATATATTATGGTTTTTGTTTGGTTCTGGTAAAGGTACCAATCACCCACTTTGGTTTGCTTGGAAAGCTGGAGGACTCTCTTTATCTATGGGCTTATCCTAGGTGGAGGATTCTCAGTAAGCATGGTCATGACTGGATGCACAAAAGAATCTATAAAGTCTGAGTATGTATATGGTGACCCAAACTCATGGAAAAGTGGGGTACAAAAAATGACAGATCTGGGCTAGCCCCTGGTGTCAAGCTTCTGGAGGGTAAAAGGAAACTTTTCTTACTGATAATACAAAAATAGATGGTATAATACAAAGGAGTATTTGAACACCATTTCATTTCCCATTCTTGTGAATTGCTCATGCATTCTATCATCTATGAATGTGACAAAGTCATATATGGTTGCATGAGGTTGTCCTGGAGTATAGATGGACATGAAAGCAAGGATATTTTCATCAATGTATTCACTTTTGGTGTAACCTAACACTCATGATATCATAGCTACAATGTTCTAGCCCCATGGAGAGAAAACAACTGATACATATGGAAGGGGGTCCTTAGGGATGTGTTTTTCCTCTCTAAGGAAGGTTTGGAATAACTGGGCCAATTTTGCAGGGCTAAGCTTGGGATACTGGTCCAACAGGTCTCCAATTAAGAGTGGAGTTAGGTTTGGCCCTGGTTGGAACTATAGCATTTCATTAACGGAGTGAACTGTGATAGTGAATAGGACCTTCTGGTCATGAGGCATTATGGTTCTATGGCTAGGGATGTAGCATGTATAGCACATATGAACAATCTCTGGAAAAATGTGAACTTGGGGGAACTAGTATTTGGGAAAATTTGACTCCCACAGGCCAATATCATCAACATGGTTGAGGTATCTATCCCTACTTTGACAATGCACTTTGAGCAGGGGCTCTAGGGCAGTAGTATCTTTTATTTGGAAGTCCCTGTCAGCCAGGGGAAGGTGGTCCAGGTCTAGGTGTGGAGTGGTAATGGGTCTTACATCCATGGCGATAGGGGCAGCCATAATTTTTGGATTTGAATTATGCTCAGGGGTTTCAACAAAGGTTCTTGGGACTTTTAGAGGGTTTGGGTAAACAATTTCTTATAATTGGCAATATTTTTACTTAATTTCTTAATTTAAAATACTGCATAGGCCAAAGGTTTTGAAATTTTGTAGGGGTAAGAGGTATTTCGTGGTGAAATACTTGAAATTGGGCAATTTGGATCTGAAATTGCTGGTTCACGGTAGCTGCAGCGGTTGGCGTAGTCCTGGTACGGTTTGAAAAAGTTGGATGGCTGTCTGCAACGTCTTCTGGGGCGGAATTGGAAGTCTGTGGGTAAATTCAGCATTTGTAGTGGTTGGCAATGGTTTTTTATAATTTACAAAGAGAAAGCGCAGAAAAGGGTAAAAGAGGGCTTCGTGGTCTTTTATAGGGAAAACGGTTAATTTTTGGCGGGTTCACTTTCAGATGAATAGTGACGGTTTTCGGTTAAATGGGGGAAGTGGTTTTGGAAAGCCATCACACTTCTTTTGTGGTGCAGGAGGTATTCGGGAGGGCTCGCCCAATTCCATACATCGTTTGACACGTAGCATCGGGAGTTGGGAGGAAAACCACTTTATCAAGCAGCTATTGTTCAGTCATCGGACGCGACCGATATTATTATGGGTCATTGGATGTGGGGAAGGGATGATCAACAGTGGTCGGGAGGAAAAACTACGCAGTGGCAAATGAAGGGAATTGATGGGGGGGCCAAGGATTTAATTATGGTGGTTTCGGGATTAGTTTAGGGACTAATCTAGGGTTAAGTGATAGGGCCAGGCTTTAATGAGGGATTAGGGAGTCGGACGAGGCCGACACGGGATTAACTTAAATTTTTCCGGGGTTAGGTAAATTAAGTGAAATTACATCGGGATAAGGGGTAGTTTATATTAGTTTTTATTTAAAACTAAAGGGTTGGGAAATTCTATATAGGGTTTTAATTTAATACGAGCTTAATGGTTTTCGAGGAATTTATATAATAAAGTTAGTTTAATTAATATGAAAGTGATGGCAGAATGGATTTTCCTAAGTAAAAAAGGGGTAAAGTATATGCGATTGCACGTTTAGATTTATACTTAGGATAAAAATTCTTAGTGGGTTTTTTGGTGAAAAAGGACTTACATGGGGGTGAGTCACTTTTCCTAGGTAAAAGGTGTCTACCATAGGAAAGTGTGGTTTTATTGGGGAAATGAGGGGAAATGAAGAGGGGTGAATTTTTTATGAAGGGGATTCTAGTACTTATCCCCATAAGTCATCAAGCCGAGGGTCCGGTCCCTCCAAAAGTCAGATAAATTCTCTGAGCCCCTTTGACTTAAAGGATTTTAAGCACTAGAACTTATTTGTGGGAAATTAGTGAAGTAAAGAGGTGAAATGAATGAGGGGATGTTGAATAAACCACATTGTGACCATTGTGCTTGATTTTTTTACTACTTATGCATATTTGAAAGATACATTTGAAACAATGACATAAGTACTTTTGTTTAATCACATGATATTTCTGCAACCTTCTTACTACTTACCCATTTACTCATCCTACCATTTTTTCTTCACTTTATTTGGGTGCATTAAGGCTAGCAAACCCTTATCAATATTTTTCTTTTCTTTACAAAGTAAACTATCTAATTATAACCTTATATCATCCAAGGGCTCAGATTAAACTGATGAGCTCATTTTATTTACTCTACCTATCTAATGATCTGCCAAGATTACACTGTTTGGTCAAATTTTATTCTCTAACTATAAACATAAAATATAAAACATGAAATATCCAAGTTTAAACAATTTGACTATCATGGATTGTGGCCCGAATTACAAGCTACACATAATCATTTATTATGCATAAAAGTAAATAGTAGTGGCATTTTGACTTGCTCACTTTCATGGTCTCTTTTTGTCTTTTGGGGTTCATATATTTTCATTTTTTGACCTTTTCCATTCTTTTTGTCCTTTGATTATTCTTTTAGGACATACCCTCTTTACATTTTTTTTTTAATATTAGAAAACATTTGCAGAAAGCAAAGGTATGTACAATATTACAAGGCTTAACCTTAGTCATTCAAAATTATGACTCCTATTGGTATAGGAACCTAACAGTGGCTCCACTTGGGGATGGCATTTCTTAGTGAAATGTCAAGAACTTTGTAGATCAGTGGCCTTTGAATTGCTGTTGATATTACCTTGCAAAATTCTCCTCTATGCCTCTACATTATTGATACTTATGACAGTAGATCCTTAAAGCTTAGGGCCTTCTTTTCGGGCTTCAACTTCAAAAATCACCATCCAATCCAACTAGACTTTTGAAAATAAAATATGTACAATGGGAAATAAAAATCAGTAATTAGGTTCAAAATAGTGTTTGAGCATTCGACTATTCACTCGTTCACCTTCTGCTTTTGTACCATCCATTTATCTTAGGAAGAAAGCATTATTATCTTTGAAAGCATAAATGGCATATGGGCCTTTCCATAGGAAATCAAATTTCCCATGTTTACCTTTGTCTTCCTTCCTTGAATCCGACTTTAGGACTTTGTCACCAAGGTAGAAATCTTCAGCTTTGGTTCTCTTATCAAAAATATTTTCAATCCTTTCCTGCACAACTGGAGACTTGATATAGACTTCTTCCCTAGTTTGTTGAAGATGAATTATTTGGTTGATTCTTCTTTGTATACTATTTGGTTCAACCTTCAGTTCTTGAAGCAACTTCATCATTGGTGTTCCCAAGGAAGATGAAAACACAACTTCCATCCCATAAACTAGTTGATAGGGAGAAGTACCAATTGATTTCTTAGTGGTTAGTCTGTTTGCCCATAAGGCATTGACTAGATTTTTATTCCATGCTTTCTTATTGTCCTCTAACAACTTTTTGATGATGTTTACCATGCTTTTGTTTTAGGATTCTTCCAGTCCATTTCCTTGAGGATAATAGGTTGTGGAATGGCCCAGGGTTATATGATACTTTTTGTAGAAATCTATCATTCTTTTGGATTTAAATGCTGTTGCATTATAATTAATGAGCTTAGTTGGACATCCAAATCTTCACAGAATATTGGTTTCAAGGAAGGTTATGATAACACTGTCAATGGCTTTCCTTGAAGGTATGGCCTCTATCCATTTTTTGAAGTAGTTTGTGGTTGTGAGGATCCATTTGTGTTGGGTAAAGGAGGCTGGGTGAATTTCGCCAATGAACTCTAAACCCAATTGTTTATTTCAACAGAGATTGGCTTGAGAGGTAAAGGTAAAATCTTTTTCTTTCCCTCAAAAATTTGATATTTGTGACAGGAGGTCACATATTTCTTGACATCAGAAAACAAAGTAGGCCAATAGAAACCAGCTCTAAGAATTTTATCTGCAATGGTCTTCCAATAAAAGTGTCCTCCACAGTCACCTGCATGAAACTCTTGCAACACCTTGTCAGCTTCATATTTTAATAATCAATTGAGAATAATTCCTTCATGATCTCTCCAAAACAAAGCATTGTCTAATATACAAAATTTTAAGGATTTCATCTTTAAAACCCTGCTTTTAGTCCTAGATAATTCAGGAGGAGCTTGTAAATTCAGTAAAACGTAAATAACATCAGCATACCATGGTGATTCAATAAAGGCCTAGCTAATTAGTGGAGTGGCCATCTCCTCCTCATCATCTATTGCTACAATAAAGTTTATATCCAAGGCCTGATAGTTTGATTCAACCATGGGCTTGGCTAAACCTTGGCCCTTGACTAACTTAGTTGGTTTGATTTCTATGTCATATTCTAGAATAGTAGCAATCCACTTTCCCCTCTTTCCATCTAGACCTTCCTGAGTTAGGATGTCTTTGACTACTGAATTAGGAACGTAGGCCACTATATGAGAATATAGATGTATACCCTAAAATCCTTGATGGCTTTGACTAAAGCAAAGGCTTGTTTTTCCATTATGTTATATTTCAAAGGGGCATCTCTTAGGGCTTTGCTAAAGAAAGCAATCGGTTGTTCATAGCCCTGGTCATTTTTCTGTAGTAGGACTGCAGCAATTGTGTGCTCAGAAGCAAAGGAAAATAAAATGAAATCTCTGTCAAATTTTGGATTGATTAACACTAGTGTCTTGGTTAAGGCCAGTTTAATGTCTTCAAAGGATTTTTTAGCCTCAACAGTCCATTTTATGGTTAGATCTTTTTTTAGCATATTGTTTAGTGATCTAATTAATTCTGCTAAATTAGAAAGAAATCTTCGAAGAAAATTAATTTTCCCTAAGAAAGCTTGCAAGTCTCTAATGTTACTCGGATGTTGTATCTGTAAGATGGCTTCTATTTTTGCAAGGTCTATTCGGATACCATCTTTTGAAATTATATGACCTAATAAATTTCCTTCTTCTAACCCAAACAAATACTTCTTAGGGTTCAAGGAAATTCCATATTTCCTGCATTTAATAGAGACTTGCCTTAGATGATCCAAATGTTGATTGTCAAATTTTGAAAATACAGTAATGTCATCTAGATATATCACAAGGAAATCATGAATTTCTTTTGCAAAGGCTATATCCATAGCCCTCTGGAAAGTGGCTTCTGCATTCATTAGTCCAAAAGGAATTTTCACATACATGAATGTGCCCCAAGGAGTAGTAAAGGCAGTTTTGGCTTGGTTATCAGGATGAACTAAGATCTTATTGTAACCAAAAAACCCATCAAATAATGAGATTCTAGTTGCTCCAACTACTCTCTGTAAAATGTGATCCATTTTGGGGAGAGGGTAGTTGTCCTTTAGTGACACTTTCTTGAGGTTTCTGAGATCCACACAGAGTCTGATCTCACCAAGTTTCTTGCTAGTTGGCACCAATTTTGAGACCCAATCAAAAAATCTGATTGTTGCAGTTATTTTGGCATCATACATCCTTTGAATTTCCTTTTCAACTGCAGGCAATAAGACAGGATTAATCCTTCTAAGTTTTTGTTTGAAAAGATTTTGGTTTTCTTTTATAGAAATGACGTTTTGTATGATGTTGGTGTCATAGGACTTGAGGTCCTCATAACTCCAAGATAAAACATCTTGAAATTATTTTAATAATTTAATGTATTTCACTTTTTCAGATGGAGGTAATGATTTTGAAATTTTGATCAATTTTGGATTTTCATCAGTGCCTATATTACACTCCTCTATATCAGATTTCAAAGGCTCCATTTTAGGTTTTGTTAGCGTCAATCTTTGTAGCCTTCCTCCAGTGATCAAACATGCTCTTACAAAGTAATTTTAAGGTGTCAAAGTCAAATTTTGTCATTTCAGTGAGTCTTCAAGTAAAATTTGGTCACTAGGTATCAGGTCTAGGATTTGTCTTCACTCCTTCCAAAGTCTTCCAAGTATTGTTCCATGTAACCATTTGAATGAGTGTACCATTATTAAAATATTTTTCATCATTATTTCATGTTCCAATGGGTCATTTTACACCATGTTTGTGCTTCAGTTGTGCTCAGGTAAGGCTCAGTTCCCTCTCCTAGGGTTTTTGTTTCTGAGCAATAAAAAATGCATTTGAAAAAAGTGAGAGAGGTTTTTGTCCAAACTAGGCCAAGGAAGAAAAACATCCTTCACTTTTTACCCAGGCATCATGGTTTTAGAGAAATGTCAAAAATACAGTCGCTACAAGAGAGTTGTTGTACCTCTGGAGTGAACTTGGTAAAATCAATTTTTATCCTAGATGGAATGACCAAATGACTTGTTTAATGAGTCAACTGATAAGTAGACAAAAATACCTTTCCAATGAGCTATCATGAGCTCAATTTGGAATTGAGGAAGACCTTCAAAAGTTGACTGCAACAGCACTTTGCATTTAGGCAGCCTCATTTTGCACATTTTGACCAATCTTGGGAGATTGGACTTTTGACAGGGAAAATGAACTCCAAATTGAAAAATTCAAGATGTTTTGGAAAGTAGACTCAACAAGATTTCGAACGAGCTATCCCACACCCAATTTGGACACTGGGAAGCCCTTCAAAAGTGGTCTTCAAAAGGCACTACGCATAGGAGTGGCGCTACGCACCTAGGCTTTTTCTCCTGTGTTATTTTGAACTGGTGCTACGCATAGGAGCTGCGCTACGCACCTGGGAAGTGTGCTACACACCTAGAATTTGAGCTACAAATTGCTGCAAATTACATCAAATCGCATCAAAACTCCCAAATTTCTCCATTTGCAAGTAAGTAACATCACTTTTCTTGCAGACAAGAATTGTTGCATAAGTTTTTGGGTTGTGTTGTCTCTCAAAACATCAAACCCTAATTGTCACTAAATTATCTCATATGTTGTAAAAATACACTCATTTCTGTTGTCCCATATCATTTTTACCGTTTCCCTAAATCCCATCCTCCCATCCATAATTCCCTAGACATCATTCCCTAAAAACCTTTCCCTAATTCCCAAACCCTATACCCATACATCCCAAACCCTACAACACTCCCAAACCCTACATCATTCACTAACCCTACTCACATCCCTAAACTCTTACTCATATCCCTAAACCCTACTCACATCCCTAAACTCTTACTCCTATCCCTAAACCCTATCCATATCCCTAAACTCTTACTCCCATCCCTAAACTCTGTTCACACATACATTTTTACACTTTCTCTTCCATACACTCTGCCTGTTCCATTCCTCCATCCTGTTTCCACACTATTATCCACAAAACAACCATATATAACCACATTTTGCAAAACCAAAGGAGAAAAATGGAAAGAGACAGTGATTTTGAATATGAGCAAGAGATTGAACATGACCGGGAAACTTGGCTTGAGAGGGTCAACTTGCATCTTGAAGGACTAATCAACTAGGCCAACAGCGACAATAGAATGCTCTGGCACATGTCATATCATTATATGACTCGAAACATAATTTGCAATATGAGAATTAGGAAACTTAAGGCTAGGTTGAGGAAGGACTTAAGGAGCAAAAAGGAGCATGACAAGCTAAAAATCTTGGCTGAGGCCTCACTAGCCCATCAAAGCAATTAATGAGAATGCCTTGTGCCAAATCTGGGCAAGTTTTGGTGAGTTTTTGTCATTTTGAAATTTTGAAATTTTCCAACACAGAAAATTGCATTAGGTGCATAGCGCCACCGGTGCTACGCTTTTGACTGGAGGACTTTTTGGAGAAATGGTTTGCATATTTGGATTTAGCATGATGAGAACATCAATCCCTAAAAGTTTCAACAATTTTGGAGCAAATCTTGGTCACCTAAAGGTCAAAAAACCATCAAAAAATGACCTCTCTGCCTCTTTTTGGGCACACAGGAAGCAGCCTTGGGAGATTCCACTTTTGAGGGGGCAAATGACCTCCAAATGAAAAAATTCAAGATGTTCCAGAAACTAGACAGGAAGACATTTCCAATGAGCTATCTTGGGATCAATTTGGCTAAGGGGAAGGCCTCCAAAATCAACTGAGAAGTGGCACTATGCACCTGGTAGGTGGCACTACGCATAGAACCAGTTTGCTCAAAAATCCAAATTTCGCCTAGTTTTTCTACAAGTTGACTTTTTCTCTCATCTTGGATGAATTTATGATTGTAAATGATGCTATGCTATGTAAATGTAAGTGTAAAATGACCTTAGAGGGTAGATTCATCATGTTGAAGTGGTTTGGGGGTCAATGAATCAGTTTCCATGGTTTTAGAGACAAGTTGTTCCACTGCCTATATTCCTGTTCCTAGTTTAGATATGGTTGAAACAGTCCCTTATCTTTTAGATTCAACCCCTGATGGCTAGAATACGTGGTTTTCATGTCTATATTATGTATTTTCTTCCTCATTTGGAAAGATTGGACTCTTGTGGATGCCTTGAGCTACATTGTACATCTCTACAGCAGTTTGGCAAGGAAATATACTAGGATTTGCAGCTATTTTTGTGGGATTCTTGTGGTAATGTGTTTTTTCAGTGTTTCTACTTCTTTCATTAGTTTTTCTCATGTGTTATATGTGCCAAAATTTATTTCATTCTTCTTAACTAAATGAAATCATGATAGATAGGTAGAATACATTGGTAACAATGCTCTGCCTTGGGAATACATTTAGTTTTTTATGTTTTCAGTTGTATGAAGAGGACTCATGATACTTGCTTGCCCTTCTCAACTCCTCACCAGACATAGAACTACCATCTCACTCAATTCCAAGTGCCAAAACACCTACCTACCTTGCCCCACAGAACACCCTGCAATTCTGACTTGATTTCTCGAACCCAAAGCTGCCTACTCCATTTGATCCAGCAACAAAACCATCAAAATCAACCAAAAAACCCTAGAGCTACTATACCTAGCCTAAAATCCATATTTGTAGTCACCTCAACTGAGATTGACAAGGAGAGAGCCCTCTCCCGGCCTAGTAGGGCTAGCTACCAGATTAAGCTTGGTTTGTGGTTATCCTAGGATTGCCTCCCTTCAGCTTGAGGTTAATCTAGGCTCTAACAGGTTTCCTAGGAACATCATTTGAATCAAACAAATCTTCAAAAGGGGTTAATCCCTTAGGTAAGAAATTATCTTTGAGATTAATTACTTCAGTGTCTTCATTAATTATTTCATCAATCTCAACTTGCTCTAGGTTTTCTACATCTGACTTAGTAAATTTAGTAGGATGAAATCTATGTATTTCATCACCTTCTATTTGATTTAGTTCTATCTCATCTTTAATGTTAGGATCTATTGATGTGTCAGTATCTATATTGCTATTTACAAACTCTTCTTCCGAGATTAAAAAGTTATTTATCTGCTTGTCATCAGAAAATATTTGCGAGTTCTTCAAATTATCTGGAATTGCAGGTGTGCCTAACTTCAGCAATGTACTGATGGTTAGATTGGAAGGGTAATTTGCAGGTGCTGGCAAACATTGCCAAACTATGAGCCTGCATATTATGTTTTCTGGGAATTACTGCAAGCTTGGTTTCTAAGAAAATGTTAAGTATTTCTACAATGGTTCCTCTATAACAACTTAATCTAGGGTCCTTTTTCATATATACAACATCAATCTATTTTATAACTAGTTTAGAATCTCCCATGACATAGACTTTTAGCTCCTAGATTCCTAACTAATTTAAGACCTAAAATTAACGCTTCATACTCGGCCAGATTATTAGTACATTTAAAATTCATTCTGTATGCATGGCCTCCTGAGTGATAATTCACTAGATTGTATATCCATACTCCTGTTCCTGCTCCAAACTTATTGACTGACCCATCAAACTCCAGATGCCATAATATCGTGTGCTCATAATTTTCATCATCTGGTGCAACAAACTTTTCCTCATTTAAAGAAATTTGGCCACCTTGTTTATTGGAAAGTTATAAAGTTTGGTTAGTTTCATTTTGAATAGAAACTGCAATTTCTTTTGGTTCTATATCAATACTGTCTAAAAGAGTTTCTTGTGTTTGATCAACATTATAAAGGATAAAGGAATCAATGTCTGAATGTATAGAGTAGATAGGAAATTTTTGAGGCCGATCCTAGCTACTTACCATGTATTTCATTAAAGTTTCTTAGTATGGCTTCTTAGATTGTACAAAAATAGATATTGTTGCATATGACATATCAAGTTGTAAAGATCCCTGAAGTTTGGCTCCCCATGATCTGGATAACAGCATGCCATACTTTGGTGGGATGTCAGCAACCACAATATCCATAAGGATGCTTTTGGCAGGATACTGAACTAAGGTAACACACAGGACTTTAGTCAATCCTAGACACTTTACTTGACTTGAGTCAAATGAGAATAAGTCCTTGTAATGCCTTGTAATGTCTAGGTTTAATTTCTCCATTATTGATTTGGGCATTAAGTTGTGGGAGGCTCTAGAATCCAACATTGAATTATGTAGAATTTTGTCATGGATGCTAAGGATAATGTAGAAAGGTGGTACTCCTCCTTCTAGTGGTTTTCCATTAACATCTAGACCAAATATAAGTTCTGGTTTGTCATCAAACAGGTTGATTGAATCCTCATTTTCAACAATGTTTAAAGTCTGGTTTATCTATGATTTGTAAGTTTCATTCTTGATTAGTTTTGTTAAAGGGACTAAAATATTTAGCTTAGCTACCTCTGCTCCCAGATTGAATGGCACAAAGGCTTTCTCTGTTTGAGGGTTTTGAATTTTCATAGCATGGATTTGAGTAGGATGGTCTTATTTTCCTTTATTTGGGACCTCTTTATGTGGGTTTTCAAATCTGGTGTTTTGAGGTTTGTCCACTGGTTCTTTAGGGGGGATTGAAGTGGATGGCTGATCATTGGAAGTTTGATTAGGGGTTATATCTACAATGGTGGGGCCAGAAGGATTTTGGTTTTGTTTGGGGAGAATCTGGAGGATTTTAGAGACCGGGGCTTCTTTGATTTTCTTGGGTTGGTTTGGCACTGTTTTCTTGGTTTGGTCGGGGATACCAGAGTTCCTTTTGCTCCTTAGGTTATATTGTTTATGCACTTCAAAGATGGTATAATCATATCATTGTTTATAATCAAATGATTCTTTGGACTGGATTTGCAATTGCTGTAGCATATGCAATTCCTGCTCATATTGGATTAGAAAAACAGTATCTTCATCATCTAATCCCATCAGGTTAATTTGTGTATCTTGTTTTGGATCATCTTGCTGGGATGTTTCTGCATAATTTTCTTGAAAAGGAGGCCTAATATTCTAATCAGGTCCATTTTTTCTAGTGTTTTGGTTTTGGTTTTTTCTAAAATTTGGGTTTTTAACGGGAGGTGCCTGTTGGTTATCCCATTGGGGTTTCCTTTCTATGTTATCTATTCTATCCATTAGTCTTTCCATACTTTTGGCTAAACTATCTATTTTGATGTCTAATGGTGAAGCTTCATCTTTAGCAATTCCCCTCTTTTCATTTCTAACTCTAGCTCTTTTAGCTAACAAATTAGCTTGAACACTAACATCTACACTTTGCATTTCTTCTAATGTTGGGGAATTTCTTTCCCTAAGTTGGAATGCCATATCTGTGTCAAAACCATTAGGGAACTTTATTAAGACTAAGTCAGGTGGGGGTCTAAGATTAACTGGGATTGCATTATATATATTATTAAATCTAGTGCAGTAATCTTGAACAGTTTCATTAGGTCCCCTTCTAATGTTTTCATATTCTGAAAGGATTGGTAGGGGATTTTTCTTCTTTTGTCATTTGTTCAAAAATTTATGATGAAACACTTCTAAACTATCAATACTATTATCAGGCAATGCTCTGAACCATTTCCTAACATCACCAGCTAAAGTCTGAGAAAATAGTCTCATTTGAACATCCACAATATCAATTTCATGTAGTTCAAAGTAATCTGTCATATTATTGACATGGTGCTGTGAAGTGTAGTGTCTTGTGCCATCAAATTGAACAATTTTGCTCTGGTAGTCTGCTGGCATAGCACCAAGTGGGGCAGGCAAAACAAGAGGAGCATATCTATTTTCCATGGCTGTAGGCTGGGAGGGGTTAAGATGTGGATGAAGAATGGATGAAGAACCAAGACTAGTAGGTGGTGAATGGGATATAATAGGTTGGTGAGGAAGAGTAGGTACAAATGGTGGTGGAGAATGGACTTCAGAAGTTGAAGGGAATAACGGTGAACTGAGAGTGGTGGACAATTGTTCAGAAAGCTCAGGGATCTTAGCAGTACTAAGGGATGATTGTGGAGAATTCAAAATGTATTCATCAATTGACTGGTTGGCTTTTTGGACTTCAAGGTCTGCAATGAAATCAAGGTCTAGAAAAATATTACATATTTCACTTTCAAACTTTGCTTTAAACAATGACAAATCAAATTTCTCATCAAAGGGAAGATCTTCTAAAAACCACTCATCAGGACATGAATTAGCTTTAAATAAGGGTGTGTGACTAGCTGAACTTTCTTCTTTTTTGGATTTTCTTGAAATCAGGTTGGGATTATCAACTACTGGGGCAGGGTTTGGATCAGGGTTAGCTCTAGTATAATGAGTTCTCCTTGAAGCCAGAATTTCAAAATTTTTCGAATTGTTTTCTTTTGTGAGATTTTTAAAATAACTTCTAATAAATTACTTTAAGAGGCTCAAAATAAAGATTCAAAAATTTCTTAAAGATTTATTAGGACTGAGGGTTTGAGTCCCTAGTATAGTCGCCACTATGTTATCACTCAAAAATTTTCCCTAGAAGTTATCAGAAGAAGGAAAATACCGAGGCAACCACAAACCAATCTTTTAAGTATAGGCTCTAGCCAACCTATGACTCAGAGAGGACTCTCTCTATATGATTTAGCTTTGTTTGTTGAGATTTTAGGCTAGTTCTTAAAGTTCGGGGGGGGGGTTGATTTGTATTGAAAGGTTGGATGGTGGAATCCTTAAAACAGATGGATAGAATGATGTCTCTAGAATATTCGGTTATGGATTCAAAGAAGGGAAGAAGAACTAGAATTAATTCATTAAAGGGAGTGTTCAAAGGGCAAGCTAGTAGAGTAAAGTGCAGGTCTTTGGGCTGAATGGGTGAAATGATCTGAACCAGGGCGAGAGAGAATTTAAGAATTCTCAAACCAGGATTAAAATGAGGAACAGAGGATGATCATGAGCAAAGGGCAATTAAGAATCCTTTACTATAGATTAGAGGGAAACTACCTAAAATAAGGAGCAATCAAGAATTACTTAACTTAGATAATTAGTAGAAAACATTAAAATGCATAATAGTTAAAACAGAGTGCAATGAAGCAAATTTTGAGATATCATTCCATATTATAGAATTCAGATTTTAGATACATTAAAGATTATGGAAAAACTTTTAAAGAAAGATAACAACACAAGAGAAAATACTTGTCTATACTTTGCACTACACATGAATCTTGTGAAATGTCTTGGCTTTATTCATTAATCCAGCTTGCTAGTCCAAACAGTGATACAATAGCTTACAGTCTTTGATCAAGAAAGTCTATAGAAATGTCTAAGAATCCACCCTACATACTTCGAATTGTGAAGTATTTATACAAAATATTATTACAAAATATGTCAAACTAACTTGAGATTTAATCTAGGAAATACAAATATCTTCTTGCAAGAAGATAGAGACAGCTAATGAACTGTTTCATGTTGTCCCTTTTTATGTGGTACTGTTGGCTTTTATGGTTGGATTTGTAGCCCTTTATGCTAGCTTGCAGTTGTGTTGTTTCACGCTGGAATCTTCTTCAACTTTTATCTTTCACCTGATACTCTTTGACCCTGATACTCTTTGACCTTGTTGCCTTGTTTTCATCTGTTTACCTGGCTGCCAATTTTTACTATGCAGTGACTTTTTACTATAAATTTCTCACAATAAATCAATCATATTTTCCCACCATTCTACCTCAGGTAATTTGACATTCATCATCCTCTTATAGATCTCATCGGCTTTAGTATACTTGGCAAAATTGGGCTTGGTGAGGAATAAATGTTTTATCTCATGCTCAAGGAAAAACAAGTTTTCAAATGTGTTGTACAAAATTTTCCCTGTTGGCAAGGCTTTTATTGATGAAGTGCTAGCTTGTTCCTTAGCCAACTGTCTGAGTTTATTAACATATTCCAACTGTCTGAGTTTATTACCATAGTCAACATTAGGTTTCTCTTAGAAAGGACCTTCTTTATCTCCAAGATGGTTTCAGTCCTATCTTCTATATTGAGTTCTTGGAGCTCATACCTATTCTTGTTGTTGAGGAAGTGGATGAGTCTATTGGCGTCCTCAGGCTTATCTACCAACTCCTCCTTTACTTTCTGAATAGCTTCTATAGCTATCTTTATTAATTCTGTTTGTTCAAAAATAACTTGAATAGATGGCCAAATATCATTGACAGAGTCAATGATATTGGCCCACAAAATTTCCTTGGTTTGCCCAAGGGGTTTCTCCAGTGTTAAGTCTTTCTCTAAGACTTTGATTCTTTCACTCATTCTTTGGGCCTTTTGTGCTTCTTCCTTTTGCTTAAGCTAGGAAAGTTTGTAGTCAATTTCCAAACTTGCCACCTTTTCCTTCAATATGTTCATTTTTGTAGCCTAGATAGACATCTCTTCCATGGATTTAACCAATTCTACTTCTTTCTCTCCTGATGCACCTGTTGTTGTAGATTCTATTGTGACTGGAAATGTTGTGGTAGGTGGAGTTGTAGGTGCCAGTGAAGCTGCTAGTGTAGAAGGGACTGATGTGGATATTGTAGGGATGACATCTTTAGAAGTTGTGCCAAGTCACTTTGCTTCAATTGAATTAAAGCATCCAACTCCTTTTCTATCTCCTTTAATTGATCATTCAGCTTTAGGACCAAGTCAATCAACTCCTCATGTCTGGTTTGGCTCTCTAAGACTTCTAGAGTTTGAGGATGTTGCAATTGGGCTAGTTTTAATTGCCTCTTAAGTGCAAAAATATCATCGTTTTTCTTCTTTGTAAGTTGCTTTGTAGCTTTTATATCCTTGGGATCATGTCCCAATTCAATCACTAAGTCCTCTAAGGACTTGATCCTTGTATCCTTGGCTTGTGAGGAGGCCTTATCTAATTGAAATTGTGCCGAGATATTGTTTAAAGAGTTTTGTAGCTGATGGGCAGCTATGGCTTTACTTGTTAGGGTGGAGTATATCATCTCTCCAGCCTATTTGTGCAGTTCAATCTGGTCTATGGGATGAATATCCCTTGCCAACACTTCAAAGTCAACCTTTTTGAAATCAGATGTTGTCTTGGGCTGCTGAGCTGTAGGTTTGATGAAAGACATCTGTAGCTTTCCCTCTTTAATGTCAAAGGCTGACATTAGTCTTGTTTGATTTGTGGGAGTCAAATTTAGGTACTGAGCATATGTTTGGGCCTTAAGCCTCTCATTTCTCACTTTGATTTCCTTGTACCTGTCTTTTATGTCCTAGTCTTTGTCAGCAGGCCTGCTAAAGGAAGATACTTCCACACTAAGTTGCCTTTCCAAAATTTGAGTCTGTGATGTGGAAGGCTCTTGCAAGCCTTCAGATGGAGTAGTGGGCCTACTTCATTCTACCTCTATGTTGGTAACCTGTGCTGATTCTTCTGTGTATTCTTGTTTAGAGGTCGGATTGAGCCTTTGCCTCTTGGTTATTTCCTGTTGCAAATTAGAGGTGTCCATTCCTGAAGTGGAATCTCCCTCTCTGTTTCTTTTTGGAATTTTCTCCTCATTCTGAGGAGTATGCATGACTGGAGGGGTACTTATGTCTCTTTCTTTCTCTTCTGGTACTTGCAGGAAAGAGCTCCCATCAAGCTACTTTTCCAAATCAATCAAAGCATTTTCTACATCTATTCTTGTGTTGTCTCTGTCTACTAAAGTACCTTTCACTCATTCAACCCAAGGACTTGAACTTTACTCTGCTAGCTTGCCCTTTGAACACACCCTTTAATGAATTAATTCTAGTTTTGCTACCCTTCTTTGAATCCATAGCCCAATAGTCCAGAGACATCATTCTATCCATCTGTTTTAAGGATTCCATTATCCAACCTTTCAATACAAATCAACCCCCACCCCCCCGAACTTTAAGAACTAGCCTAGCAAACAAAGCTAAATCATATAGAGAGAGCCCTCTCCGAGTCATAGGTTGGCTAGAGACTATACTTAAAAGATTGGTTTGTGGTTACCTTGGTCTCTTCCTTCTTCTGATAACTTCTAGGGATTCAAAAATTCTAAGTGATAACAACTATGACATCTCACCAAAATAAACTTCCCATTTTTAGCAGGCTATGGAATGACTTCAAGTAGAAGGAGATAATACTGGAGACTATTGCAGGTATTGAGGAGGAGCAGAACATTTTCCTCATTAGTAAGATGAATAAGGGAAACAAGAAAAGAGAAACTAATCAGGGTTAAAAGGGGAAGAAAGAGAAGTCACATTCTTATAATCAGGGAAAGAAGGACTTGAGCCACATCAAGTGCTTTAAGTGTCAAAATTTTGGGCACTTTGCTTCCAATGTCATCAAAAGAAGGGGAAGGGAAAGAAACAGTGCCAAAAGTGACTTGCAAGGAGTGAAAAAGCATCAACTCAAGTGGATGGGCTTTCATCCAATCTCGAGATACACTTCTCAATGGTCTCATTCCTGCCATCTGTCATCATGCCTAATATCAACTAGTATGTGGATAGTGGAGCCTACAAACATACAACCTATAACAAGAGTAACTTTATTAGAACTTGGTGATTATTCCACGTATCCAGTTGCAAGAGTGTGATCCATAAAGTGTTATCCTTAATCTTACTAAGTTATTGATCTTTATATATACCTAGCTTAACTAAAAATCTCTTTCCAATTTCAATGATGATAGATCTTACATATATGGATAACTTTGAATCAACACAAATATTTTTTATGTTTGTCCTGAATAAACACTATCAATGGGCTAATTATAAGAAAGTCCTAATCACAAAAAAAATTCTTTGACTTCTTAACTTAAATGGGTTATTTAATCTAACTCAAATGAATAATAAAGTTAGGCTCTTTCAGTTGACCTCAAATAAAAATATAGAGGCAAATTAATGGGTTACTATTGACATTGGTTATTGGGTTAGGTGATTAGAGAGATACCCATGTCATGGGGATTTCTATGAGTGGAACCATAAGTGGCTAAGCACCCATGAAATTTGAGAACATGGGTTCTTAAGAAGTTTCTGAGTGTCATTTGAGTTTCAAGCTTCACCTGCCCAAAACTCAAAATCAAATAGTACAAATGAGAGCTATTTCATTTCTGTTTGGATTGGTGTAAATAGGTTCATTAATCTAGCCTAAGTTAATAATGTAAATGGTTTTCAAGTATTGACACTAATTGAAAATATGTTATGCCAATTATGCTCATGACACTAAAATCAAATTCTTTAATTTGACCTGAATAATAATGGTAATAGTTTCCTGACTTTAAAGGCCAAATTATACAAGGGGGTCTTTGGTGAATGCATTAACACCAAATATATTCTTTAATCTAAGCTTGACTATTCCAAATAAATGATCCAAGTAATCCTGCATTAATATGAATATGTTCTTTAAACTAGCTTCATATCAACTGGGTTTGTGTTGTTTGAATAGTATACATGCCTTCCATATAGTAACCTAAGTTAATACTGTACATTCTCATGAATTAAGTCGGAATCAATTGAAAGTAATTCTGATCCTAGCCTAAGAGAATATGCATGAGTTAAATGTAGGTTTTAACCCTGTATAGAAATTACCTACATACGAATTCTAAAACATGGAAAATAAACAATGCAAGAGCATAACACATAAAACACATATACACAGAGATTTTCCCCTGGATCCCAAAACTGGGACTACCAACTTGATTTTTCATTATGTTCCTTTTAATGTTACAATACATATTTATACATGTCGAAGCATCCAATACCATGGACCAAAAACCATCGCGTCCAAAACCATGTGCGAATAATCATGCACAAAACCATAGGTAGGTTCGCCCAACCTATTATAGGGTCCAAAAACAAAATTTTCCAGGGTGCTGCCCTAGACCCCATAGAGTGGGGTTATTGGCACCCCTCAAACCCCCTGTGACACCCCCCCCGCTACGCAATCGGTACAACGAAGCAGGGGCTCTGCCCCCCTTCTAACCCCCCGGTTAATTACGTGGGCTAGTCCTAGAAAGAATATAACACAACCCAACATTCTACCACTTGTTGTTTTCTTTCCAAACGAGGCCACAAGAGAGCTTAGTCATTTATCTAGCCCTGCAATGCGCATTGTTTCTCTACACCAAGAGAACTTCTCAGAGCTCACAGATTTTGTCAATGCATCTACAGTATTCTTCAAAGTGTCCACCTTTACGAGCAACACCTTTTTGTCTTCTATCATATCCCTCACAAAGTGATACTAAACATTAATGTGCTTTGTCTTGGAATGATATGCAAGGTTCTTTGCCAAGAAAATTGCACTTTGGTTGTCACAGTCTATCTTTATAGCTCCCTGTACTAACCCCATACTTGAACACAATCTCTGCAACCAAACTGCTTCCTTTCTTGCATGAGTGGCTACCATGCATTTTTCCCCTATAGTTGATAGTGCCACTATAGATTGTTTCTTACTCATCCAACTGACTGCACCTCCAAATAGGTTAAACACATACCCACTTGTAGATCTTCTCTGATCCAGATCTCCAGCCCAGTTTGCATCAACAAAGCCACAAATATCCAACACTCTGTCCAATCCTAGTCTTCCTTGGTAGCAGAAACCATAATCACTAATGCCACGTAAATACCTGAAAGCTCGCTTCACTATTGTCCAGTGCTCCTTCCCTGGTTTTGGCATAAACCTGCTCAATACTCCCACTACATGTGTAATGTCTGGTCTAGTACAGACCATTGCATACATCAGGCTACCGACTGCACTTGCATATGGAACACGGGACATGTCCTCTTCCTCTTCTTGTGTCTTGGGACATTGTTCAGCAGATAACCTCACACCTATAGGAATAGGAACCTTCACCGGTTTAATATCCTGCATATTAAACCTCTGCAGTATTGTCTCAACATACTTCCTCTGGTTTAATCAGATCTTCCTCTTTTCCCAGTCTCTTTTAATTTCCATGCCCAAAATATAGTTTGCAACACCAAGTTCTTTCATGTCGAATTTGGAGGACAATTGGGTCTTCAAATCCTAGATAATTTCTTCGTCATTTCCAACCAGCAAAATATCATCCACATACAAGACCAGATAAATAACACGGTCACCAATTAATTTAAAATACACACAATGATCTACTTTTCTTATGGTGAAGTCAAGTCCCCGTATAAATGTATCAAATTTCTGATACCACATCCTTGGTGACTGTTTTAACCCATACAGAGACTTTTTAACTTGCATACCATTTATTTCTTACCCTTCACCGCAAAACCTTCAGGTTGCTTCATGTAGATCTCCTCTTCCAGATCCTCATGAAGAAATGTTGTCTTCACATCCATCTGTTCTACCTCAAAATCAAAAGCAGTAGCAACAGATAAAAGTAATCTAATAGAAGCTACCTTGGCAACAGGAGAAAAAATATCACCAAAATCAATTCCCGGCACCTGGGAATAACCTTTTTCTACCAACCGAGCTTTGTATTTCTCCACCTTTCCTTCTGCATTTGTCTTCTTTTTGAACACCCATTTGCTACCAATGGGTTTCCTTCCAAACAACAAATCCACTAGATCCCAAGCCTCATTTTTGTGCAAAGATGTCATTTCATCAACCATGGCCTCTTTCCAGAGTTTTCCATCCTCTGAATCTACTGCTTCCTTCACAGTTATGAGATCATCATCAGTAATAGATAAAGAAAAAATTGAACAAAAAGCAGATGGACTACACCTTTCTAGCTGCCTTATTTCTCGAACTGATCTTCTCACACCCGCAATTTGTGGCTCTTCATCTTTTGATTCCTCTTCTGTTGTAAAGTCTGATTCTTCCTCCTTAAGCTTAAACTCTATCTTCTCAAGCTCCTTTGGTTGGACTTCATGTTCAATAACATCTTTCACCTCTCTGAACACCACACCTCGGTTGTATAAAACCTTCCTTGTTACGGATTCCAAAGCTTATAACCCTTTAAACCATCCTTATACCCAATAAAGATGCACTTTTCATATTTACTATCCAACTTGGTTCTTTTCTCCTTTGGAACATGTACATATGCATCACATCCAAATACCCTTAGATGTGAAAGAGAAGGTTTCTTACCTATCCATACCTCTTGTGGAGTCTTATCTTCCAATGTTGATGAAGGTGATATGTTGACCAGGTAACATGCAGTCTCCACCGCCTCTACCTAGAATTCTTGTCCTAACCTGGCACCACTGAGCATGCTTCTTTCCCTTTCCATCAACGTCTTGTTCATTCTTTCTCCAACTTCATTTTGCTGAGGTGTATATGGAGTAGTCTTCTACCGTGCTATACCACACTTCTTACAGAATTATTCAAATTCCTTACTGCAAAACTCTCCACCGTTATCTGTCCTCAACACCTTTATCTTCTTCTCTCTCTGGTTTTCCACAAAAGCCTTAAATTATTTAAACCTATAAAAGACTTCAGAATTCTTCTTAAGGAAATATATCCATGTATTCATTGAGAAGTCATCTATAAATGATACATAGTACACAGACTTACCCAGTGATGGAACCTTCAGAGGTCCAAACACATCACTGTGCACAAGCTCTAATATATATTTCGCCCTCTTACCACCAGAGGGGAATTTCACCCGATTCTGCTTCACATATACATAATTTTCACAGAAATCAAAATCCAGAGAGCTATTACTCATACATTCTACCATACCTTTACCATGAAGTATTCGAAGGCCCTTCTCTCCAATATGTCCAAGCCTTTAATGCCATAGCATGGTCTTCTCTCCAGAGACCACTAAATTTTCTGCTCCACTTTCAGGAACCATAAAACTGTTGCACCCATCAATAACAGTGCTACCTTGCAGCTTGTACAAAGTTCCAATCCAAACTCCTCACATCAATACTAGTGCTCCTCGAACCATTTTGCAGGTATCCTTCTCAAACATTGTTTTTACACCTGCATCATCCATCTTGCTGACGTAAATCAGACTTCTGGCCAATGCAGGAATATGCAGAACACCCAGAAGTGTTCTAACCCTTCCACTCTGCAACTTCAACTTTACTTTTCCACGACCAATGATAGTAGCCTTCATGTCATCCCCTAAGAAGACATCACCACCATCGTATTTCTTATACTCGCAGAACCACTCTCGATGGGGAGTGAAGTTAAAGGATGCACTTGAGTCAATCAACCATGCCTCATGATCTACATGTTTACTTGAAGAAGCCAAGTACACATCCCCACCTTCATCTGAGGTGGTTTTCGCCTCTGCAAAAGGAGCATCATCAAATCCCTTTCCTTTGTCAGGAGCTTTAGATATACAGTCCTTTTTGTAGTGCCCTTCCTTTCCACATTTCCAACACACCACCTTTACAGGTTTTCCTGGAGATTTAGATCTACCTCTAGATTTAGATCTCCCACTCGATGACTTATTTTTGTTTTTGTTCTGGGACCGTCCTCATATAGACAAGGCATCACCATTGTGGCTCTCCATATTTTTCCGTCTCATATCCTCCATCAACAAGGATGAGACTATTTCTTCAAACTGTAAGGCAGTTGCATTGCTACCTATTGCAATAACCAAACTATCCCATGAATCTGGTAGAGAACACAACAAACTGATGCAATTATCTTCATCTGAAATTTTAATATCAACAGATAATAACTGACTTACCACAATATTAACTGCGTTCAGATGTTTTGTCACGGAATCTCCATCTTTCATCCTCAGGTTATACAACTTTTTCCTTAGGAACAGTTTATTCACCAGAGACTTAGATAGGTACAAAGTCCCTAACTTGTCCCACAAATCCTTCGCTGTGGCTTCCCCGGATACATTCAGCAATATTGAATTTGAGACACACAATCGTATTGTGCTCTTAGCCTGCTGATCCAACTTCTTCCATTCTTCATCAGACACCCTTGTTGGTTTAGTACCTGGATCTACCACGACCCACTGATATTTATCCACCAACAGATCCTCCATCTTGAGTTTCCATAACTCAAAACTCTGACCACTAAATTTCTTAACCTTTATCTTTCCACTGCTCGCCATCCTCTTTCACCACCAGAATCGATCCCACAAATCTCCTACTGAATAGGGTCTACCACAGGCCCGAGCAAAACCCCTCAGCAACAAAGGTGTTCCCTTGAAGCCAAAACAGCTCCGATACCAAATGTAAATTTTTAACCCCATACAAAAATTACCTACATATGAATTCTAAAACACAGAAAATAAAAAATGCAAGAGCATAACACATAAAACACATATACACAAAGATTTTCCACTGGATCCCAAAACCGGGACTACCATTTTGATTTTTCATTATGTTCCTTTCAATGTTACAATACATATTTATACATGCCAAAGCATCCAATACCATGGACCGAAAACCATCACGTCGAAAACCATGGACCGAAAACCATCGCATCCAAAACCATGTGCGAAAAATCATGCACAAAACCATAGGTAGGTCTACCCAACCTAATATAGGGTCCAAAAACAAAATTTTCAGGGGCAGCGTGGGGTTACCTGCACCCCTCAAACCCCCTGTGACCCCCCCCCCCCCCCCCGCCGCTACGTAATTGGCGCAATGAAGGGGGGGCTCCGCCCCCCTTCTAACCCCCCAGTTAACTATGTGGGCTAGTCGTGAAAAGAATATAACACAACCCAACATCTTGAATCCAAGATCAAATTATTAAAATTTGTTTCATTATTTCAGCATGAATGTGTGCCAATAATATGTTGTTATCAATGAGGATTTTAACTTGTTCTAAATATATACTAGTGGGTTCTCTGACTATGACTGACATACAAATGCAACAAGTCTTCTCATGTTTATTCTTGATAGCTATTGTGGATTCTTTAAGTCAAACCTGAATTCTTTAACTTGGGTCATTAATGCAACCTCAATCAATGCCACTTGGTTCTTTGAATTTAAACTCAAGTCAAAAGTTAAGAACATGAGAAGTTTTCATAAAATCTGAGTCAATACAATCTTTTTTCTTTGAATTTAAGCTCATGTTAGAAGTTAAGAACATGAGAATTTTTCAGAAAATATGAGTCAATACAATTGGTTTCTTTGAAATAGCCTTAAAACTAAGCTTGTATCAATAGCTATGGTTTCCTTCATCTGACCTGAATCGTTCATAATGTGAACAAAATTCTTAACCTTGGGTTCTTTAGCACTTCTATTGATTTCTTAGAATTGAAGTACAACTGAGTATGTTTAATAGAAGTTGGTTTGAGAAATTGTGATTCTCGAAATCTATGCTGCTAGTAAAGAAATCTCCTTGAATATGGGACAATCCAACCTTGGGAAAAACCCAACAAACTTTTCTTTTTAGGAGAAATTGTTCTTCAATAATAATTACAATTCGAAAACTAATCTAGGAATTTGTACCAAAATCCAACTCAAATATACCATTCAAACCTTGTCAAAGTATCTACCAGTGAATGTTGGACAAACATTCAAAATCATCACTTTTGGTCAATTTTTTACCTAGTCAAGCAATCTCCTATGGTCAACTTTGGGTATGTGGTTGACCCCTACACTCAACTTAGAACTATAGTTGACTTCCAACAATCAAACTCACAGTCAACCCATCAAAGCTCCATGTTCTTGTGGTCAAAGTCTGAATCTCTTATAGTCAAAATAACCTCCTTTCAATGGTCAAAATTGGTCAAAATCTTGGTCAAACAATAGTTTGTTCCTAGTCAAACAAGGAAGAACATATTCAGTTAACTTTAGCATGTCAATGATGGTCAAATGTAGCTTCAAACTTCAGTCTTCTTTCTCTCTTCTTCACACGTGTGGATCATAATATATGATGTTGATGTGATCTTTGAATTGGTCAAAGTGTAGAAAGTCAACTTGCATTTATATTGGTTAGATGGGGTGAATTTTGACCAAAAGTCACACTCCTTCACTTGTGGGGCCGACTTGACACTTGGGGCCTATATGAAGCCCAAAATTCATAATTTATATTTTCATTTTGTATAATTTTCTTTGGCCAACTTAGGTGGCCTCTTAGCATCCAAGAATACCTTTCGATGCTACACAAAAAATCACGTCTATGACACAATATATACTATACATGTAAGCTTCCAATGGTTCATATTATGTTAGAATGATTAAAGAGATGGTTTTGGAAACTACATTCAGTAGAAGTTCAACTAGTAGACATAAAAAATCTCAAAAAATGTTGTTGATGAACCTTGTCATTAAGGTCACAGGATAAGGAGAACATGAGGGAGTGAATCAACTCATGGAGTCTTGGTTAATAAACAAGGCAATGAAAGTCGCAGCATGAGACATTACACAAAATATTTGGCTCAAAGGATAGGATAAGGTAAACAATGATGCTAAAAGCCCATTTTGTTGCACAAATAGCTCTTAAAGGAGAAAATTTTGTAGGAATAATGTTAGCAGCTCCACGATAAATACATGTCTTCACGATAAATACATGTCTTCAAGACAAAAGAACTGACAACTCTGAAATTGCAACTAGAGTAACAAGCATATCCAACAAATGAGCAGATGACCAAAGTGGTTTCTAGACTGGAAGATAGAGTGTACTGGAAATTTCCCTTGATCTCAAGTAGATCTGCTCAACCGAACTGAAAGTCTACAATTGGAAATTCCAATTCTATCAGATAGACTTTCTCAGCCTAAATGATTTCTAATTTTGAAGATGGATAGTTTAGTACGGGAAATTCTAACACTCTCAAGCGGACTTGCTCAACCAAGCTGATTTCTAATTTGGAAAATAATTGAAGTCTATTACCAGTGATTCCAACACTCTCAAGCATACTTTCTCACCCATTATGGATTACCAAAAAAGTGATTTCTAAAGGTGTGATTCCCTCGTCTTCAGTGGAAGAAAATAAATTCAATTCAGAAAATGTTTGGCACTTTTTTAAACAAATCCACATCTCAAATGTCTCACATTTTTCTTTTCCTGTAATGCCAAATTGCAGATCTACCTTGTATGTGGAACTTACTAAACAATATAACTTTCCAAAATTATCAAATATCACCGTAGTCTTCACCAAATATAATTGAAAGGGAAATTTTGTGTGACTCATTATTCCCCTAATTAAACAATTGCAATGATACCTCCATCTGCTGGAGTTCTCTGTCAAATGGCCCACAAATACTTCGCAAGAAATTGCTCACATGAACATGCTACAAAAGTCAACCAACTCATTGAATAATTCCAATAATACCTGAACATGATAGAATCTTTGCAAAGAAGCCACAAAATTGGATTACAAGCCCAAAGAAAAATATTATAGAATTGAACCAAATATTTTGGAAACCTAAAATGAACCCCAATGTTTATTCAATGATACAAACACCATACAGTTGAAATAATACACACCTTACAACCCAATAGTTGTTCTCTCATAAAACATCAAATCTCGTCAGAATTGGAATCTTGATATTTTTTATATGAGGCAACCTTGTAAACGACAAGGCTGACCAGGTAAACCATTTTACAAAAGCTTGAAGAATATTCAATATTGACATCTCTGATAGAATAACCAATTTTCTGTATGGATAAAATTAATGCAACTCTTGGAGTTGTAGACAATCTGCAAAAGAATATTTGTAGCAGACAGATTACGTATATGTCAACAACCTGCAACAAAGAAAGAAATAATCTCAAATCATCAAGAGAGCCAATTCATTTACATAATGTTTGCAACATATAAGCATGTCAGAAGCTTCTATAGAAAGTCAAATCATGAGAGTTTCAAGGAAAAGTCAAAAATGACAAAATCCATCAGAGGGTTAGAAACGATCCCAATTGTACAAATAATCTCTTAATCAGACATAACGCAAATAATATCTACTAACTAGAAGATTTGGAAATGAATAAGTACCTAACTTTCCTTAGATGGCAGTGAATCAACTCCTAGAGTCTTGGTTAATAAACAAAGCAATGAAAGTAGCAGCATGAGACATTACACAAAATATTTGGCTCAAAGGATAGGAGATAAAATTTGAAATAATATATCCATGAGTAAACAATGATGCTAAAATCCCATTTTGCAGCGCAAATAGCTCTTAAAGGAGAAAATTTTGTAGGAAGAATGTTAGCAGCTCCACGATAAATACATGTCTTAAGGACAAAAGAACTGACAGCTCTGAAATTGCAACTGGAGTAACAAGCATATCCAGCAAATGAGTAGATGACCAAAGTGGTTTCTAGACCGGAAGATAGAGTGTACTGGAAATTTCCCCTAATCTCAAGTAGACCTGCTCAACCGAACTGAAAGTCTACAACTGGAAATTCCAATTCTGTCAAATAGACTCGCTCAGCCTGAGTGATTTCTAATTTGGAAGATGGATAGTCTGCTACGGGAAATTCCAACACTCTCAAGCAGACTTTCTGAGCCAAGTTGATTTCTAATTTGGAAGATAATTGAAGTCTATTACCAGTAATTCCAACACTCTCAAGCATACTTTCTCACCAATTATGGATTACCACAAAAGAGATTTCTAAAGGTGTGATTCCCTCGTCTTTAGTGGAAAAAAATAAATTCAATTCAACAAATGTTTGGCACTTTTTTAAGCAAAGCCACATCTCAAATGTCTCGCGTTTTTCTTTTCCTGTAATGCGAGATTGTAGATCTGCTTTGTATGTGGAACTTACTAAACAATATAACTTTCCAAAATTATCAAATATTACAGTAGTCTTCACCAAATATAATTGAAAGGTAAATTTTGTGTGACTCATTATTCCCCTAATTAAAAAATTGCAATGATACCTCCATTTGATGCAGTTCTCTGTCAAATGGCCCACAAAGACTTCACAATAAACTTCTCACATGGTACAAAAGTCAACCAACTGATTGAACAATTCCAATAATGCCCTGACATCCTAGAATATTTTCAAAGCAACCACAAAATTGGACTACAAGCCCAAATAAAAATGCTATAGAATTGAACCAAATATATTGGAAGCCTGAAATGAATAAACCCAATGTTTATTCAACGATGCAAACACCATACAGTTTAAATAATACACACCTTACAGCGTAATAGTTTTTCTTTCATAAAACATCAAATCTCATCAGAATTGGAATCCTGATATTTCTTATATAAGGAAACCTTGTAGACGAAAAGGCTGACCAGGTAAACCATTTTACAAAAGCTTGAAGAATATTCAATATTGACATCTCTGATAGAATAACCAATTTTCTGTATGGACAAAATTAATGCAACTCTTGCAGCTGCAGACAATCTGCAAAAGAATATTTGTAGCAGACAGATTGCGTATATGTCAACAGCCTGCAACAAAGAAAGAAATAATCTCAAATCATCAAGAGAGCCAATTCATTTACATAATGTTTGCAACATATAAGCATGTCAAAAGCTTCTATAGAAAGTCAAATCATGAGAGTTTCAAGGAAAAGTCAGAAATGGAAAAATCCAACGGAGGTTAAAAATGAGCCCAATTGTACAAATAATCTCTTAATCAGACATAGCACAAATAATATCTACTAACTAGAAACTTTGGAAATTAATAAGTACATGACTTTCCTTAGATGGCTTATTTCACTTGATTTATAACTTGTGCCAGTGGAATGGCATATGAATAAATTGGTGGAGAGCAACAAATCGGACCGGTGAATGGTACAAATAATGATTGTCTTCTATAGATTACAATCATTTGAGTGATGTTTGAGCTCCAACATTAAGTCTTAAAAAATTCCCACAACTGTCGCAAGATAGTAGGGTGCAGTCTGGACATAGTTGCATTGAGTTCCGCATCTCCATGTAAAGAAGCACATGCTTGAAGGTTCTCTTTCAGTACATGAGCCAAAGACATATTCTTGATTGGATCAAAAGATTTCACCTACACACAAGTGGTAGAACAAAATAGTTAATTTTACTTAGCAACTCTTAGATACCGGTATCTTCCTAAATTCTTTAGTTTATTCAGCGGATGATGAAACTAGCTCTTCATGATTTTCGATGGAATGAAGACCTTGATAATTGAATTTTCATCAAATCCAAAAAAAGGTAAATATTGCAAACCATTTTATTTGAAAATTACAACTCACATATGTACTAGATCAACACATTTGTAAGAACATTATTGTCACCTAGATTCCTCACTCCCATTTATATCGATGTCACACATACGTATACTTGTACAGACACTTCATTAAACATAAAACGTACAAAGTTAGATTTTCTGCAAATAAAGTGTACGACTGACCATTCTGAATATAATGACTATCTTGCTATACTGCGAACCAGGAAACCAGCCTGATTATTTGGTTGAGCTTCTCAAGGATCCGAGGTTCTCTTAAAGTCAATAAAATACAAAGTGCCAAATCATAAGCCTTTCTAGGAATAATAGTCACATTGTCTACCTGCACAAGTGGAAAGAGTACTAATCACCAGAAATAACCCATTCCGAAGCATCTTATTATATGAATATTCTAACTGGAAAATAAATGCTTCAGATGAAATCTTAAGATTTAGTAGGAAAAATTATTAAAAGCCATCTAAACTAATAAAAGAATGAAAATTATCATGCAAAGAATGCAGTCATGCTCATGCTCATAAACAATAGATATATGAGTTGAGACCCATATTTGCAAGTTGAAGAAGGCCCTTTATGGGTTGAAACAGGCACCATTTGCATGGCACTCCAAGATCAATGAGATCCATGTGTAGGTGTGGAAGGTGTCGTGAGGATCCGTGTGTATATATTTGCACAGTGAAATGATGCACAAACCTTTTCAACCCTACAATAAACAATACAATCAACCCTTCAAGCCAAACAAGAGGAATCCTTTAAGGAGAAAGAGAAAAGATATAGATATAAGTGATACAAAAATAGATGACAGTGATTCTCCTTCTGTAATGTGTTTTTCCTATATCAGTTGGTTAAATAACATGTCACTATGTAACAAAAGGAAAACATCAATTAGGCATTGAGATATTAGATTAGAGGAACCATGCTTGCATGAGCATTCTGAAGACAGTTGTATCTCTCCAAGAATATGCTAAAAAAATCATTTTGTCAAATATACATTGTTCAACCAATCCAATAGTTTCCTGCATGTTATATTTATGGTACAAGATGAATCCATTCATGTTGAAATTGAATTGCATTTCTTTTATGCCTTATCATGAACAAAGCTTTGGCAATCTATGGTTGGTATGGCTACTGCTATTTTTAATTTTGACATTAGTGAGTCTTGACATTTGAGAATGAAATTTTTTGTAGACTTTCTCCAACTCCCTCAATCTCCACTGCATCCCCTGCAAGTCCACCTTCAACTCTTGATTGTCCTCACAAATCACAGAACTATAATCAAGCTCTTTTGAGTACAAAATTAATGGGTTGTTGTGTGTGACTTCTTCTTCTTCCAAGAATCTCTTTAGAGAAGTTATTGGCTCACACATTTAGGACTCATAAATTGGAGAAGTTCCCAATACAATCAGGGATGTTTCCCATCATCATATTGAAGCTGAGGCCTAGAAAATCCAAATTGATGCAGTTTGCAAGTTCCTGGGTAAATTACCTCGCAAAAAAGTTATGAGAGAGATCTAATTTTTCTAACTTCATTTGAAATCCTAGCAAGGAAGGGATTGAACCACTGAATTGATTGCGTGTCAAATTGAGCAGTATGAGGTCTAGTATTTTCTTAATCTATTGTAAGAGACATATAGGTATTGCAGGTTGTGCATCCGTGCAAGTGAAGGAAGGGAGCCTAGAATAAAATTAGAGCTAATGTTAAGGGAAAACAAGTTGGTCCAAGCCTGGATATCATTAGCAGATGGGGTTGACAGCTCATTGTTGGAGACATCAAGGACTTGAAGGGCTCGAAGTTGGCATATAGTCTGCCAAGAATTGTCATTCAACCCAAAACTAGACTTATGAAGCACAGTGACACTGCGCCCATTAGCAGTGAAATTCACACCAATCCATCCACATGGGTTATCAAACTTTATAGTCGTCCATAATGGTATGTAGGATGACAGGTTTTTCATCACCTGTCTTTGTTGGTTATTGAGACAAATTCTAGAATCCAAACATGAAAGAATGAATAGAAGACTGAGAAAGGGAGAACATTTCCAAAAATACCTCATTTTTCGCCGTAAATAAATGAAGAATGTGTGCAATCCCTACTTCAACCTGTTTTTTCGGCATCCATCTCATGCACCGATTTTGTCTCAGGCTTCTTCCCCAGGCCCTGAATGATATTTATTATTGACCCTTGGGTATGTTGAGTTTCCATTGTTATTCAATGCTTGTCATTTTCAAAATTCAGAAAGTCGAAGGATGGAAGAGTAAAGTGAAAACCTTCGAGTTTTGGTTAATATGTGTAGATGGATGACAATAGCATTGAAGCTTCGAAGCAATTGCAGGTCCCCTTCATTCTTAGTCTATGTTTTCTCGGGTTCCATACATGCAGACTGCTGGCTTGAAAATGTTTGTGCGCCTCACCTTGACTTTTGAGTTTTACCAAGTGCCCTTCACTACAAGTTTAACCCTTATGGTCGTTGGATTTGCTCCAAAGGCAACTTGGTACTGAAAGACCCTTTTCAAACTCCACAAATCAGAAAACAAGGGGGAGATCTTGTGACTTGCTACTAACATAGTGTTTATAATGCTTGATTTTTGGAAGTCAGGTTTCTTCAAAATGGAATATTAACATACCTTTGTATTGGACATTTAGCAGGGATTTCCCGTGCACAAAACACACCACTTCCCTAGCCTTAGGGTTTCATTGATAACCTGCAAGGATAAGAGGTAGGGAGAGATTTAAGCTTCTTGAAATTATGAATCTTGTTTGTAAGATTTTGTGTATCCAACAACTTCTCTCAATCGAATTGTAGGGAAGTCTTTGTTGGTTATCAAGACAAATTCCAAAATCCAAACATGAAAGAATGAACAAGAGACTGAGAAAGGGAGAAAATCTCCAACAATACCTCATTTTTCACAACAAATAAATGAAGAATGTGTGCAATCCCTGCTTCAACCTATTTGTTGGGCATCTGTCTCATGCACTGATTTCGTCTTAGGCTTCCTTGCGAGGCCCTGAATGATATTTATTATTGGCCCTTGGGCATGCTGAGTTTCCATTGTTATTCAATGGTTTTCATTTTCAAAATTCAGGAACTCGAAGGACGGAAGAGTAAAGTGAAAACCTTCAAGTTTTGTTCAAGATGTGTAGATGACTGATAGGAGCGTTGAAGCTTCGAAACAATTTCTGGTCCCCTTCATTTTTCATCTCTATTTTCTCGAGTCCCATATTTGTAGACTACTGACTTGAAATAGTTGTAGTACCACTTGTAGCAGTTCATCTATAGTTTCAGTACCACCTGCAACAATTCATTCTCGTGATTCAGTTGTTGACTCATCAACAGTTTCATCCATTGAACTAGTAGCAGAGCCAACCATAGTAGTATATTCATATGTAGATGAAGCAATAGTATGGTATATAGAAGCAAAGGCACAACCAGTAGTTCCAAAATCAGTCGATCTAGCACAAGCAATTAAAGCTACAACAGTGGTTGTTTTTTATTAAGAAGAGGCTACCATGGAAGAAGCAGTAGAGTGAAAGGGAACCAGTCCAAACTGCTGCTAGGGTGTTTATATTGCCAAAGATATGATTTTTTCCCTAACTGTGTCACGTAACTATTTTCCTAACCATTAATCCAAGGGCACAAAAATATTTAATCGTCTAACATCTAATCAGACACTCAAGAAAGATAAACCGTGGCAACTTGGTGAATTGTTTTCAAGGGGAATGCCTTACCTCATAATTAGGAAATCTCATTTTCTAGATAGTTATTATATATATCCAATCAATTCAATTCCTCCTTTAAAAATCTGTTATCTATCTACAACTAAGGAACAATACTATGTAAGGAAACTATTTTTAAATGAAGTTAATCATGAGTCCCCTACAATGTTTTTGAAATAAATAAGAGATACCCATTTTTAAATTGGATTTAAAATTTGTGATTCATTGTCATATCCTACTAGTTAGTCCTCGACTAGGTCAAAAAAACACATTCATGTTTAACATATTAACAAAATATTAGTAGATTACCCAAGAATATAGATCCTCGATCTCTATCTCAATAATTATAAGCAATACACAACACAACAATAACAATTAATATGATACTTTTAAAGAGTATACAACCAACTATATACAACATAATTGTATTTTTTATAGTGATAATACTACCAAAATAGAGCTCTTGTCTATTCTACAATAATGGAATTAAATCCAATCTATCTTCTCGAATTATTGGAATAATACAAATCCCTAATATGGTTTCCTTGATGCTTTAAATTTCCAAACAATGATATGTGTTCCACACTACTACTACAAAAGCCTTTATTTCAAAGAAGAGAACAATTATCCAAGGATCTAAATCTCTTTCATGCTATGTCAACTAGAAAACTATAGGAAATCTTTAAATAATCAAATGAAACAACAAGTAATTGACCACAACAATCGCACTACTTCTTTGACTATTGATCCATTGTTATAGGTTGATGTCTCTACTTTTTTATATTATTTGTTGACTATAAGTCCTCTACACATTGATGAAATAACCAAAGGTTATCTTCCAATCAAGCAACTCCTCAATCAATTAACAAAGATCATGGAATTTTGTTGTAATTCTCTGATTGGATCGAGATCATGACCCTTTATTTAATACCCATGACCTTCTAAACATCCAAGTATGCAAGTGATCTATTTCCTTGATATATTGGTTCTCCACATAATTTCCAACAAATACTTAGTTGATTAACCCACACATAGAATTAATAGTTTTTTTGCATCAACATATTCGTAGTCTCGAAAACCCATATAAATTTCATAGTAAGTGTTACGGGTCATTTTGTCACATCTATTCAATAGGCCTGCAAACCGGATCAATCAACATGCTTGAACACTTGTTAATAATCCCTTCACAAAGACCTAAGCATAACTTCTCCAAAAAGTATGAGTTTTTGGGAAAATTAGCTCAAAAACATTGTTTTTAGCCCCAACATATCTTGCATGCTTTGCCACACGTGCTTAGTGCATGTTGCATAATTGGGCATCATCATTGGTCAACACATGTTTCTCCCTTTTGCAAGTGCATTGATTCTAGAAATTAAGGAAAAATAAAAAATATCTCTGAAGCTTCTTCTTCCAGAAGCTTCCAAGGTGGTTTTAACTATTTACCATGGATAGAGATCTCGAATTCCTATATGATCCTATTCTAATGTACCTATATCTTATCCCTTGAGCTCATCCTTCCATCATATGTGGAGCTCGAGCCTAGAATGGTAAATGGTAAACTACCACTCTTACCCTATATATTTACTGCCTTCCATATCCTCAAGGTTGGCTTTTGTAGAGTGACAGTGCCCTTATGTTGTTGCTTTGAGCCTAAGAAGTCATCAAATTCATGCATTAGGGTTTATGTTGAGGTGTGCTTTGTGGAAAGGAGGAAAATTCAACTTGGGGAGACATCTACAAAGTCAACTTCTATTTATGGTCATAACTCTCTCTTATATTTGTTAATACAAAGAGCATCTTGTTTTATTATATTTTTTGTGTTATGTTTGCACTCATATATTTCAATGCCATTTTGACTCATTGAATATAGAGTTTAGATTATGCTACGTGGATGGTGGTTCCTTTGCTTTTTTTGGTTGTGTGTGCGGGTACTAAAAATAGAATTTGGAGCTAGAGTTGGGGCTTATAAGCAAGGAGGAAAGGAAGGCTTGCTACAAATTCTAGGTAGGCTTCTTTCCCATTTTCTAATTTCTCTAAGGAAAACTTGAATATTTTTGTCTTCTGTTGTTCTAGATCAAACCACTAGATCTAGGGAATTCACCTTTGTCCGCAATTGTGAAAATTTTGCATAAAAAATTGCTTACCATACTAGGGAACAATATTTTCCTTAGTAGTTTCCTTGACCTTAAGACTTTTCACATCTCAAAGCGACCTTAAATGACTCATTCAGACATTGATTGACCTTAGGAAAACACTTTTTTGAGCTTGGTCAGGTTTCTTGTGTCATTTTTTGACCGAAACATACCCAACGCATTCCCTGTTTAGCGATAAAGCGCTTCAACGCATGTGTTCCTTATCTGTGATTACACTGCAGTGCACTGGTGTCTGCTCTACACCTACGCTAATTCCTATAGGCATTCCTTGTCCTTGCTCTTCATTCTGCTTTGGTTCAGAAATTTTTCCTGGTGTCTCTGAGTTTTACCTCTGAAAAGCCATCATAGCATTTTCATTTGGTTTTATTAGCCTTTGGTAAGAATTTCTTTGATTTTTATTTTTCTTATCAATTAGGTCTTTTGTAAATATTTAGCTTGATTTTTTATTGGATTGAATAAATTTATATTAAAGTCATATTCTGTGTGATTTCTTTTATCAATGATCTTACTACATCTTACTTTTCATTGCATCTGAAAATTAATAGGAAAGAAATGAAAATTTTCACCATTTTGCATTATTTTCATTGCATATAGGGCTTTGATTTTGATTGGAATAGTGAAGTTGAGGATATCGATTGTTGCATCACTTGTTTGTTGCATTGTTGATTGATTTCTTCTTACCCTACTTATTTAGGACTTTCATTGTTAAAAGGAAAATGAAAAGAGTTTTTTTTGTCATATTAGTTGCATCATAGGTGTGTTTAGGTGACAAAAATAAAACCATAATTCAAGATAAACTCTAAAATTCACTAAAATAACCTAAGGAGCATTTGAAACATAACGACGTACATAAAGTTCTAAGCTAGAAACATGTTCCTACATCTTTAAACATAGGAGTTGCCGTTACTTTTCAACATTACATTCTAGGGGTGATATCATGTTCCACGTATGTCCGACATATTAGACCATTCTCCATGTAGCTTCGGGTATATTTGATGGTGCTCCAAATACTCTGAGTATATCAGAGTAGACAGAAATAATACAGACTACGCTTCCACGTACCTCTAGTGATATTTTAGAAGTCCACCATAAGATGCAAGACAACCTTAGGAATCTGAGTTGGTCACCTTATCACTCGTGATACACCAAACACAATATTCAGGGAGATTTCATGCATGTACGTAAGTCCTTGGATTACCAAGATGGTATATAACAGTTCACATTGACTTGGTAACCCTTATCTTTCTAGTTACCCCTTTGTTTTATTTTGTGTCTTTAATTTCTAAAATCAATTAATTGACCACAAAAAAACATCCTCGTCATGGAACAAATCCTTAGTGGATCTTTGGTTTGATACTAATGGAGATAGTTCATAAGTCTGCCAGTCAAGGAAACCCCTTTGACAGGTATCCTAGTCCTTTTCCTTCATTTAGAAATATTGGTGTTCCTTATATGACAACGTTGTCCCTTCTCCAATTTACCATTGCTTTACCAGTTTGGTTTTTTTCGACCTCCTTGGTTCTGAATGTCCAAACTACTTCTCAACCAAGTAGTCCTCCACCTGAACAACATCAACCTTAGGTTTATCCTAAATTTGACCTTTGAATTCTTCACCTATTGTTTCTTCATCCCTTTCTTCCTCCTCGCTTGGTGAAAGTATTGATTCTAGTAACCAAGAAGCTAAGAAGAAGAAGAAGAATCCAAATAAGAAAGGGGGAAACCAAGCAACCATTGCTACAAATGCAACTAATTTTGAGAAACTTTCCATCAAGCCCTGTAAAGTTAAATTTCCTTGCAATTTGTAAGGGTGATCACCTTCTTAGAGATTTCCCTGGTATTCCACAGGTGTTAGAAGTGTGGTCCACATGCTCACATCAGCCCTGGTCATCAGCCACTAGAGATCATGCTGGTGACAAACCATCAACTAGTCATAGTAAGATCCATGGGAAAAGGGTAAATTTAAGTTTCCTTATAATTTATGTGAAGGGAATATCCAATTCACCTTTTCCCTTATATGGATGAAGCATCAAAATTGTTTGGAAATCTAATTGTTTCTCAACTGCAACTTCCAAATGGCTACTAAAATTTTTCCTTTAATCCTCCACTAGTTGATGAAGTGATTGATCAGAATATGTCTCCAATTAATCCCACTCTCTCTGAACGTGAATACCATTAGTTCGTTCTCGACCAATCATTGGTTGAGTAAATAGGTGACTCGATTCCACCTTCTGTTGATTATACTTTTCCCATAGAGAGTGAGTCTCATACCACTCAAGTGCTTCTCATTTCATCAAGTTCCAATGAACTAGGGCAAAATCCTCCTATCCCAATGGCATAAGGGGACAATCCTCTCATTCCCATGACACATGGAGAAAATTATCCCATTCCCATGGCACATGGAGAAAATTCTCTCGTTCCCATGGAACAAGGAGGCAATCCTCCTATTCCCACAACATAGGGGAGATGTTATCCCATTCCCATAGCACAAGGGGGTATTTATCCCATTCCCACGACACCCCCTCCAAGTAGTATGGTCACTTCCTTTGATTGGATTTGAATGACAGGATATCGTCTTCCTCCTTGCGTGCCCTTCTAGATCATATTACGGGTTTATAATATGGCCATACCTGGCACAGTCATAGATGAAGGCACATCTGGTTAGTATTATATCCTCAACTTCTTAGCAAGCTTTAGGTTCTTTGCAGCTTGTGCCCATTACCCAGAATCTGTTGGCCTTTAATAGAGGAACTAGTCAACCATTAGGGATCCTTCCTCAGTTTCCTATTACTTTGGGAGGAAATACTATCTATATCAATGTGATGGTAGTCCAATACCCTTTGGATTTTAATTTACTCCTTGGATGTGACTATGTTTATGTCATAAGAGCTCTTGTCTCTTCACTCTTTCATGAGATGTGTTTCTCGCATGAAGGAAGAATGATGCCCGTTGACCAAGTTCTATTTATTGGTCCTAAATTGACTCTCAATCAACCAACTTCCCTAAATGTTCCTTATATGCAATTGGTATCTCCACTACCACAAATTAATTATGTGGCAACCTATTCCATGCCCATGTCTACTAAGGATCTAGTAGGTGATGTAGTGCATCATGTATTGGGAGCACTAGCGCCTGATCTTTCCCTTGCATCCTTTGATATGTATCCCTTCCAGATCATTTTACTCCCATCTGATGAGAGCTTATTGGAATCCATGGTCTCTAGGGATCCATGATTAATATAACTAGAGATCTCGAAGAAAAGATCATTTTCTTGTGTTAATCTCCTTAAAAAATGAAACAAGGTTCCTGGAGCAGAGTTCCTTTTCTTGTGTCAAGCTCATTAAAAAATGAAACAAGATCTATGAGCATAGTTCTTTTCCTGTTTCAAGCTCGTTAAAAAATGAAACATATCCCCTTTCAATTTGAGTCTTTTATTAGATCCCGTAAATGTCAGGCCAAGCGTTTCACTTGATCTCGTAAATGAACCTTCATTCCATCTGCTTATTAGTAACCAATAGTCTACTGAGGTGAATGAAATTAAGCTTGGGGGGCATGTGCCTACAATTAAGTCATTATGCTGAGGGCATGAAAACATATCTCAAGCATATTTTTCCTTTGTTTCGAGCTTGTGTAAAAATGAAACCAACTCCAAGAATAGCTTCTTATGTTTCAAGCTTGTGTAAAAATGAAACTACTCTTACTCTCAAGCATAGTTTTTATTCTTTTCAAGCTTGTGTAAAAATGAAACCAATTTCAAGCATAGTTTCCCATGTTTCAATCTTGTGTATAAAAGAAACCATTCTCATTTTATCCCTCATGATTGTTATTTTTTATCAACCTATTTCTGCTAGATGAGCCTTGGTTTTGTCATTCCATCATCACCATCTACTTGGACAATCATATGCTTTCACTTGGTTTTTTTACCCTTTCCCGAGGAATGTTATGAAAAGACGTCTACCCAGTACAAGTTTAACCCTTTTCCAGACTAGGATAGACTGTTTATGAAAAAGGAATACCTTAGTTGGACATGGCTAAGAGGTTCTCCTGAGTATCCTTTCTACCTTTTTGGACTCAAGAGAAAATTTTACAAAAAGTAACCTTTGGAGTTTTCTTTTTCACCTCTTTTTCAAACTCTCTAAACATGAAAAAGAAGTTGAGTTACACCTTCGCTGGAATCATAAAAACATCAAACAATGATGGACTCATCGAACATGATGAGACCGAACCACTCCTTCTTAGGGTTCGTTAAAAATAATTAGAGGGATTCATTCAAAGGATGAACTTATAAGATCAAGCATGTGTTATCCTCCTCAATCTTGTCAAAAATGGTTTGGGAAATTGGGAAAACATGTTACTTGACCTATTAATTGTAGTGAGTCACTCTTGAACATGACACTCTTTCACTTCATCTCCATGATTGTTGGGTTGTGAAATGCTCTTGCCTCTTTGGTTAATAATACCATATCAAAAGCCTTCATAATTAGTTTTGAGTCAATGGTTCGAACTCCATAAAATGTCACCAGTATGTTCCAGAGAAGTCCCTTAGTTGATATTTGCTACAATACTCCTAAGACTTTACTCATGTCCGTTGTTCCTAAACCAGCTCGACATCAACATCATTTTATCTCAAATCTTGATACCTGTTTCGTTTCGTTGATGGGGGATACATCAATGCGCTCTTGTGATGGGTCGCTTCTTGTCGACATCACTACATTATCCAAGAAGTTGACTTAGAAACTCCCTTTGGTACCTGTTGTGCTATTCAACAACCCCCCATTTATTAATAGTAGTAGTTAATATTACATTAATAAATAGGGACCCTTTAAAAAATCTTTCCAAAAATAAACTTACCATCTAGGCATTTTTCTTGTTTAATTTTGGAATAAAGCAAGATATCAATCAAACCCCATTTTCAAAAGAACTACTAAATGCTTGCCTTCCCGCGTATCGCATGATTAAGCATCATCAAAAACCTTGCTAACCCACCAAATCTAGTGAAAAACGATTAAACAGGACTTCACGCTTTATACCTCAAAACTATCATATTTTTTATATAAACTAGGTCCTAAAGCTTTTCTCATCAAAACCAAGTCTCGCATCGCATATCGTTATTTATGAAGAGCCCACCTTAAAAGGTTATCTCAAAACAAGCGAAATGCAAAACTGCAATGGCATCGTAACCTTTACCACATCGCATTTCGAGCATTTAAAAGAACACCACAAACTTACCATCAGTTGATATTACGAAATGCGATCAAGACCCAGACCCACTTCTTGGATATATTACGAACAAATGTTTAGATCCGCCGCTTATTAAAAAGGTCTTTACATAGGAAAACATGACAAGTAGCTATGTTTTGAGAAAATAAACGAGTTGCTCACATCCTACATCTCGCAGAAACGTAAGGGAGGGTAAGAAAAGAAAAAAGGCACAATGCGATATCACGATCTACGATATTGATTCGCAAATCGCAAAATTGGCATTATCGCAATTTAAAGGCTCAACACCCTAGAAACTTTCTTCCCGACTTATGATGCAAACATTATGAGAATTAAATCTAAGAGATAACGAAACATTAGTTGGCATTTAGTAAGAGTTAAGTGCATTTATGTGTGAAAATCCATTTAACGTGATATGATATCTTCTTACGTGCATTCAAATAAAACTCCTTTTATCACCTTTATAAGTTATCCGCATTATTCTATTTCATAGTCATTTTCATCTTTGTGTATCTAATAGCTGTTGATCTTCACTTTCAGGAAAAATCCATAGAGCAAATCATTGGGAGAAATAGTGAGGAAAGGCAAGGTAGTCGTCTCTATGAAATAAAAAATGACTCCTCTATTTACGGATACTACATGTAGCAGAGAGGGAGGAACCTCTACGTGGGAAGCCATGTATAATATACTAGAAGAAGAGCAACCAAGGATTCTGGAAATGAAGGTCACAGTTGACGGACGTGATTCCTCAGACGCCTCCATGTTTGAGACAACATGCTCATTTTTGCATCACATAGTTGTGCGTCCAAAGATAATCCCTTATACAGACATGGTTAAATGGGTTATTGATAAGCCGATATCTTATACAGAGAATTCAAGACTAGAAGCCAAGAGGTTATGGGATCTTTTACGCCAGAAAACCTGCAGCTTATGTACCACCTACCAGAGCCACAAGTCATCTACAACAAGCAGTTCGTCAAGAAGTTTTCCAAAGAGAATGAGGACCCAGCAGACTACACCTGGACCTAGTCAAATAATGAGGGAAAAATAAAAAAAGACAAGAACGGTATGTACTCTACTGCGTCTATTTTTCCCCCTCATAGTTTTGCAGCGGCCATGCTATGTAGACTATTTGGCAAACCCGATAGCACTAAATTCTCCCCAGAATGGCTTCCATTAATAGTTGCACCATAAATGCAACTATAATGAATTGGGAACAAATTTTGTTTGATAATTTAGCAAGAACAATAATGGAGTATAGAAGGAAAAGAAGTGTTGCTTCGAGGGTTTACCCTCCATTTTTTATGAGTGCCTATGTAATGGATGCAATTTGTTTTGGTTTGAAATTTCCTGTCATGGGATGGAAGTGGACTATCCAAGATCCACTTCCCGTTCACATATACCATAAAGACATATGACAATCTTAGTTTCAACCACATTTTTACAAAATTTGTCATGGAGTTATGCTGCATATCCACAAACAGCTTTACAACCAAGATGCCCCCAGTTTTTCCAAGGAATTCGAGGTGGATATCTTCGCAGTGGCCAGATGGTTTGGGTAGGAAAAATTCATGTATATCATGGTATTTGGCAGCATTGCCTCCCCCCATGTCCTCCCATACTATGTTCTAGACAAATTGATGGCTAGAGAGATAGCATATCAAACAGACAGTGAGGGTGGGATGAGAAAAACATTAAAGGATTCAAAGAAGGCCATTTGGCCTACATTCCCTTTACAGTTTGGAGCATTTGCATTGCATGACCTGGGGCATGCATTCAAAGAAGCATAGATTATGTTATCTCTACAATTACCTAAATTCCCAGGAAGGCAATATGACCCATTCGGCACTGTCAAAGACTTTACCACCATGGTAAAAATAAAAGTATTCAATAATGAGGAAGATGCATTTGATGACATCTTTTTATAGAAGAACACCTTCACAAAGGTGAAGCATATGGCACAATTACTTTTTGACCGTGAATCTCTTGAAGCCTTTTACGAGTACTGAGAAAGGAGGCTAACGAAGGTCCCATTGGACCAATAAGGGAACCTACTCCTAGTGTAAGTCTAGAAAGAGATTCCAAAGAAAATTCTAAAACTAATTCTAGAGCAGAATCCAAAGAGAAGTCTACCAGGGAGTCAAAGAAGTTAGAGCAACAATCAAAAAATGGGAAAAGAAGAAGTAGGGAGTCGGAAAAAGATACAACCCAATCTATATAAAATACAGATGAGTAAACTTCAGCTAGCAAACAGGTTGAAATCTATTCCACCTCCACCTAACCAATAAAACCCCTGGTGATTGATTTATAGGAAGAATGGGAGAACTTTAATAAAAAGCTCCATACAAAGGAACAAACGCCAGAGTTGCAAACTCCACAACAGAAAGCAACTCAAGAAATTATTGCAAAGGACACTGTAAGTACTCAAGAGGTAGAGCACATTCCTGTCACTCCCACCTCTAAAATTGTTTTGAGAATTGAAGAGATTCCCCCTTTAGATGTGTTCTATAACCCACAACACAAAGTAGTTGTTAAAAGACAAAGGAAGAAAAGAAAATTGGATGATATGGCTGTTACTACTCCAGATAATGAATCGATGGATATCGTCTAGAAAGACTCACCCATCAACCCATCCGCCAACCTTACTAGACTGTCACACTTTGTAGGGGCCTATGCTACAATGACTTGAAAAAGCAACAGAGGTGCAAATGTTGCTTAAGGAAAAAGAAAATAAAATTCTTTCACTTGAACAACAATTACAGCAAGCAAAATCTAACCAGCAAGTAGAGACACAGTTAGCTAAGATCCAACAAGACTTTGAGCAAATACAAATAAGACATCAAGCCAGTTTAGTAGATAAGGAAGCGTAGTTACAAGAAATAGCTGATCTGCATAAGGATGATCCAAAAATTGATCAGTTTATTACTGAAGTGCTTGGCCTTAACTCCCAGCTGATGCACCGAAAGGAACTATTATGCCAGAAGATTTCACAATGGAATTCTTATTGCAAAACAAGCGACAAATTGACGAGTCAAGTCATAGAAATGAGACTTTAATATGATGAAATATTAAAAAAAGTCTCCAACTTCATCACCTGGCAGAATTAAGAATATGGGAGAAAGGCCGACCTACCTAAACTGGAGGAGTCACACAAAGAAATCTTATTTGCAAATTGGGATTCTTGGCTTAGAAAGGCAGAAAAGGCAACAACAGATGTGGTAACAACAACAAACAGTGTTATCGAAAATATTAACGAAAATTTACATAGTGCCAACCTAGTAGCAACGTCCATTCCGGGTTTTCTTCCTAATGTAAAACAACTTGAACTATAGTGGAGGCAGACAACAAAAGAAAAATAAGAATCAATTAGGCAAATGACCAGGTTAAACTGGGAAGCATATTGGCGACATTTAGTGAAACCTCACAGCCAGTGGATGACCCTGTGATGCCTAACCACTTCTACGGAGAAAATGGTGCCAGCACTGACCGACGTCGTGTTCACTGGGTAGTTGAAAGTTGAAATCAGCCAACCGACACAGCTCAAGCCCATGACAGACATTTGTGATCTAAAAGATCAAATGCAGAACAGTTAGTCACCATGTTCATTTCTATTTTTGCTTTATTTTTGCATAATTTGAGGAAGGTCATTTAAACCTCCTCAACTATTTTTGTAATAATCTATTTTTAGTTTTATAGTTTAGTATTTAAACCCCTCTCATGCATTTAGAGAGGGGTCCTGAAATTTTATCAGAAACAATCTTCAAAACATGCACTTCTGTCCCTTTGAGGAAGTTCTGGTGAAATGAATGGAACATGATTTATTTTTATCTTATCTGGCATCTTCTACTAAAATTGCACTTTTGTAATCTTAGATGGTGTTGGATGGATTGAAAGTAGATCAATATTGTTGAAGCACATGAGTAGGACTTATTAAAAATGATACTTTTATCTCGTAATTCTCTTTTACTTATGTATTAAGCAATAATTTCTCTTCAAGTTGTTTATGTATGAAAGTTTGAATCTTGGTTAGCATTATTGCACTTCTGTATGATGATGACCTATATTTTATGCTGAATACATGAACAATTTCTTATGCAATATATCTTTCACAACCATTTCGGCTAACTTTTTATATGAAACAATTATTGTTAAACGATTTCATTTCTTATTGCAATTGAATGATCTTTATTACCAATTTCTTTTGGACATTATTGTAGATCGCATACTTCAAATTATTCCCGGGTATAGTCATAATTAGATAGTGTTTAAATTAGGATAAATGCATGTGATTATTAGTTTAGATTAGATTACTTTTAACTTAAACATTACTTCAAAATATCACATATCACCCCATCAACACTATTATAAATTAGATTGGGAAATTGGTCCCATTATCCCCAGTTAGAGCCACTACACCAAACGGAAAAGGAGTTGCCAACCAAGGTCCGAACCGAGTGGTTTTCCCCATGTTAAAGCAACGATTTTCGAGGCTTCAATAGTACCTTGGAGCTTGCATACATGAATGGGAATTTTCCTTGCTCTCAGTGATAGGTCCTCATCATTGGCCTCCAACCAAAATATTTTGTGTGGTGTTCAACTTTAGCTCCTTTATTCACACCATACATATCATACTTTTGTACCTTGAGAGCCATTACCATCATCTATGGTTTCTATCGCATTTGTTAACGACTTACATCATTGGCCAGTAATTAGATGGTGTCTACCATGTTTGACTTTAGCTCATTTAATTGTATGATAGGACTCGTACTATAGAATAGTTGAGTGAATGAGATAGAAGACCCCATATCTAATTTCATCCATCCAGGCTAAGTTTTAGGATTCATACAATATCACAAAGTATGATGGCTATGATCATACAAAAGATTATTGAATCATGTTTCCACACTTTGTTGTTAGTGGATGAAACCTTTGGATAATTGTACATGTAATATGGCTTATATGTTGAGTATGGGTATGCCTCCCTCAACAGTGATATCATGATGAAAATGTATTATAACAGATGATGATCTTGACCAATTGTTCTTGATCCAGACTTGTCACAAGGTAAAGCACTTCAGTCCTCAACCACTACTTCTGACTTTGTACTCTAGGGGGGAGTTTGTTACATGGCAATTTTTTGCATATATTCAATAGGCCTACAAACTAGATCAATCAACATCCTTGAACACTTTGTCATAATCCCTTCATAAAGCCCTAAGCATCACTTCTCTAAAAAGTTTGAGTTTCTGGGACAATTATCTCAAAAAACGGTTTTTATCCCCAATACACCTTGCATGCTTTGCCACCTGCGCTCAATGCATGTTTCATACTTGCGCACCAATGTTGGTCATCACACATTGCTCCCTTTTGCAGGTGCACTAATTCTAGAAATTTGGAAAAATAAAAAATATCTCTGAAGCTTCCTCTTCTAGAAGCTTCCAAGGTGGTTTTAACTATTTACCATGGATAGAGATCTCTAACTCCTATATGATCCTATTCTAATGGACCTATCTCTTATCCCTTGAGGTCATCCTTCCATCATATGTGGATCTCAAGCCTAGAATGGTAAATGGTAAACTACCACCCTTACCCTATATATTTACAACCTTCCATAGCCTCAGGGTTGGCTTTTGGAGATTGACAGTTCCCTTATGTTGTTGCTTTGAGCCGAAGGAGTCATCACATTCATGCATTAGGGTTGATGTTGAGGTGTGCTTTGTGGCAAGGAATGTAGAAATTCCTTGTAGATTCAAACTGCAGATTGCAATATGCTAAATTAATATACTTGAATCTACTCTACTAATCAGTGGAAATAATAAATGATTGATGAAATCACGAAGCAAAAAAGAGAAAGAATTCAATCACACATAACACAATAATTTTATAGGGAAAGCCATAGCTAAAAACCCTTGCTATCTGTATATTGCATTAATCAGAAAATATGAGAATATTACAATTCTTTTCTCAAGCCTGAGTAACCTCTGCATTGTCTCAATCTATATCACTACCGATCTGTGCACAAGCTTCTCTTGGCACGCCTTTCTCTCACAATATCCATGCACAAACTTGTGCTTACCAAAACAATGATTAAAATTGTGCCTTCATTCCTCCTATTAAAGGAAATTTGACTAGATAAAATTAGTGATTTTTCTAATTAAGGAATGATTTATTTTAGGCCTTCTTCTGATTGCATGCACCATCTGTTTAATTTAGATGATTTGACAACTGATAGTACATTGTCCCTGAAATCCAATATCAGCTAGGTCTTTCTCTAATCTGACATGCATGACTTAATTATGAGTGAATATTTAGTTTACTGGTTGAGTAGTTCTCATTACACCCCACTACTGGATCTCCCACCAATTCCTCCATTAGCTTGAACTAGTTAAACTGAATTTAACTCAGTTAAACTGAATTAAATAATTAGAACTCAAAAGAACTCAACCTGGGCCCCTAAACTTTAGGAACCACTCTACATGACTCTAGATAGACTCCCAAATCGAATTAATTGATCCAAATAAGTCAAATTATCTTAGTTAACTATTACAAGTAGCTGTGAGAATTACAATTAGAATTTAATTCAAGGACAAATTAAATTAGGATTTTTCCTGATGTTATTTTTAACATTTCTTGTTGCTATTTTCAACACTCCCTCTCAACAAGAAATGAATTCAACTCTATCCTGATCTGGTACATTTGGAATGTTCTTCGTGCAACTCTTGTCACTGTTTTTGTTGCTACTTCAACATCTACAACCAAAAAGAATCCAATCAAAATAAACTGAATCAAATGTGTCTACAATTGTGGGAAAATTGTGTTGCTACTAACTTTGCTACTGAGCCTCCTGCTTTGATGTCAACTCTTCTCTGCATTCCTCAATATCTGACTAACACTAACCACCCTACTACTGAATACTATGGGCCCTCGTATCAAGGTAATGATCCATGAGACAAACACACCTCAATGGATCCTTCCCAATATCTGCACTCTTGGGACTATTGCTTCACATCACCCCACCTCACACAAAGAGGTATAATTGCATGCAAAGCGAACTCTGATCTACTCACACTATTGTTGCTATTGCTTTATTTATACTTCTGCAATATTTCTGCAACTACTGCAATAATGATTTTGATCTCCCCATATCGTGAAGTACTAGCTTCCATCGGGTTTCTCTCTCTGAAACTAGATTCCCTCTGAGTCTCGATCTCACTATGGGAAATCTCTCTACTCCCTCTTGGAAACTTGCACTGTCCTCCTGTGCTAGAAACTAGACTACAAAGCTCTGCACTGGGAATCTCCTTGTTAGAATTGCACTTGCATATTGCTACTAGGCAATTCGCACTGCCTGTGTCACTGCAACTAGTTCTACAACTGTCTCCTGGGTACTCACTACACCTAGTTATGCAATTGTCATCTGGATGACTTCCTGCACCTGCTGACACTGAATATGTTACTATGATAATGTGGGATCCTTTAGCAAGGTGGTGGTCCCAATGCAACAATTTGAAATTGATCTAACTGATCTCCTTGTTACAATTGTGCTAGACACTAGCAAAATATCTACACTCTTGGGACTAAGAATATACATCGCTCCACCTCACTCCAGGAGGTATAGTTTCATGTGCTCTCTCTACCCACTTGGCTTGAACTCTCCTCCTAGTAGAGGTCTATGACTGGTCCTCTTCATCATCATCCTCCTAATTAGCCCAACTACCAATTGGTTGTGTCTTCCTTTGGAGAGCTAAATCATGCTCCCTCTCAACCACAACATATCTAATCCTTGTATTGATCTACAAGGTTGTGCATGCCTCTTCCTCTAATGTGTAGAGGATCTCGACCCTGACACCAAATTTCTCGAGTTGACATGAATTAATATTCTTGAGGTAGGCCTTCCCATCTGTGAAGACTACCTCATACCCATTTTATTCAACCCTTAATTTCTTCATCAGTTCAAGTTTCTCGGCTTCATGGATATTACCGAATAGTTCATCGCGATTCTTACACATAGCAAACGAAGTCTCTTTTCCATGTAGTTTCAAGACTATGTGGTCTCTCACACCCTCCATCATAATCCTCCTGACTCTTGCTACACTCTTCTAATTCTTTAGCATCAAATGTTAGAGGCTTCAGGATATCATGATCTGTGAATTCCATCAGATGATTATCATCCAACACTACCTCCATCTTCTCCTTCCAAGAAATATAATTTGAACCACCCTTAAGGGCATATTCGAGTCTCAGTCTGTAGATGGACATTTTCCTAGCTCTGAAGAATGATTCTATAAATTCTATTCACCTGCAAGGACAACTTCAAATTCTTCTCTTCTATTGTTATTTTAGCTCTAATACCATGTAGAAATTTCTATAAATATAGCTCTGATAACATGTAGAAATTTATACAAATCTAGCTCTAATACCATGTAGAAATTTCTACAAATCTAGCTCTGATACCATCTAGAAATTTCTATAAATCTAGCTCTGATACCATCTAGAAATTCCTTGTAGATTCAAATTGTTGATTGTAATATGCTAAAACAATTGACTTGAATCTACTTTACTCATCAATGGAAACATTAAACAATCGATGAAATCATGAAGCATAAAAGAGAAAGAATTCAATTACACATAACACAATAATATTTTGGGGATAACCACAGGTAAAAAACCCTTCTATTTGTATATTGAATTAATCAGAAAATATGAGAATATTACAATGCTTTTCTCAAGCCCAAGCAACTTCTATGACTATCTCAAACTATCTCACTACCAACCTCTGCACAAGCTTCTCTTGTCACACCTTTATCTCACAAGCCCCACGCACAAACTTGTGCTTCCTATTGTTTGGTCTCACCAACTTGTGCTCACCAAAAAAATGATTAAAATTGTGCCTTCATTCCTCCTTTTAAAGGAAATTCGAATGGTTAAAATTAGTGAGTTTTCTAATTAAGGAATGATTTATTTTAGGCCTTTTTTTTATTGCATGAACCGCCTGTTTAATTTATATGATTTTACAACTGATAGTACATTTTTGCTAAACTCCAATCTCAACTAGTTCTTTCTCTGATATGACATGCATGAGTTAATCGTGAGTGAATCTTCAATTTACTAGTTGAGTAGTGTTGGTTACACCCCACTACTGCAGGTTACACCCCACTACTGGATCTCCCACTAATTCCTCCATCAGTTGGAACTAGTTTAGCTTAATTTAACTCAGTTAAACTGAATTAAATAATTAAAACTCAAAATAACTCAACCTGGGCCCCTAAAATTTAGGAACCACTCTAGATAGACTCCCAACTCGAATTAACTGAGCCAACTAGGTCAAATTAATTTAGCTAACTATTACAAGTTGTTATGAGAATTAGAATTAGAATTTAATTCCTAATTTAATTCAAGGACAAATTAAATTATGATTTTTCTTGATGTTATTTTTAACATTTCTTGTTGTTATTTTCAACAAGGAAGGACAAGTCAACTTGGGGAGATATCTACAAATTCAAATTCTATTTATGGTTGTAACTATCTCTTATATTATTAATACAAAGAGCATCTTGTTTTCATATATTTGTTGTATTATGTTTTCACTCAGATATTTCAATGCCATGCTCACTTATTAAATAGAGATTTTAGATTATGTTACATGGATGGTGGTTCCTTTGCTTTTTTTAGTCGTGTGTGTAGGTTCTAATTATAGCATTTGGAGCTAGAGTTGGAGTTTACAAGCAAGGAGGAAAGGAAGGCTTGCTACATATTCCAAGTAGGATTCTTTCCCATTTTCTAATTTCTCTAAGGAATGCTCAAATCTTTTTGTCTTCTGTTGTTCTAGATCAGATTACTAGATCTAGGGAATTCACCTTTGTCCGCAATCGTGAAAATTCTACATAACAGTAAGAAATACGAAAATAATATCATAGACTTTTGTTCAATTAGTGAAATACTAGTCAAACTCTTCTTCATCAATAAGTCCTCCAAATGATCCATTAATCAAACCAACCATCAAATCAATTGCCTAAACAATTCTCCATCCTATATTTTTAATGCCTTGTCATGGGTCAATACTTGATCCATTGTTAGGAACATGAATACAACACCACACACCAATGTAAAAGCATGGACACCTCTCAACTAATGTATACACATAGTTGAAGTATTCTATGTTGTCACAATGCACAAGAGCCAAGTTGATGCTAGAAATCACCTTTAATTTTCTAGTTGACACTCATTTCTTAAACATAAAGGGTCAATATTTTAAGATAACTTCACAACATAGTGAACAACTAGTATGCTAGAATATCATTATCACCAAAATAGAGTTATAAGTAAGTAATTACTTATAAATTGGCTAACATGCAATCAAATAAGGATCAATGTTTTATATTCAAAGAATCACTATAAATATACCAAAACGGGATATGAAATGGCTGCAAACAACTCACAATATAAAAATGTTGCATGATGATGGGATATCAATGCATATGTGTGTATTTTCACTTAGATTTAGTTGATCACCACTTTATGTAGGTCAATGGTTTCATAAAGACCTTAAGATTTACCACATGAACTAATAATCATTAACCCAAACTTCATTCCTTCATGAAGAAATCCCTAGTTGACAAGCCATATTAATCAACCACATTCAACAATTTGATATTTATGTATCTATCAAAAATAATGCATTTAGTGAATACTTGATTAACTTCTAATAAATCACACTGACATTCATATCTAATGAACATGACTAATAAAAGTTTCATGAATATATCAAAATAATACCCAAAAAAATCCATATCACATTGAAGAACTATGGCAAATAATGAGAAAACTTAATAGCACAAGCTTGTTGAAATTCATCATAGCCATAACATATTTTTCCCAACAAAACAATGTTGTAGCTCATTAAAACTAAGATTCAATGAGAGTCACTCACTTTCTGTAGAACCCTTATCAAGAATAAGAACATGTTGAGAAAGAAAAAACTTTACCATACCATTTTGTCTTTATCATTTGAAAAGGGGAAAAAAGGAAAAAAAAGATTAGAAACCCTTTTTAATTTCCAAACTTTTGAGCTTTCATGGGCTTCTCTTTGAGCAAATCATATAGCTTAAAATATTTTAATATTTTTATGTAGTTTCTTTAACACTCTTCACAAACCTCATTAATCCTTAAAATTTTCTTTGGATATTTTTCCTTAACCTTTTTGACAATTTTTTCCTTATCACAACCTTCATGTGTGAAATTTTTATTTATCTTAAGCATAAATTATGGATTTCTAGTTTTGTTTGCTTTTCATAGAAGTTATGTCATTTTCCACCTAACTCCTTTGACCAGGAAGACCTAAAAATTTCTTAGTGAGAAAACTTCATTTACATATATTTATATTCGTTCATTAGTGGAGTTTTTAACTTTGATCAGTGAGGAAAGTTTACTTTCAACACTAAAGAAAGTCTAAAAGTCCATTGACCAACATGTGTTATCATATACATCTTCGCACTTGTTTAAAGAAAAAGTTGGAAGTTCATAGATAACGATGAAACAAGTCTTTATTTATGCCCATGATTAGCAAGTCTTCTGACATTGTGCTAACTGAACGTTTTAACGAGCACAATAGAAATTTTAAAAGGGAAGCAATAGAAAATTCAAAAATTCATCAGAAACAACAAAGCATGAAAGTATGTATTTGTATTAATGATCAACAGTTCGTTTGAATTTCAGGTAAGTGAAATTTATACAATGAAATGATAAAAAAATTCATATAATAGCAATCAATTAGTTTAGAGTTTTTTTTCATGAGCATTCCTTAATACTAGTTAGTAACTTTAGCCCTACTTAATATGTGATATCTTATATGAAAATAGTTTGTAGGGTTTGTTTTATTAAATATCATTATTAGTTATTTAAAGAACATTTTAATTAGGTAAGTATTATAATTAATTAAATAAAAAAATAGTTTTTATAACTTGTCTAAAATGTATGGAAAAAAACATTCGATGTCACTAAAAAGATTTAGTGATGACGTGTTTTAAGGAAGTTGTGTTTTAAGGAAGTTGTTTTCAAGGTTAACTTGAAATGTGGTAAAATATTAAAATTATAATTTTTTTAGTTATCATGTTTATAATAGTATGGAAAAATCTTGGCCAAGGCGTAGAAGTGGAGGAAAATAAATTATTTTTCTAAATATAAACAAGAGATGCTTTCTTTTGTACGAGGGGAAGAGGTGTTAGGAAGAAGTATGAAGAAATGAGAAGTTGAAGACTGAGAAAAGAAAAGCGAAATCAAGAAAGTGAAGAAGTCAGACTAAAGTGAAGTGGGCTTGGGGGAAACTAGTAGTAAACAAGAGAGATTGCTATTATTAAAAGTTGTGGTTGTGATGAATGTCGAAGGTATGAACTTATCATACATATTTACACATGTTTATTCTTCTTTATTACTGTAGATTTATTTTATCCTTAAAAAGCGAATAACTGGTGAGCATTTTGATATTAAGCTAGAGGTGTATAATGTATTAAATAAATATTCTAAGTGTAGAAGTATTTATATGAGTATTGGTCCTAGTAGCAAATATAGAAGAAACAATAATTTCAAAGAAACTAATAACAAGTCAAAACATTGCAAATAATATAAAAGTAATTTTAAAGAAATAATCAAAGGAAAAAATGAATTTATCTCCACTTTTATGTATTAAATGCAAAATTGTTTATTGTTGAATTCATGGAGTTTCATATGCAGAGAAAATTAGGAAAATAGAGCACAATTGAAAACTAATTTTTTTTTATGATTTTTGGAAACAAAATCAAAAAGTATCCTGAATATTAATGTGAGAATCAACTTTTGTTTTTTCTAATATATCTATACATATCAATATTCTAGTGATAAAAAAGTAGAATTATTAGTGCCTATTAAGTAAAAAAAAAAGGGGGAAAATGACATAAGAATATGCGATGTTGTAAAGTGGATATATATAAAAAAGTAGAATTATTAGTGTCTATTAAATTAAAAAAAAAAAAGGGAAAATGACATAAGAATATGCGATATTGTAAAGTGGATATATATAATAGTATAGAGAACATAGGTTCAAATTTATTTTCAAGGTAGTTATGTCATTTTTCTTCCCTTAAATTAAATTGATTAATTAAAAAAAATCCAAAAGCAAATATCATATGAAATGAATTATGATTTTTGGGTGTGTGGTATTAGTAAGCCATAATATTATCTCATAGTACTAAAACAAAATCTATTTATAAACTAAACATAGTGAAATATATGTAATTAATATAATACTTATTATAAATTGATATTTATCTATATATATCAACTATTTAATTTATATAAATACACTAATTTTATATTAATTAATTTTATAAATTTCTAAAAGAATTTTATAAATTTCTAAAAGATTTTATTTATTATATATAATAATCCTGTTATAATTATAATTATATATATATATGAGTTGAGATACGAGTATATTACATAATATTCTACACCAATTAAGATTTTTAATACGAGGATAAAGTATATTCCCTCAAGTTTAAACATTCCCCACAAAGTTTCGTAATGCACCAATTATCACATTCTTTGCACAAATTTCAAGGAAATGCCATGATCACTTTTAAAGAGTATTGAAACCTTCTAACCTTTTTTCACATTAGTCTCCTATTGGCCCTTTTATGACTACCCCTTCTTGGAGTCCGTTTAAATGATATGGCTTCTTATTTCCTAATCTTTTCTTAGGGTGCCATGGCCAATCCCAATTAGGAACACATTGTTTCCTTCTACTTTGTTAAGCCATAAAATATTTTTTTTTCTTGAAGTTTACGAAACCCAACACTAATTTTTTTATTACAATAAAATATTGCACTTCATAATTTAATTGTTCATTGAAAACTACTCATATAAGATGCCTTTACCTATTGAAAATGTACACATGGATAAGTCTTCAAGAAAAATCTAATTTACAAGCATACTCAGTGACTCAACCACCATTTACAATATGGATTTAATTCTCATATGATATGGTAGTAGTTGTAAATTAATACATTTACAATATGAATTTAATTCTCATATGATATGGTAGTAGTTGTAAATTAATACTCATGGCTGTTGAGTGTGGATGTATGTGCATATAAATGTTAAATCCAATGATTTGAGGAAACAAAATTATTACTATGGAGAATCGAATTAACATTAACATCTGAATGTTTGAAATATAGATATAGATTGCATTAATATGGCTTGAATGGGATACACGTGGCATATGGAAATTATTCAACAAAATGCAGAAGGGTTGGGAAGTAGATAGGTGAATAGATGGGTTTTGAGGACATATATAGCTCACAAAAAAAATAATATCAATGTTGTGACTTTCTAGTAACATAGTGTATATACATTTTCTTCGTGACAATAATAAAGTGACAAGAGGATTAAACTTTGAATTTCTCTGCATATAGAGCTTAATGCCATAGGTAGTTGAATTAGGAAATCTATTAATGGGAATTATTAGGAATTAATGTCAAGGGATGATGGAAAAGGAATGAATAAAACATTAATTTATATTGATTCAAGTAGAAATTCAATTGGAAAATGAATGAATAAAACATTAATTTATAGTTATTCAAGTATAAATTTAATTGGAAAAAGAAATAATTGGCCAATATATTTATTTTTTCCATTATTAATTTCATCTATCTTTATTAATTAATATTTTAGAGCATCTTATTATTTTGACTATTGAAACAATTTGGATTAGATAGATACACAATGTTTTTCAATTATAATGAATGATATACATATAGGAATTCACTTAATGAAGAAATTTAATGGTAATTCATAACCACACAATAATAATACACCATGGTACAACCAACTTGTTTCCATTTAAAACTAAATGGGAATGCTAACATCTAATCATTCTTTTGTCCACTAATTTCTAAGTGATTTACAAAACTACAATTTTATTTTGTCTTTATAGAGCATTACAATTGTGAAATTATATTTTATTTTCTTGCAATCCTCATCTTATTTTCCAAAGAACCCCTTCTATAATGCTATGTAGAAGTTTACAAATGTAATTAGCTTATTGGGACGAACTAGAATGTTAAGCATCCCCAAATGTTCCTCTCCTTTTTCATCTTGTTAGCATGCTCCAATTCATGGTTCCTTTGTCCTTGTGTATTTTTCTATCTTTCCTTCTTTCATTACTTTGTGCTTTACTTGGCTATGTAGTACTTTGGAGGCGAGTGATATCAGATTAGAAAAATATATACCCTTAACAATGTTCATAACTTATCTTGACTTGTCATTAGTATCCTATTCTAGAACTTCCTCTATACATAACCTTCTTCACTGTTGAGTCTTATTTGTTGCTAAGCCATTAAAATAATTCAATTTTTATGCAAATCTTGTTTTGGATTAGTTTTCCTCTTCTTCGTGTTGGTATCTTCCCTAGACTCATTAGTGATCACTAATCCATATTATATATTTGTATAATTTTTCATCAATCCTGATTTTTTTTAGAGTGGAAAAATTGGAGGAAACATCTTTTATGAACAATGTTACCGATGGTACCTAGTTTGGAGAATTGGGGTCTGAAACCTTCTAAGGCTATTTTGAGGCATTAAATGATGATTTTTTGGGGTAAAAATTTCTTGCTTAAGTGTAGGAACACGAAAATTGTTTTAGACTTAGAGACCTTTCCAAGAGTGCAACAATTGTGTTAATTTGAGTCTGTATGAAAAAGTTATTCCTCCTAAAAGTTGACCTGTCATGTTTAACCACCATGGCATGAGTGGATGCCATGTCAACCCCCGTTAATCATGGATGGCATGAGATAAGGGTAAAAGAGGTAACTCTATCTAGGAATTGGAGTTAAACGTGACCCCTAGTTGGTTACCAGGCTTTTATTATAACCATGCCACTAGCAGGAAAAGGGTTTCCATGCTATTCGATGGTATATTACTCCATACTAGAGTAGAGAAATTGGAAGTGGCAGTGAGAGAGGGAATTAGCATTTTATAGTACCCTGTAGGCAACAAGCTTTAGATGACTACATAGAGAGTTCCTTTTCCTTTGTACTTGCATTATTTCAATTCTAAATAAAAGAAAGTAAGTAGCCTCACCTTCTATCTAGATTTTCTCCAATAAGAGTTTCTCAAAGAATATATTTTTTCATTTTGATTGGTGTTTGATTGTATGTGGTTTATTTTCCACATTTTATCTATTTCATGCATAAACAATAAATCAATAATTAACAAATCTAGAAACTAAAGGAATTTAACCCTCATAGTATATATTTTGATTTATTTTTATCAAATATGATGTGAGGAAATGTTCAGTAGAATATCCATGGAAATTTATAGATCAGTCACTCATGGTTAGAAATTTTATTCGTTTCCCTATAATTCAACCCAATTTCAATATGTTCATGCACTAAAAACCCATCTTGACTTTCACAACACTCAGCGATTCCAAGAAGTCCCACCCATTGTGCACCCAACCCCCTCCCCCCATTGTCTACACCTTACATATATCCAAGTCAGATAAATTTTACCAACCTTCTTGTTTATAACATATTAAATTAATTTAATCTTAATAAACATACCAAATGCAAAAACAACTACAAAATATTAAAAACACCAAAATGGGGGAATGTGAAGCATGTTTTCTCACAATTTTTTTAAGTTAGTAGACCATACCATTACCAATTTATTAGTATTCTTTTCCTCATTGTTTATAAAATTTGAATGGGGTAATCAACAACCATGGAAATTTTCATCCCAATCATATAATTGGCTTGATATTATTGCAATTTTTCCCAATATTTGAAAACCTCATAGTCTATTTGACTTATCGCCTTGCTCTCTAAATCATTATGTTTTCATCATTCTAACTTTATATCCATTGACTCCAATATCCCATCTATATTCTTCACTAATATTCATTTCAAAAATAGTTAGCCTTTTTATATTATCCTTTTCAACAAAATCCTGGAGTCCTCTACTCAATGGCCAACTTGTCTCATTGCATCCATATATTAGTTTGTTACATATGTGAGTTTGTTTCATGTCTTAATTTGATTTATGAGGATGAATGCATTCCCTTTCTCTAATGAAACTACCCCAATCAACACTAAAACGTCCATTTTGGGGGTTTGGGTTATAGGACAAAATACCTTGCTTGTCTTTTTCATTATTAGTGGTATTCCTATTATGCCACAATAAAATATTCCTAAATATTCCTAATTATTTCTTAGTGTAAACATATTTATTCACATCTAATTAGTTCATATTAATACCTTAGGACCAGTCATTATTATCATTTGGTTAGATCATATTTAAAGAGACTTTCATTATTGATCTTTGTTAAATGGTTTATCTCATGCTCAACCACAATCCGCTATTAAATTATGAAGAATTGTAGGACTTAATGGACATATCAACATCCAAAATCTAGTTGAAGACCCTAAATATGTATGGTTTTATCTCAACATTTATTATGAGCCTTAAGGTAGATATTCCTTCATAACAATTGTCTACATGTTTCCATCCCCATCCTTTATGGGCCTCATGTAATATAGTTCTATGGACCCCTAGGTGGCTTTGTTCTATCACATGTTTTATACAAAAGAAACATTCATTTTATATGTGTCACTAATATACCTCCATTAACCATGATTCCACTTTGTATTTTACTTTGGTTATTTTGTGAGCATGAGTATGACTACCTCCTTTTCAAAAATATTGTGTGTGTGTGTGTATCACTTTACTAATTGTTTTGCAAATTATCTCCTTTCTCTCTTTATTGGAACTTCTTCTCTCCAATGTTAACTATATCTTTATTTATATTCTCTACTTTCACGAGAAATAAATATTGGATTCGCTTAGTTGATATCATGCACTCTCATCTTCACACAATAGGGGGAATCTATTATCGACCCATTTCTCTCACATGCAACATTATGTTATTTAACCTGGAAACATCACAAAGCAAAATTAACACAACTTAAGGAACTTAAAAACATGTTTTGTAGGCTAATCGTATCTATTCACCCTAGTAAAAGTTAAGTTCACTAGATAAAGGTTAGTTTGGGATCTCCCTATGAACTTGTGTAATGCCACTAATTTTTATTTAATTCCCACGTGATACTTGAAAAATTAGGAATTAAGGAATTTTGTAGCCACAAGTTATCTTGTTCTACTGTAAGGTGTGGTTGGTTACCCATACTAAGCATCCCTTCCTCATAAATTGAGGGGTGATTAACCATTCTCAAGGTTAAGTTAGTCACATCAATCCCTATGACTGAGCCATAAACGTTCACATTAAATTTGGTTTCTTTCAATATTCAACAATGGCTTACATATATGAAGTATCCCACTTATTTCATAGTAAATTTTAAATGTAAGGTTACACTAAATGAACTAAGAAAAAGATAAAGAAAATAATTTCTTCATCTCACTTGATCTAGTATTATCTTACCTTCATGTTTTTTGTTCATTCAAATGAATATGTTGATCAACATATTCAACCTTATAGGAAGAAGAAGTTCTCACTTAAGACATGCATGATGGTTTCCATGTGACTAAAGTGTGAAGTGTTAAATCTTTAGTGGGAGTCATATGCCTTTACTTAGATAGTCATCATATTTAGATAAATCGGAAACATTCATATCAATCACAAGCACATACAAACCTTACAACTAGAATTACTCTCTTAAATCATTATAATGTGTGTGTGTATTAAAGAGGTTACACAAGATATATAAGGAATTTACCAACAACAAGCCATTGTTGGGAACTTGATCCCTCAAGGACAGTTTTGGGGCTAAAAGCCCATGTTTTGAGTCGAATTTTGTAATAAAATAGTAAAGTCTCCTCATTTTGTGGTCATGGACCGCGAAGGTGTCATGAGTCATAAAGGGTTGTTCACCCTTATTTTTGTAAAGTAAGGTCGGTTGTAAGACATCTACCCATGGTCCACGGACCATGGGATTGTATAAAAAGAGCTAAGCTCTAAGTATTTTAGAGTAACTAATGGTTGAAGTTGAAGAGAGTCATAGCTCCGAAGTAAGAAATCTAAGTTTCGGGTCATAGCGTAGGTAGAGGCTCTGCAACTTAGTGCACAGGCCTAGGGTAGAAGTCTACAGCTGAGTGCACAAACCCTTGCAGTTGTGTGCGCAGGGTCGATAGAGTCTGTAATCACTTGGAAGATATCAATAAAGATAAGTATTCTGCAAATTTTGTGTCTTTGTTCTTGTTAATGCATCTTGGCATGTTATGTATGAATTTCATTTATAATGCTTATATGATGCGCGAATGTATGTAATTACAATAGTTAAGTGAACGCAAGTAATAACGTCTGTTTACATGATGCTAAATGTGATTACCTGATAAGATAAGTAGGATTCTTAAGATAACTTGATAATCTGTGTAATACATTGCCTTAGCAGCGTAAAAGTATCTAAATCAAAGGTTAGGGCTACGCGAAGGCCATCCATACCCTTTCGCGGAGGTATTGAAGGGAGGAATAAGGGGTTAGGAAGACAGAGCCCTAGAACTTAACGACCTACATGAAAGAATGAATAGAAGGAATAAACCGACATCATGACCATCTCAGAGTGCGGAAACTTGGTTCCAGCATCCCCCCATACTGCTTCGGGTGAGACTTCGGTCCGCGCCCCACAGGCTGATGCCGAAATGGCCAGTAGTGTAGGGATTTGTTTGGCTAACTAACGTTGAACCTGGGTCGGGCCCCCTCAAGCCAACAAATGATTCTGTTGCCAGGATCATAATATGAATAAGAGATGTGCGATGTGAAGGGAATATCCAATTCACCCTTTCCCTTATATGGATGAAGCATCCAAATTGTTTGGAAATATAATTGTTTCTCAACTACAACTTCTAGCGAGCTACTAAAAGTTTTCCTTTAACCATCCACTAGTTGATGAAGTGACTGATCAGAATACGTCTCCAATCAATCCCACTCTCTCTAAACGTGAATCCCGTGAGTTCGTTCTCGACCAACCATTGGTTCAGAAAATAGTTGGCTCGATTCCACCTTCTGTTGATCGTACTTTTCCCATAAAGAATGAGTCTCATACCACTCAGGTTCTTCTCATTTCTTCAGGTTCCAATGAACTGGGGGAAAATCCTCCTGTTCCAATGGCATAAGGGGACAATCCTCTCGTTCCCACGACACATGGAGAAAATTCTCTTGTTCCCATGGCACATGTAGAAAATTCTCTCGTTCCCATGGAACAAGGAGGCAATCCTCCCAATCCCACAACATAGGGGAGACATTATCCCATTCCCATAGCACAAGGGTGTAGTTATACCATTCCCACGACACCCCCTCCAAGTAGTATGGTCACTTCCTTTGATTGGATTTGACTAGCAGGATATCGTCTTCCTCCTTACGTGCCCTTCCAGATCATATTACAGGTTTATAATATAGCCAAAACTGGCACAGTCATAGATGAAGGTGCATCTTGTTAGTATTCTATCCTCAACTTCTTGGCAAGATTTAGGTTCTTTGCAGCTTGTGCCCATTACCTAGAATATGTTTCCCTTTAACAGAGGAACTAGTCAACCGTTAGGGATCCTTCCTATGTTTCCTATTACATTGGGAGGAAAGATGGTCTATATCAATGTGATGATAGTCCAAGACCCTTTGGATTTTAATTTACTCCTTGGATGTGACTATGTTTATGTCGTAATATCTCTTATCTCTTCAATCTTTCATGAGATGTGTTTCTCGCATGAAGGAAGAATGATGACCATTGACCAACTTCTGTTTATTGGTCCTAATTTGATTCCCAATCAGCCAACTTCCCTAAATGGTCCTTATATGAAATTGGTACCTCCCCTACCATAAATTAATTATGTGGCAACCTATTCCATACCCACATCTATTGATGATCTAGTAGGGGATGTAGTGCATCATGTATTGGGAGCACTAGCGCCTGATCTTTCCCTTGCATCCTTTGATATGTATCCCTTCCAAATCATTTTACTCCCATATGATGAGAGCTTATTGGAAGCCATGGTATCTAGGGATCCATGATTAATATAACTAGAGATCTCAAAGAAAAGATCCTTTTCTTGTGTCAATCTCCTTAAGAAATGAAACAAGGTTCCTGGAGCAAAGTTCCTTTTCTTGTGTCAAGCTCATTTAAAAATGAAACAAGATCTATAAGCATAGTTATTTTCCTGTTTCAAGCTCGTTAAAAAATGAAACATATCCCCTTTCAATTTGAGTCTCTTATTAGATCCCATAAATGTCAAGCCAAGCATTTCACTTGATCTCGTAAATGAACCTTCATTCCATCCGCTTATTAGTAACCAATAGTCTACTTAGGTGAATGAAATGAAGCTTGGGGGTCATGTGCCTACAATTAAGTCATTATGCTGAGGGCATGGAAACTTATCTCAAGAATATTTTTCCTTTGTTTCAAGCTTGTGTAAAAATGAAACCAATTCCAAGAATAGTTTCCTATGTTTCAAGCTTGTGTAAAAATGAAACTACTCTTACTCTCAAGCATAGTTTTTCTTCTTTTCAGGCTTGTGTAAAAATGAAACTAATTTCAAGCATAGTTTCCCATGTTTCAATCTTGTGTATAAAAGAAACCATTCTTGTTTTATCCCTCGTGATTGCTATTTTCTATCAACCTATTTCTGCTAGATGAGACTTGGTTTTGTCATTCCATCATCACCATCTGCTTGGACAATAATATGCTTTCACTTGGTTGTTTTACCCTTTCCCGAGGAACACTATGAAAAGTCGTCTACCCAGTACAAATTTAACCCTTTTCCAGACTAGGATAAACTATTTATGAAAAAGGAATACCTTAGTCGAACATGGCTAAGATGTTCTCTTGAGTATCCTTTCTACCTTTTAAGACTCAAGAGACAATTTTACAAAAAGGAACCTTTGGAATTTTCTTTTTCACCTCCTTTTCAAACTCTCTAAACATGAAAAAGAAGTTGAGTTACACCATCGTTAGAATCGTAAAAACATCAAGCAATTATGGACTCATCGAACATGATGATGCCAAACCACTCCTTCTTAGGGTTTGTTAAAAATAATTAGAGGGATTCATCCAAAGGATGAACTTATAAGATCAAGCATATGTTATCCTCCTCAATCTTGTCAAAAATAAAGAGGTACTGACCAGAAATGGTTTGGGAAATTGGGAAAACATGTTACTTGACCTATTAATTGTAGTGAGTCACTCTTGAACATGACACTCTTTCACTTCATCCCCATGATTGTTGGGTTGTGAAATGTTCTTGCCTCTTTGGTTAATAATACCATATCAAAAGCCTTCATAATCAGCTTTGATTCAATAGTTCGAAATCCATAAAATGTCATCGATATGTTCCAGAGAAGTCCCTCAATTGATATTTGCTACAATACTCCTAAGACTTTATTCATGTCTATTGTTCCTACACCAACTCCACATTAGCATCATTCTATCTCAAATCTTGATACCTGTTTCGTGTCGTTGATGGGGGATACATCAAGGTCCTCTTAAAACGGGTCGCTTCTTGTCAACATCAGTACATTATCCAGGAAGTTGACTTAGAAACTCCCTTTGGTACCTTGGAGCTTGCATACATCAATGGGAATTTTCCTCGCTCTCAACAATAGGTCCTCATCATTGGCCTCCAACCAAAATATTTTGTGTGGTGTTCAACTTCAGCTCCTTTATTCACACCATACATATCATACTTTTGTACCTTGAGAGACATTAACATCATCAGCGGTTTCTATCGCATTTGTTAACGACTTACATCATTGGCCGTAATCAGATGGTTTCTACCATGTTTGACTTTAGCTCATTTAATCGTATGATAGGACTCATACTATCGAACAATCGAGTGAATGAGATAAAAGACCCCATATCTAGTTTCATCCATCCAAAAAATGTTTTAGGATTCATAAGAGATCACAAAGTATGATGGCTATGATCATACAAAAGATTATTGAAGCATGTGTCCACACTTTGTCATTAGTGGATGAAACCTTTGGATCAATGTACATGTAATATGGGTATTCCTCCCTCAACAGTGATATCATGATGAAAATGTATTGTAACAGATGATGATCTCGACCAATTTTTTCTTGATCCAGACTTGTCACAAGGTAAAGCACTTCAGTCCTCAACCACTACTTCTGACTTTGTACTCTAGGCGGGAGTTTGTTACATGGCAGTTTTTCACATCTGTTCAATAGGCCTGCAAACTGGATCAATCAACATCCTTGAACACTTTGTCATAATACCCATATGATGAGTGAGCGTTAAAACGATGGCGGCCCGGGGGTCGAGCGTTCGTTACCTCACCCTCACCATATGAATAGTGAGTGACCCCTCACCATATGAATAGTGAGTGACTCCGTCCCTATGAAGAAGTAAGGGCCCTCACCCATATGATGAGTGAGCGTTAAAACCCTCACCATATGAATAGTGAGTGACCCCTCACCATATGAATAGTGAGTGACTCCGTCCCTATGAAGAAGTAAGGGCCCTCTCCCTCTCCCTTATGGTCGAGCACCTAAAGGTCCTTATGGTCGAGCGATAAATCCCTCACCATCGGAATGGTGAGCCCCTACCGGGCCTCTCCTTAACAGTCGAGCCCCTGACGGACCTTTGGTCGAGCCAGCTTTCGCTTCCTCCGACCGACGAACAAATATGAAGAAGTATACTCCTCCGACACAAGTGCATATTCCAAAGTTCCCTTCACAAAGCCCTATGCATCACTTCTCTAAAAAGTCTGAGTTTCTAGGACAATTAGCTCAAAAAACGGTTTTTATCCCCAATGCACCTTGCATGCTTTGCCACGTGCGCTCAATGCATGTTTCATACTTGGGCACCAATGTTGGTCATCACACGTTGCTCCCTTTTGTAGGTGCACTAATTCTATAAATTTGGAAAAAATAAAAAATATCTTTGAAACTTCCTCTTCCAGAAGCTTCCAGGGTGGCTTTAACTATTTACCATGGATAGAGATCTCGAACTCTTATATCATCCTATTCTAATGGACCTATCTCTTATCCCTTGGGCTTATCCTTCCATCATATGTGGATCTCAAGCCTAGAATGGTAAATGCTAAACTAACACTCTTACCCTATATATTTATTGCCTTCCATAGCCTTAGGGTTGGATTTTGGAGATTGATAGTGCCCTTATGTTGTTGCTTTGAGACTAAGGAGTCATCACATTGATGCATTAGGGTTGATGTTGAGGTTTGCTTTGTGGCAAGGGATGTAGAAATTCCTTGTAGATTCAAACTACAGATTGCAATATGCTAAATTAATATACTTGAATCTACTCTACTCATCATCAGAAACAATAAATGATCGATGAAATCACGAAGCATAAAAGAGAAAGAATTCAATCACACATAACACAATAATTTTCTAGGGAAAGCCACATCTAAAAACCCTTGCTATCTGTATATTGCATTAATAAGGAAATATGAGAATATTACAATGCTTTTCTAAAGCCTGAGCAACCTCTGCACTGTCTCAATCTATATCACTACCAACTTATGTAAAAGCTTCTCTTGGCACACCTTTATCTCACAATATCCATGCACAAACTTGTGCTTCTGATTTCTTGGTCTCACAAACTTTTGCTCACCAAAACAATGATTAAACTTATGCCTTCATTCCTCCTTTTGAAGGAAATTTGACTAGCTAAAATTAGTGAGTTTTCTAATTAAGGAATGATTTATTTTAGGATTTCTTATGATTGCAAACACCATCTATTTAATTTAGATAATTTTACAACTGATAATACACTGTCCCTGAAATCCAATCTCACCTAGGTCTTTCTCTGATCTGACATGCATGACTTAATTATGAGTGAATCTTTAGTTTACTTGTTGAGCAATGCTCGTTACACCCCACTACTGGATCTCCCACTAATTCCTCCATTATCTAGAACTAGATAAACTGAATTTAACTCAGTTAAACTGAATTAAATAATTATAACTCAAAAGAACTCAACCTGGGCCCCTAAACTTTAGGAACCACTCTACATGACTCTAGATAGACTCCCAAATCGAATTAACTGATCCAACTAAGTCAAATTATCTTGTTAACTATTACAGGTTGCTATGAGAATTAGAATTAGAATTTAACTCCTAATTTAATTCGAGGAAAAATTAAATTATGATTTTTCTTGATGTTATTTTTAACATTTCTTGTTGCTATTTTCAACACTCCCTGTCAACAAGAAATGAATTCAACTCTATCATGATCTGGTACCTTTGGAATGTTCTATGTGCAACTCTTGTCACTATTTCTATTGCTACTTCAACATCTTCAACCAAAAAGAATCCAACAAAATAAACTGAATCAAATGTGTCTGCAATTGTGGGAAAATTATGTTGTTGCTGACTCTGCTACTCAGCCTCTTGCTCTGCTGTCAACTCTTCTCTGCACTCCTTAGTATCTAACTAATATTGATCCCCCTACTACTGAATACTATGGGCCCCCATATCAAGGTAATGATCCATGAGACAAACACGCCTCGATGGATCCTTCCCAATATCTGCACTCTTGGAACTATTACCTCACATCACCCCACCTCACACCAAGAGGTATAATTGCATGCAAAGCGAACTTTGATCTACTCATACTATCGTTTCTATTGCTTTGTTTACACTTTTGCAATATTTCTGCAACTACTGCACTAATGATTTTGATCTCCCCATATCGTGAAGTACTAGCTTCCTTAAGGTTTCTCTCTCTGAAACTAGATTCCCTCTGAGTCTCGATCTTCCTATGGGAAATCTCTCTGCTCCCTCCTGGAAACTTGCACTATCCTCTTGCATTGGAAATTAGACTACAAAGCTTTGCAATGGGAATATCCTTGCTAGAATTGCACCTGCATATTGTAACTAAGCAATTCGCACTTCCCGTGTCACTGAAACTAGTTATACAACTGTCTCTTAGGTACTGACTACAACTAGTTATGCAATTGTCATCTGGACGACTTCCTACACCAACTGACACTGAATATGTTACTATGATAATGTGGGCCCCTTTAGCAAAGGTGGTGGTCCCAATGCAACAATCTGAAATTGATCTAATTGATCTCCTTGTTACAATTGTGCTAGACCCTACCCAAATGTCTACACTCTTGGGACTAAGAATATACATCACTCCACCTCACTCTGGGAGGTATAGTTTCATGTGCTCTCTCTACCCACTTGGCTTGAACTCTCCTCCTACTAGAGGTCTATGACTAGTCCTCTTCATCATCATCCTCCTATTTAGCCCAACTACCAACTGGTTGTGTCTTCCTTTGGAGAGCTAAATCATGCTCCCTCTCAACCACAACATCTCTAATCCCTGCATTGATTTGCAAGGTTGTGCATGCCTCTTCCTCTAATGTGTAGAGGATCTCGACCCTGACGCCAAATTTCTCAAGTTGACATGAATTAATATGCTTGAGGTAGGCCTTCCCATCTTTGAAGACTACCTCATACCCATTTTCTTCAACCCTTAATTTCTTCATCAATTCAAGTTTCTCAGCTTCATGGCTATTACTGAATAGTTCATTGAGATTCTTACACATAGCAAACAAACTCTCTTTTCCATGTAGTTTCAAGACTATGTGGTCTCTCACACCCTCCAAGATAATCCTCCTGGATCTTGCTACACTCTTCTTCCACTCTTCTAGTTCTTTAGCATCAGATGTTAGAGGCTTCAGGATATCGTGATCTATGAATTCCATCAGATGATTATCATCAACACTACCTCCATCTTGTCCTTCCAAGAAATTTTATTTGAACTACCCTCAAGGGCGTATTTGAGTCTCAGTCTGTAGAAGGACATCCTCCTAGCTCTGAAGAATGATTCTGTGAATTCTATTCACCTGCAAGGACAACTTCAAATTCTTCTCTTCTATTGTTATTTCAGCTATGATACATGTATAAATTTCTACAAATCTAGCTCTGATACCATGTAGAAATTTCTACAAATCTAGTTGTGATACCATGTAGAAATTTCTATAAATCTAACTCTGATACCATGTAGAAATTCCTTGTAGATTCGAACTGCTGATTGTAATATGCTAAAACAATTGACTTGAATCTACTCTACTCATCAAAGGAAACATTAAACAATCGATGAAATCACGAAGCATAAAAGAGAAAGAATTCAATCACACATAACACAATAATATTTTGGGGATAGCCACAGCTAAAAACCATTCTATTTGTATATTGAATTAATAAGGAAATATGAGAAGATTACAATGCTTTGCTCAAGCCCAAGCAACCTCTATGACTATCTCAAACTATCTCACTGCCAACCTGTGCACAAGCTTCTCTTGTCACACCTTTCTCTCACAAGCCCCATGCACAAACTTGTGCTTCTTATTGCTTGGTCTCACCAACTCGTGCTCTCCAAAAAAATGATTAAATTTGTGCCTTCATTTCTCCTTTTAAAGGAAATTCGAATGGTTAAAATTAGTGAGTTTTCGAATTAAGGAATGATTTATTTTAGGCCTTTTCTTGATTGCATGAATCACCTATTTAATTTATATGATTTTTCAACTGATATACATTGTCCCTGAAATCCAATCTCAACTGGGTCTTTTTCTGATATGACATGCACGAGTTAATTGTGAGTGAATCTTCAATTTACTAGTTGAGCAGTGTTGTTTACACCCCACTACTGCAGGTTACACCCCACTACTGGATCTCCCAATAATTCCTCCATCAGTTGGAACTAGTTTAGCTTAATTTAACTCAGTTAAACTGAATTAAATAATTACAACTCAAAAGAACTCAACCCGCGTTCCTAAAATTTAGGAATCACTCTACATGACTCTAGATAGACTCCCAACTCGAATTAACTGAGCCAACTAAGTCAAATTAACTTAGCTAACTATTACAAGTTGCTATGAGAATTAGAATTACAATTTAATTCCTAATTTAATTCAAGGAAAAATTAAATTAGGATTTTTCTTGATGTTATTTTTAACATTTCTTTTTGTTATTTTCAACAAGGAAGGACAAGTCAACTTGGGGAGATATCTACAAATTCAAATTCTATTTATGATTGTAACTGTCTCTTATATTTATTAATACAAAGAGCATCTTGTTTTCCTATATTTGTTGTGTTATGTTTTCACTCATATATTTCAATGCCATGCTCACTTATTGAATATATATTTTAGATTATGTTACATGGATGATGGTTCCTTTGCTTTTTTTAGTCGTGTGTGCAAGTTCTAATTATAGCATTTGGAGCTAGAGTTGGAGCTTACATGCAAGGAGGAAAGGAAGGCTTGCTACATATTCCAGGTAGGATTCTTTCCCATTTTCTAGTTTCTCTAAGGAATACACAAATCTTTTTGTCTTATGTTGTTCGAAATTAGATTACTAGATCTAGGGAATTCACCTTTGTCCACAATCATGAAAATTCTACATAATAGTAAGAAATACGAAAATAATATCATAGCCTTTTGTTCAATTAGTGAAATACTAGTCAAACTCTTCTTCATCAATCAATCCTCCAAACTATCAATTAATCAAACCAACCATCGAATCAATTGCCTAACCAATTCTCCATCCTATATTTTTAAGGCCTTATCATGGGTCAATACTTTATCCATTATTAAGAACATCAATAAAACACCACACACAAATGTAAAAGCATGGCCACCACTCAACTAATGTATACACAAAGTTGAAGTATTCTATGTTGTCACAATGCACAAGAGCCAAGTTGATGCTAGAAATCACCTTTAATTTCCTAGTTGACACTCATTGCTTAAACATAAAGGGTCAATATTTTAAGATAAATTCACAACATAGTGAACAACTAGTATGCTAGAAGATCATTATCACCATAATATAGTTATAAGTAAGTAATCACTTATAATTTGGCTAACATGCAATCAAATAAGGATCAATGTTTTCTATTCAAAGAATCATTATAAATATACCAAAATAGGATAGGAAATGGTTGCAGACAACTCACAATATAAAAATGTTGCATGATGATGGGATATCAATGCATATGTGTGTATTTTCACTTAGATTTAGTTGATCACCACTTTATGTAGGTAAATGGTTTCATAAAGACCTTAAGATTTACCACATGAACTAACAATCATCAACCCAAACTTCATTCCTTCATGGAGAAATCCCTAATTGACAAGCCATATTAATCAACCACATTCAACAATTTGATATTTATGTATCTGTAAAAAATAAGGCATTTAGTTAATACTTGATTAGATTCTAATAAATCACATTGACATTCATATCTAATAAACATGACTAATAAAAGTTTCATGAATATATCGAAATAATACCAAAAAAAAATCCATATCAGATTGGAGAACTATGGCAAATAATGAAAAAACTTAATAGCACAAGCTTGTTGAAATTCATCATAGCAATAACATATTCTTCCCAACAAAACAATGTTGTAGCGCATTAAAACTAAGATTCAATGAGAGTCACTCACTTTTTGTAGAACCCTTATCAAGAATAAAAACATGTTGAGAAAGAAAAAACTTCGCCATACCATTTTGTTTTTAATCATTTAAAGAAGAGAAAAAGAATTAGAAACCCCTTTTAATTTCCAAACATTTGAACTTCATGGGCTTGTCTTTAAGCGAATCATATAGCTTAGAATATTTTAATATTTTAATATAATTCTTTTAACACTCTTCACAAACCTCAGTAATCTTTAAAATTTTCTTTGGATATTTTCCTTAACCTTTTTAACAATTTTTCCCTTATCACAACCTTCATTTCTGAAATTTTTATTTATCTTATCCATAAATTATGGATTTCTAATTTTGATTGATTTTCATAGAAGTTATATCATTTTCCACCTAACTCCTTTGACCAAGAAAACCTAAAAATTTCTTAGTGAGAAAACTTCATTTACATATATTTCTATTTGTTCATTAGTGGAGTTTTTAACTTTGATCAGTAAGGAAAGTTTACTTTCAACACTAAAGGAAAGTCTAAAAGTCCATTGACCAACATGTGTTATCATATACATCTTCGCACTTGTTTAAAGAAAAAAATGGAAGTTTATAGATAACAATGAAACAAGTCTTTATTTATGCCCATGATTAGCAAGTCTTCTGACATTGTGCTAAGTGAACGTTTTAACAAGCACCAATAGAAATTTTAAAAGGGAAGCAATAGAAAATTCAAAAATTCATCAGAAACAACAAAGCATGAAAGTATGTATTTGTATTAATGATCAACAATTCGTTTGAATTTCAGGTAAGTGAAATTATACAAGGAAATGATAAAAAAATTCATATAATAGCAATCAAAAAGTTTAAAGTTTTTTTCATGAGCATTCCTCAATACTAGTTAGTAACTTTGGCCCTACTTAATATGTGATACTTATATGAAAATAGTTTGGATGGTTTGTTTTATTAAATATCATTATTAGTTATTTAAAGAACATTTTAATTAGGTAAATAGTATAATTAATTAAATAAAAAATAGTTTTATAATTTGTCTATATGTAAAAAAAACATTTTAGGTCACTAAAACGATTTAGTGATGACGTGTTTTAAGGAAGTTGTTTTTAAGGATAACTTGAAATGTGGTAAAATATTAAAATTATAATATTTTTAGTTATTGTGTTTATAATAGTATGGAGAAACCTTGGCCAAGACGTAAAATTATCTATTAATATTTTTGGATAGTTAGTTGCTTTGTGGAGGAAAATAAACTATTTTTCTAAATATAAATAAGAGATGCTTTCTTTTGTACGAGGGGGAGAGGTGTTAGGAAGAAGTATCAAGAAATGAGAAGTTGAAGACTAAGAAAAGAAAAGCCAAAATCAAGAAAGTGAAGAAGTCAGACTAAAGTGAAGTGGGCTTGGGGGAAACTAGTAGTAAACAAGAGATATTGCTATTACTAAAAGTTGTGGTTATGATGAATGTTGAAGGTATGAACTTATCATACCTATTTACACATGTGTATTCTTCTTTATTATTGTAAAAAAAAAATTATCCTTGAAAAGCTAATAATTGGTGAGTAGTTTGATATTAAGCTAGTGGTGTATAATGTATTAAATAAATATTCTAATTGTAGAAGTATTTATTTGAGTATTGGTCCTAGTAGCAAATATAGAAGACACAATAATTTCAAAGAAACTAATAACAAACCAAAACATTGCAAATAGTATAAAAGTAATTTTAAAGAAATAATCAAAGGAAAAAAAGAATTTCTCTCCACTTTTATGTATTAAATGAAAAATTGTTTATTGTTGAATTCATGGAGTTTCATATGCAAAGAAAATTAGGAAAATAGAGCATAATTGAAAACTATTTTTTTATGATTTTTGAAAACTATTTTTTTTCTTTTTATGAATATTAGTGTGAGAACCAACTTTTGTATTTTTTTTTCTAATATATCTATACATATCAATATTCTAGTGATAAAAAAGTAGAATTATTGGTGCCTATTAAGTTAAAAAAGAAAGAAAGGGAAAATGACATAAGAATATGCGATGTTGTAAAGTGGATATATATAAAAAAATAGAATTATTGGTGCCTATTAAATTAAAAAAAAAAGAAAGGGAAAATGACATAAGAATATGTGATGTTGTAAAGTGGATATATATAATAGTATAGAGAACATAGGTTCAAATTTATTTTCAAGGTAGTTATGTCATTTTTCTTCCGTTAAATTAAATTGATTAATTAAGAAAAATCCGTGAAAGCAAGTATCATATGAAATGAATTATGATTTTTGGGTGTGTAGTATTGGTAAGGCATAATATTAGCTCGTGGTACTAAAACAAAGTCTATTTATAGACTAAACATAGTGAAATATATATAGCTAATTTAATACTTATTATAAATTAATATTTATCTATATATCAACTATTTAATTTATATAAATACATTAATTTTATATTAATCAATCTTATAAATTTCAAAAAAATTTATTTATTATATATATACTAATCATGTTATAGTTATATATATATATATATATGAGTTGAGATACTATGAGTTGAGTATATATAATCATGTTATAGTTATATATATATATATATATATGAGTTGAGATACTATGAGTTGAGTATATATATATATATATGAGTTGAGATACTATGAGTTGAGATACAAGTGTATTACATAATATTTTACACCAATTAAGATTTTTAACACGAGGATAAAGTATATTCCCTCAAGTTTAAACATTCCCCCACAAAGTTTCGTAATGCACCAATTATCACATTCTTTGCACAAATTTCAAGGAAATGCCATGATCACTCATTCTTTAAAGTTTGCATAGAATCATTTGATAGTCATTAATACATTAAAGAGTATTGAAACCTTCTAACCTTTTTTCACATTAGTCTCCTATTGGCCCTTTTATGACTAGCCCTTCTTGGAGTCCGTTTAAATGATATGGGTTCTTATTTCCTAATCTTTTCTTAGGATGCCATGGCCAATCCCAATTAGGAACACATTGTTTCCTTCTACTTTGTTAAGCCATAAAATATTATTTTTTTATTATTGAAATTTACGAAACCCAACACTAATTTTTTTATTACAATAAAAAATTGCACTCTATAATTTGATTGTTCATTGAAAACTACTCATATAAGATGCCTTTACCGGTTGAAAATGTACACATGTATAAGTCTTCAAGAAAAATCTAATTTACAAGCATACTCAGTGACTCAACCACCATTTACAATATGCATTTAATTCTTATATGATATGGTAGTAGTTGTAAATTATACATTTACAATATTCATTTAATTTTCATATGATATGGTAGTAGTTGTAAATTAATACTCATGGTTGTAAATGTTAAATCCAATGACTTGAGGAAACAAATTATTACTATGGGGAATCGAATTAACATCTGAATGTTTGAAATAGAGATATAGGTTGCATTAATATGGTTTGAATAGGATACACATGGCATATGGAAATAATTCAACAAAACGCAGAAGGGTTGGTAGGTAGAAGTGTCGGCAAGTAGATAGGTGAATAGATGGTTTTATTTTTGTTTTTTTGTTGGTTGTTTTTGTTTTTTGCACATATATAGTCCAAAAAAATATCAATGTTGTGACTTTCTAGTAATATAGTGTATAATAAAAAGTGACAAATAAAAAGTGACAAGAGGATTAAACTTTGAGTTTCTTTCAATAATTTGAGCATATAGAGATTAATGCCATGGGTCGTTGAACTAGGAAATCTATTACTATTAGGAATTAATGTCAAGGGATGATGATGGAGAAGGAATGAATAAAACATTAACTTATAGTAATTTGAGTAGAAATTCAATTGGAAAAGGAATGAATAAAATATTAATTTATAGTGATTCAAGTAGAAACTCAATTGGAAAAGGAAATAATTGGCCAATATTTTTATTTTTTCCCTTATTAATTTCATTTACCTCTATTAATTAGTATTTTAGAGAATCTTATTAATTTTGACTATTGAAACAACTTGGATTAGATAGATACACAATGCTTTTTAATTAAAATGAATGATATACACATAGGAATTCACTAAATGAAGGAATTTAACAGTAATTCATAACCACACAATAATAATACATTATGGTATACCCAATTTGTTTCCCTTTAAAACTAAATAGGAATGCTAACATCTAATCGTTTTTTAGCCCTAATTCCTAAGTGATTTACAAAACTACAATTTTATTTTGTCTTTATAGAGCATTACAATTGTGAAATTATATTTTATTTTCATGCAATCCTTATCTTATTTTTCCAAAGAACCCCTTTTATAATGCTATGTAGAAGTTTACAAATGTAATTAGCTTATTGGGGTGAACTAGAATGTTAAGCATCCCCAAATATTCCTCTCCTTTTTCATCTTGTTAGCATGCTCCGATTCCTTTGTCCTTGTGTATTTTTCCACTTTTCCTTCTTTAATTACTTTGTGCTTTACTTGGCTATGTAGTACTTTGGAGGTGAGTGATATCAAATTAGAAAAATATATACCCTTGACAATGTCCATCACTTATCTTGACTTGTCATTAGTACCCTATTCTAGAACTTCCTCTATACATAACCTTCTTCATTGTTGAGTCTTATTTGTTACTAAGCCATTAAAGTCATTCAATTTTTATGCAAATCTTGTTTTAGATTAGTTTTCCTCTTCTTCGTGTTCATATCTTCCCTAGACTCTTGAGTGGTCACTAATCCATATTATATATTTGTATAATATTTCAACAATCTTGATTTTTTTAGAGTGGAAAAATTGGAGGAAACATCTTTTAGGAACAATTTTATCGATGGTACCTAGTTTGGAGAATTGGGGTCTGAAACCTTCTAAGGCTATTTCGAGGCATTAAATGATGATTTTTTTGGGGTAAACATTTCTTACTTAAGTGTAGGAACATGAAAATTGTTTTATACTTATATACCTTTCCAAGGGTGCAAGAATTGTGTTAATTTGAATCTGTATGCAAAAGTTATTCCTCCGAAAAGTTGACCTACCATGTTTGGCCATCATGGCATGAGTGGATGCCATGTCAACCCCATTAATCATGGATGGCATGAGATAAGGGTCAAAGTGGTAACTTTATCTAAGAATTGGAGTTAAACATGACCCCTAGTTGGTTACCAGGCTTTTATTATAACCATGCCACTAGTAGGAAAAGGGGTTCCATGCTATTTGATGGTATATTACTCCATACCAGTGTAGAGAAACTCAGAGTGGGAGTGACAGAGGGAATTAACATTTTATAGTAGCCTATAGGCAACATTCCTTATATGACTCCATAGAAAGTTCCTTCTCCTTTGTACTTTCATTATTTCCATTCCAAATAAAAGAGAGTAGTGCAGCCTCACATTCTAGCTAGATTTTCTCCAATAAGTGTTTCCCAAAGAATATATTTTTTTCATTATGGTTGGTGTTTGGTTGTGTTTGATTTATTTTCCACATTTTATCTATTTCATGCATAAACAATAAATCAATAATTAACAAATCTAGAAATTAAAGGAATTTAACCCTCATAATATATATTTTGATTTATTTTTATCAAATATGATGTGACGAAATGTTCAATAGAATATCCATGGAAATTTATAGATCATTCACCCATGGTTATAAATTTTATTCATTTCCCTATAATTCAACCCAATTTTAATATGTTCATGCACCAACAACCCATCTTGACTTTCACGACCACTCACCCATTCCAAGGAGTCCCGCCCATTGTGCACCCAACCCCCCTCCCCCCATTGTCTACACATTACATATATCCAAGTCAGAGCAATTTTACCAACCTTCTTGTTTATAACATTTTAAATTAATTTAATCTTAATAAACATACCAAATTCAAAAACAATTACAAAATATTAAAAACACCAAAATGGGGGAATGTGAAGCATGTTTTCTCACATTTTTTTTTAAGTTATTCGACCATATCATTACCAATTTCATAGTATTCTTGTCATCTTTGTTTATAAAATTTGAATGGATTCCCCTTGTAATCAACAACCATGGAAATTTTCCTCCCAATCATATAATTGGCTTGAGATTATCGCAATTTTTCCCAATATTTGCAAACCTCATAGTCTATTTTACTTATCGCCTTGCTCTCTAAATCATTATGTTTTCATCATTCTAACATTATATCCATTGAATCCAATATCCCATCTATATTATTCACTAATATTCATTTCCAAAATAGTTAGCCTTTTTATATTATCCTTTTCAACAAAAGCTCGGAGTCCTCTACTCAATGGCCAACTTGTCTCCTTGCATCCATATATTAGTTTGTTACATATGTGAGTTTGTTTCATGTCTCAATTTGGTTTATGAGGATGAATGCATTCCCTTTCTCTAATGAAACTACCCTAATCAACACTAAAATGTCCATTTTAGGGGTTTGGGTTATAGGACCTAATACCTTGCTTGACTTTTTCATTATTAGTGGTATTCCTTTTATGCCAAATAAAATATTCCTAAATATTTCTTAGTGTTAACATATTTATTCACTTCTAATTTGTTCATATTAATACCTTAGGACCCGTCATGATTATCATTTGGCTAGATCATATTTCAAGAGACTTTCATTATCGATCTTTGTTAGATGGTTTATCTCATGCTCAACCACAATCTCCTATGGACTTAATGGATGTATCAACATCCAAAATCTAGTTGAAGACCCTAAATATGTATGTTGACCATATCTTTATTTATATTCTGTACTTTCATGAGAAATAAATATTAGATTGGCTTAGTTGATATCATGCACTCTCATCTTCACACAATAGGGGGCATCTATTATCGACCCATTTATTTCACATACAACATTATGTTATTTAACCTAGAAACATCACAAAGTAAAATCAACACTACTTAAGGAACTTAAAAACATGTTTTATAGGCCAATCATATACATTCACCCTAGTAAAATTTAAGTTCACTAGATAAAGGTTAGTGTGTGATCTCCCTATGAACTTGTGTGATGCCACTAATTTTTATTTAATTCCCACATGATACTTGCAAAATTAGGAATTAAGCAATTTTGTAGCCACAAGTTCTCTTGTTCTACTGTAAGGTGTGGTTGGTTACCCATACTAAGCATCCATTACTCATAAATTGAGGGGGGATTAACCATTCTCAAAGTTAATTTAGACACATCAATCCACATGACCGAGCCATAAGTGTTCACATTAAATTTTGTTTCTTTCAATACTCAACAATGGCTTACATATATGAAGTGTCCCACTTATTTCATAGTAAATTTTGAATGTAAGGTTACACTAAAAGAATTAAGAAAAGGAGAAAGAAAATAATTAATTCGTCTCACTTGATCTAGTATTATCTTACCTTCATGTTTTTCGTTCATTCAATTGAATATGTTGATCAACATATTCAACCTTATAGGAAGAAAAAGTTCTCACTTAAGACATGCATGATGGTTTCCACGTGACTGAAGTGTGAAGTGTTAAATATTTAGTGGGAGTCATATCCCTTTACTTAGCTAGTCATCATATTTAGCGAATCATATAGCTTAGAATATTTTAATATTTTAATATAATTCTTTTAACACTCTTCACAAACCTCAGTAATCTTTAAAATTTTCTTTGGATATTTTCCTTAACCTTTTTAACAATTTTTCCCTTATCACAACCTTCATTTCTGAAATTTTTATTTATCTTATCCATAAATTATGGATTTCTAATTTTGATTGATTTTCATAGAAGTTATATCATTTTCCACCTAACTCCTTTGACCAAGAAAACCTAAAAATTTCTTAGTGAGAAAACTTCATTTACATATATTTCTATTTGTTCATTAGTGGAGTTTTTAACTTTGATCAGTAAGGAAAGTTTACTTTCAACACTAAAGGAAAGTCTAAAAGTCCATTGACCAACATGTGTTATCATATACATCTTCGCACTTGTTTAAAGAAAAAAATGGAAGTTTATAGATAACAATGAAACAAGTCTTTATTTATGCCCATGATTAGCAAGTCTTCTGACATTGTGCTAAGTGAACGTTTTAACAAGCACCAATAGAAATTTTAAAAGGGAAGCAATAGAAAATTCAAAAATTCATCAGAAACAACAAAGCATGAAAGTATGTATTTGTATTAATGATCAACAATTCGTTTGAATTTCAGGTAAGTGAAATTATACAAGGAAATGATAAAAAAATTCATATAATAGCAATCAAAAAGTTTAAAGTTTTTTTCATGAGCATTCCTCAATACTAGTTAGTAACTTTGGCCCTACTTAATATGTGATACTTATATGAAAATAGTTTGGATGGTTTGTTTTATTAAATATCATTATTAGTTATTTAAAGAACATTTTAATTAGGTAAATAGTATAATTAATTAAATAAAAAATAGTTTTATAATTTGTCTATATGTAAAAAAAACATTTTAGGTCACTAAAACGATTTAGTGATGACGTGTTTTAAGGAAGTTGTTTTTAAGGATAACTTGAAATGTGGTAAAATATTAAAATTATAATATTTTTAGTTATTGTGTTTATAATAGTATGGAGAAACCTTGGCCAAGACGTAAAATTATCTATTAATATTTTTGGATAGTTAGTTGCTTTGTGGAGGAAAATAAACTATTTTTCTAAATATAAATAAGAGATGCTTTCTTTTGTACGAGGGGGAGAGGTGTTAGGAAGAAGTATCAAGAAATGAGAAGTTGAAGACTCAGAAAAGAAAAGCCAAAATCAAGAAAGTGAAGAAGTCAGACTAAAGTGAAGTGGGCTTGGGGGAAACTAGTAGTAAACAAGAGATATTGCTATTACTAAAAGTTGTGGTTATGATGAATGTTGAAGGTATGAACTTATCATACCTATTTACACATGTGTATTCTTCTTTATTATTGTAAAAAAAAAATTATCCTTGAAAAGCTAATAATTGGTGAGTAGTTTGATATTAAGCTAGTGGTGTATAATGTATTAAATAAATATTCTAATTGTAGAAGTATTTATTTGAGTATTGGTCCTAGTAGCAAATATAGAAGACACAATAATTTCAAAGAAACTAATAACAAACCAAAACATTGCAAATAGTATAAAAGTAATTTTAAAGAAATAATCAAAGGAAAAAAAGAATTTCTCTCCACTTTTATGTATTAAATGAAAAATTGTTTATTGTTGAATTCATGGAGTTTCATATGCAAAGAAAATTAGGAAAATAGAGCATAATTGAAAACTATTTTTTTATGATTTTTGAAAACTATTTTTTTTCTTTTTATGAATATTAGTGTGAGAACCAACTTTTGTATTTTTTTTTCTAATATATCTATACATATCAATATTCTAGTGATAAAAAAGTAGAATTATTGGTGCCTATTAAGTTAAAAAAGAAAGAAAGGGAAAATGACATAAGAATATGCGATGTTGTAAAGTGGATATATATAAAAAAATAGAATTATTGGTGCCTATTAAATTAAAAAAAAAAGAAAGGGAAAATGACATAAGAATATGTGATGTTGTAAAGTGGATATATATAATAGTATAGAGAACATAGGTTCAAATTTATTTTCAAGGTAGTTATGTCATTTTTCTTCCGTTAAATTAAATTGATTAATTAAGAAAAATCCGTGAAAGCAAGTATCATATGAAATGAATTATGATTTTTGGGTGTGTAGTATTGGTAAGGCATAATATTAGCTCGTGGTACTAAAACAAAGTCTATTTATAGACTAAACATAGTGAAATATATATAGCTAATTTAATACTTATTATAAATTAATATTTATCTATATATCAACTATTTAATTTATATAAATACATTAATTTTATATTAATCAATCTTATAAATTTCAAAAAAATTTATTTATTATATATATACTAATCATGTTATAGTTATATATATATATATATATGAGTTGAGATACTATGAGTTGAGTATATATAATCATGTTATAGTTATATATATATATATATATATATATGAGTTGAGATACTATGAGTTGAGTATATATATATATATATGAGTTGAGATACTATGAGTTGAGATACAAGTGTATTACATAATATTTTACACCAATTAAGATTTTTAACACGAGGATAAAGTATATTCCCTCAAGTTTAAACATTCCCCCACAAAGTTTCGTAATGCACCAATTATCACATTCTTTGCACAAATTTCAAGGAAATGCCATGATCACTCATTCTTTAAAGTTTGCATAGAATCATTTGATAGTCATTAATACATTAAAGAGTATTGAAACCTTCTAACCTTTTTTCACATTAGTCTCCTATTGGCCCTTTTATGACTAGCCCTTCTTGGAGTCCGTTTAAATGATATGGGTTCTTATTTCCTAATCTTTTCTTAGGATGCCATGGCCAATCCCAATTAGGAACACATTGTTTCCTTCTACTTTGTTAAGCCATAAAATATTATTTTTTTATTATTGAAATTTACGAAACCCAACACTAATTTTTTTATTACAATAAAAAATTGCACTCTATAATTTGATTGTTCATTGAAAACTACTCATATAAGATGCCTTTACCGGTTGAAAATGTACACATGTATAAGTCTTCAAGAAAAATCTAATTTACAAGCATACTCAGTGACTCAACCACCATTTACAATATGCATTTAATTCTTATATGATATGGTAGTAGTTGTAAATTATACATTTACAATATTCATTTAATTTTCATATGATATGGTAGTAGTTGTAAATTAATACTCATGGTTGTAAATGTTAAATCCAATGACTTGAGGAAACAAATTATTACTATGGGGAATCGAATTAACATCTGAATGTTTGAAATAGAGATATAGGTTGCATTAATATGGTTTGAATAGGATACACATGGCATATGGAAATAATTCAACAAAACGCAGAAGGGTTGGTAGGTAGAAGTGTCGGCAAGTAGATAGGTGAATAGATGGTTTTATTTTTGTTTTTTTGTTGGTTGTTTTTGTTTTTTGCACATATATAGTCCAAAAAAATATCAATGTTGTGACTTTCTAGTAATATAGTGTATAATAAAAAGTGACAAATAAAAAGTGACAAGAGGATTAAACTTTGAGTTTCTTTCAATAATTTGAGCATATAGAGATTAATGCCATGGGTCGTTGAACTAGGAAATCTATTACTATTAGGAATTAATGTCAAGGGATGATGATGGAGAAGGAATGAATAAAACATTAACTTATAGTAATTTGAGTAGAAATTCAATTGGAAAAGGAATGAATAAAATATTAATTTATAGTGATTCAAGTAGAAACTCAATTGGAAAAGGAAATAATTGGCCAATATTTTTATTTTTTCCCTTATTAATTTCATTTACCTCTATTAATTAGTATTTTAGAGAATCTTATTAATTTTGACTATTGAAACAACTTGGATTAGATAGATACACAATGCTTTTTAATTAAAATGAATGATATACACATAGGAATTCACTAAATGAAGGAATTTAACAGTAATTCATAACCACACAATAATAATACATTATGGTATACCCAATTTGTTTCCCTTTAAAACTAAATAGGAATGCTAACATCTAATCGTTTTTTAGCCCTAATTCCTAAGTGATTTACAAAACTACAATTTTATTTTGTCTTTATAGAGCATTACAATTGTGAAATTATATTTTATTTTCATGCAATCCTTATCTTATTTTTCCAAAGAACCCCTTTTATAATGCTATGTAGAAGTTTACAAATGTAATTAGCTTATTGGGGTGAACTAGAATGTTAAGCATCCCCAAATATTCCTCTCCTTTTTCATCTTGTTAGCATGCTCCGATTCCTTTGTCCTTGTGTATTTTTCCACTTTTCCTTCTTTAATTACTTTGTGCTTTACTTGGCTATGTAGTACTTTGGAGGTGAGTGATATCAAATTAGAAAAATATATACCCTTGACAATGTCCATCACTTATCTTGACTTGTCATTAGTACCCTATTCTAGAACTTCCTCTATACATAACCTTCTTCATTGTTGAGTCTTATTTGTTACTAAGCCATTAAAGTCATTCAATTTTTATGCAAATCTTGTTTTAGATTAGTTTTCCTCTTCTTCGTGTTCATATCTTCCCTAGACTCTTGAGTGGTCACTAATCCATATTATATATTTGTATAATATTTCAACAATCTTGATTTTTTTAGAGTGGAAAAATTGGAGGAAACATCTTTTAGGAACAATTTTATCGATGGTACCTAGTTTGGAGAATTGGGGTCTGAAACCTTCTAAGGCTATTTCGAGGCATTAAATGATGATTTTTTTGGGGTAAACATTTCTTACTTAAGTGTAGGAACATGAAAATTGTTTTATACTTATATACCTTTCCAAGGGTGCAAGAATTGTGTTAATTTGAATCTGTATGCAAAAGTTATTCCTCCGAAAAGTTGACCTACCATGTTTGGCCATCATGGCATGAGTGGATGCCATGTCAACCCCATTAATCATGGATGGCATGAGATAAGGGTCAAAGTGGTAACTTTATCTAAGAATTGGAGTTAAACATGACCCCTAGTTGGTTACCAGGCTTTTATTATAACCATGCCACTAGTAGGAAAAGGGGTTCCATGCTATTTGATGGTATATTACTCCATACCAGTGTAGAGAAACTCAGAGTGGGAGTGACAGAGGGAATTAACATTTTATAGTAGCCTATAGGCAACATTCCTTATATGACTCCATAGAAAGTTCCTTCTCCTTTGTACTTTCATTATTTCCATTCCAAATAAAAGAGAGTAGTGCAGCCTCACATTCTAGCTAGATTTTCTCCAATAAGTGTTTCCCAAAGAATATATTTTTTTCATTATGGTTGGTGTTTGGTTGTGTTTGATTTATTTTCCACATTTTATCTATTTCATGCATAAACAATAAATCAATAATTAACAAATCTAGAAATTAAAGGAATTTAACCCTCATAATATATATTTTGATTTATTTTTATCAAATATGATGTGACGAAATGTTCAATAGAATATCCATGGAAATTTATAGATCATTCACCCATGGTTATAAATTTTATTCATTTCCCTATAATTCAACCCAATTTTAATATGTTCATGCACCAACAACCCATCTTGACTTTCACGACCACTCACCCATTCCAAGGAGTCCCGCCCATTGTGCACCCAACCCCCCTCCCCCCATTGTCTACACATTACATATATCCAAGTCAGAGCAATTTTACCAACCTTCTTGTTTATAACATTTTAAATTAATTTAATCTTAATAAACATACCAAATTCAAAAACAATTACAAAATATTAAAAACACCAAAATGGGGGAATGTGAAGCATGTTTTCTCACATTTTTTTTTAAGTTATTCGACCATATCATTACCAATTTCATAGTATTCTTGTCATCTTTGTTTATAAAATTTGAATGGATTCCCCTTGTAATCAACAACCATGGAAATTTTCCTCCCAATCATATAATTGGCTTGAGATTATCGCAATTTTTCCCAATATTTGCAAACCTCATAGTCTATTTTACTTATCGCCTTGCTCTCTAAATCATTATGTTTTCATCATTCTAACATTATATCCATTGAATCCAATATCCCATCTATATTATTCACTAATATTCATTTCCAAAATAGTTAGCCTTTTTATATTATCCTTTTCAACAAAAGCTCGGAGTCCTCTACTCAATGGCCAACTTGTCTCCTTGCATCCATATATTAGTTTGTTACATATGTGAGTTTGTTTCATGTCTCAATTTGGTTTATGAGGATGAATGCATTCCCTTTCTCTAATGAAACTACCCTAATCAACACTAAAATGTCCATTTTAGGGGTTTGGGTTATAGGACCTAATACCTTGCTTGACTTTTTCATTATTAGTGGTATTCCTTTTATGCCAAATAAAATATTCCTAAATATTTCTTAGTGTTAACATATTTATTCACTTCTAATTTGTTCATATTAATACCTTAGGACCCGTCATGATTATCATTTGGCTAGATCATATTTCAAGAGACTTTCATTATCGATCTTTGTTAGATGGTTTATCTCATGCTCAACCACAATCTCCTATGGACTTAATGGATGTATCAACATCCAAAATCTAGTTGAAGACCCTAAATATGTATGTTGACCATATCTTTATTTATATTCTGTACTTTCATGAGAAATAAATATTAGATTGGCTTAGTTGATATCATGCACTCTCATCTTCACACAATAGGGGGCATCTATTATCGACCCATTTATTTCACATACAACATTATGTTATTTAACCTAGAAACATCACAAAGTAAAATCAACACTACTTAAGGAACTTAAAAACATGTTTTATAGGCCAATCATATACATTCACCCTAGTAAAATTTAAGTTCACTAGATAAAGGTTAGTGTGTGATCTCCCTATGAACTTGTGTGATGCCACTAATTTTTATTTAATTCCCACATGATACTTGCAAAATTAGGAATTAAGCAATTTTGTAGCCACAAGTTCTCTTGTTCTACTGTAAGGTGTGGTTGGTTACCCATACTAAGCATCCATTACTCATAAATTGAGGGGGGATTAACCATTCTCAAAGTTAATTTAGACACATCAATCCACATGACCGAGCCATAAGTGTTCACATTAAATTTTGTTTCTTTCAATACTCAACAATGGCTTACATATATGAAGTGTCCCACTTATTTCATAGTAAATTTTGAATGTAAGGTTACACTAAAAGAATTAAGAAAAGGAGAAAGAAAATAATTAATTCGTCTCACTTGATCTAGTATTATCTTACCTTCATGTTTTTCGTTCATTCAATTGAATATGTTGATCAACATATTCAACCTTATAGGAAGAAAAAGTTCTCACTTAAGACATGCATGATGGTTTCCACGTGACTGAAGTGTGAAGTGTTAAATATTTAGTGGGAGTCATATCCCTTTACTTAGCTAGTCATCATATTTAGATAAACTAGAAACATTCATATCAATCACAAGCACATACAAACCTTATAACTATAACTACTCTCTTAAATCATTATAATGTGTGTGTATTAAAGAGGTTACACAATATATCTAAGAAATTCACCAACTATAAGTCACTTATACAAAGGATACAAAAGAGTACAAAAGTGTTTACATATTTGGAGACATGGAAAAAATATTGAGGGACATCAAATAGAGGATGTAAAAGGTGACTCCTTGGCCACCATGTACTTATGATTCTATGGAACCATATACTTAGTCTTCTACAAATTCATCTTCTATTGAACTTTGTTCTTTGCCACCACTTTGTCAAAATAGTGCCACAATGCTACCCATTTTCCCTTATAACATAAGGGGAATTAATTCTTTCTCATATGTACAGATCGACAAATCCCGCTATAGAATTAATGGATGGTCCCTCCCATGGAGATGATTGGAGTCCACAATTTCTAGGCACTTTCCCACAAATAGTTCATGTTGTTTTTCCTTTCCATTGGATAGTACTAAATAACTTCATATATTTCCTCAAAAAGTGTTGTTTGAACTATTGAAATCCATTATTTTGAAGCATTAAAATTTTTTATGCCCATCGAGGGCTATATAAGTCTATTATTGTTCAATCCTTTTCATTAAGATATGTATTTGGTTCTCCCATGCAAAAAAAAAAACCCATATACATATAGTATTTAAATAATCCAGATGATATGTTTTTTTCTTCTATTTAATCATTAAAAATAAAATAAAAAGATAGTCACGTAGTCGAGCACAGGCTTAATATATTAGCCATAAGTTGTATTGATCTGTTTTGATGAGTTGACCATTAAAATATAAAAAATTAAATTACATATTAAAAATGGATAAGATTATAATTATATATATATATATATATATTTCCGATCACTAAATGTAAATTTGAGAATAAGTGAACTGTTTTCTTAATATGTATTTGCAATGCATTTTATTTTAAAGAAACTATTATATGGTTATTATGCTAACTCTTTATTATTATATTATTTTTTTCATTGTATAGTTAAGTGGAATTTTTTTTATTTCATTGTATAGTTAAGTGGAATTTTTTTATTGAAACCTTCTATAGAGCTACAGGGATGAAGGTTAATCTAGATAAATTTGTCATATAGTTCTCAGACCTTGTGGAGGACAATAGGTGTCAATTGATGGAGATATTTAGATCTCAATCTCCTGCTTTAAATGAAGGTTTCAAATAGTTGGGTTTAAAATGAAACCAAACAATTATGGTATCATTGATTTGAAATAGCTATAATCAAAGGTTGAAAATCTAATTAACCTTTGGTGCGATTCTTGGCTCTCACATGGGGCACACCTTGTCCTCGTTAAATCTATTCTAAATGTTGGCATTATGATACATATGTTGTACTTGATGGCAACCCACTCATCTCAGATAATAAATTATAGTGTAGAGAAAAGTTCACGCACTTATATGCAGAGAAAAGTTTATTTCATGTAGAGAAAAGTTCATGCACTTTTATGCAGAGAAACGTTTATTTCATGTAGAGAAAAGTTCACGCACTTTTATGCAGAGAAAAGTTTATTTCATGTAGAGAAAAAGTTCACGCACTTTCATGCAAGGAAAAGCGTGTATATGTTGCAGAACTTACCTTTGGTCCATGGTAGTTAGTCCTTGGTATTTGAACCTATGAGGAAAAGCGCGTATATGTTGGAGAACTTACCTTTGGTCCATGGTAGTTAGTCCTTGGTATCTGAACCTATGAGGAAAAGCGCGTATATGTTGGAGAACTTACCTTTGGTCCATGGTAGTTAGTCCTTGGTATTTGAACCTATGAGGAAAAGCGCATATATGTTGGAGAACTCACCTTTGGTCCATAGTAGTTAGTCCTTGGTATTTGAACCTATGGTTTTGGACCATGGTACTTCGTCAAAAGTGTTGATCTCACGTACTTTCATGGTTGGTTCATGGTATTAGTCCAACAGTTTTTTTGATCCTATGGTTTTGGCCCGTGGTATTGTGAAAGGCCTAAGCCTATATAAAGAAAAGGAGATCACTTGGCTAATTCATTCTTGCAAATCGAATATCTTAAGATCTGAAATATTGGGTTATTGTTTTAAAAGTTTGATCTATGAAAGGGAAGTTGAAAGCAAATCTGTGAAGGGTGATCTCTCGAGCGCTGCAGCTGCGGAAGTGCTGAGGCGCCACAGAAGGCGCAGTGCGGAGGTGCCATAGAAGGCGCAGTGCGGAGACACCACAGAGGCGCCACAGAAGGAGCAGTGCGGAGACGCCACAGAGGCGCCACAGAAGGAGCAGTGCGGAGACGCCACAGAGGCGCCACAGAAGGCGCAGTGCGGAGGCGCCACAGAAGGCACAGTGCGGAGACGCCACAGAGGCGCCACAGAAGGAGCAGTACGAAGGCGCCATAGAAGGCGCAGTGCGGAGACGCCACAGAGGTGCCACATAAGGCGCAGTGCGGAGGCGCCATAGAAGGCGCAGTGCGGAGGCGCCACAGAAGGCGCATTGTGGAGACGCCACAGAAGGCGCAGTGCGGAGGCGCCATAGAAGGCGCAGTGCAGAGGTGCCACAGAAGGCGCAGTGCGGAGGCGCCACAGAAGGCGCAGTGCGGAGGCGCCACAGAAGGCGCAGGTGCGGTGGTCGCAGCGCCACAGAAGGCGCAGGTGCGGAGTTTGAAAATTTATGAAAAGTGGTCCTTGAAAGAAAAGAAGTAGGGGGTTGTAGCTCCCTTCCAGGAGAGACTGAAAACGAGAGAGAGTTGTAGCTCTCTGCAGGTTGCAGCCTGCGTACTGGTAAAGGACTGCACCAGTACAAAACCATTGTAAAAGGAGTTTCTAATTTGAAAGAAGATAGAGACATATTGCAGCAGGTGGTTTTCACCCACATTGGGTTTCCACCTTACATCTTGTGTTCTTTGGTGTGACTATCTGTTTTCTTTGTTCATGCTCATTATTTTATGGTACTGACATGCAAAAATAATTCAAAGAATAAATAAGGAAGATTTATTAAAAGAACTTGATAATACTGATTCACCCCCCCCTCTCAGTATTATTTCCAACAATTGGTATCAGAGCAGGTCCTTCAGAGAAGGTTGATCGCTTGAAGGAAGATCATTCATCATGAGCAACTACGAGAGGGAAGCATCAATCAAGCCACCAATTTTTGATGGGACAAACTTCAATTATTGGAAGGTAAGAGTTACTGCCTATCTTCAATCTCTTGGTACAGAAGTTTGGGATATCATAGATACAGGGTACACTTTTCCTTCAGCTACTCCTACAGATACGGTCGAAAAGAAGAAATATGAAACAAATGCTAAAGCAGTCAATACTCTGCTGGGATGCTTATCTCAAACAGAATTCGTGAAGGTTATGCAATATAAATCCGCAAAAGAAATATGGGACAAGATTGTCTTGAGCTACGAAGGAGATGAATAGGTAAAGCGTGCTAAACTTCAAACCCTCAGGATTCAGTATGAGAATCTCAGAATGTATAATGATGAAAGTGTGGCTAACTATTTCCTTCGGGTAGATGAGATTGTTAATTGCATGAAAAACTTGGGTGAAGAAATAAAAGAGGCTATTGTGGTTGAAAAAGTTCTAAGATCATTGTCCCCCAAGTTTGAATCTAAAGTGTCTGCAATAGAAGAAAAGGAAAATCTACGAATTCTTACTATGTCTCAGCTACACGGAATTCTAACTGCTTATGAAATGAGAAAGGGAGGTCCATCAGACAGAAGAGAAGCTGCTTTCAAGGCTTCAGGCAAAGGAGACTATTATGAAGCAAGTCACGTGCCAGAAGAAGAAGAAGAAGAATCAAATTTTGTCAGAAATCTTCAAAGGGGAACTGGAAGGTTCAGAGGTAAGTTACCTTTTAAATTCTTTGCTTGTGGAAGAGTAGGTCATTATGCTGCAAAATGTCCTCATAAGGATAACGGAAAGGAACCTGCTAGATGGAACAAGAAACAGATTGCAAATAAGAAAAGCTACTACACTCATGAAGATAGTGATGGTCTATCAAATAGTGACGAAGATGAACGAGGTAATGACTATAAACTCTTAATGGCATTTGAAGATGATGATTACATGGATGCTACAGATGTGGATAGCTTTTGTGAAGAAATTTCTAGACTCAAGACATGTATAGAAGAAAAGAATAGGATCATTGATACTCTACAACTTCAAATTGATGAAAAAGAAAAATACCTTGAAAAGTTAGAAGGCGAAATTGTTGGTCTTAGAAAAGAGATTGAGAAAACAAAGGCTATTAATCTTAAGTTTGTCAAAGGATCTGAAACTCTGGATGAGATCATCAATGTACAGCGCTCTCCTCTAAACAATACAGGTCTGGGCTATAATGGAGAAACTTCTCAAGCATCCACCTCAAAGAGTTATCTTGATGCAGCAAGAAGGAATGAGCAAAAGTACAATGGAGATCACCAAGTAAAGCAGGGACCAATTACAAACAAAGACTATCAGGCAAATCAGGGGCAATCTGTCTTAAGGATGAACAAAAGCTACAACCAGCCACAGGTAAAATCCTCTCAATTTGCTTCAAGAATTAATGACAATAGAAATTACAATCGTTTGGCCGGAAGATTTGATAATCGCAGAAATTTCTTCAATGGACAATGTTTCTCTTGCCATAACTTTGGTCACAAAGCAGCTCAATGTGTTGCATATAAAACAATCATGACTAGAGAAGCTCAAAAACAAAGAAGTATGATCGAGATTACAAAAAGGACCTATAACAACTTTTCGGCTCTTGAAAATGAAGTTGAATGTTCTATTTGCAATAACTTTGGTCATGAAGATTCTAAATGCAGGAGCAGGTTTCAGCAGACAAAGGAACAAGCCTCAAACACCAAAACATGGAGAATAAAGGAACCACAAACAGAAAGATGTGGGATAGCATTCTATGCAGAGGGACAGGAAAATCTATGGTACATTGACAGTGGATGTTTGAAGCATATGACAGGTGATAAAGAAAAACTTGAGTCATATTCTGCTCTAGAAAAGGGAAAGAAAGTTTCTTTTGGAAATGATACTCCTGCAACTATAAAAGGAAAAGGCACTGCTCAGTTAAAAGAAAAGGTCAAGGCTGGAAATGTTTTGTATGTTGATGGATTGAAACATAATCTTCTAAGTGTCAGCCAGATGTGTGATCAAGGAACCGAGGTGATATTTAGAACAAATGGATGTCTTGTTCGTGATCTTGATACAGGTAAAACGGTGATCAAAGGTAAAAGAACTCCAAATAATCTATACGTATTTGAAGAAGGACAACAACAATGCTATCTAAGCAAGGATGATGAACACTGGCTATGGCATCGGAGGTTGGGGCATCTAAGCTTTTCACAAATAAGGAAAGCATGCAAATATCAGGCAGTTCGCGATCTTCCAGATATCAAAATTCCAGACAACACCATATGCAAATCATGTCAGTTTGGAAATCAAACCAGAACTAATTTTCTAGAGAAGGAAGGATCAGCTAGCATGCCTCTTGAGCTAGTACATACAGATACATGTGGTCCATTCAGAAAAAGAACACCTCGAGGAGAAGAATACTTGATATTATTCATTGACGATTTCTCCAAGTTTGTCTGGTTAGGACTAATGAAGCACAAAGATGAAGCATTCGAAAAATTCAAATCCTTCAAAGCCTTGGTTGAAAATGAATCAGGATACAAAATTAAGTGCCTCAGATCTGACAGAGGTGGGGAGTTTACCTCGAATGAATTTTTCGATTTCTGTGAAGAACATGGGATAAGAAGAGAATTCTCTACAGCTAGAACTCCTCAGCAAAATGGAGTTGTGGAAAGAATGAACAGAACAGTCCAACAAATGGCTCGTGCTATGCTTGATGAGTCGGGTACTCCCGCAACTTTCTGGGGTGAAGTTGCACATGCTGTGGTTGTTATTCTCAACAAAACAAATGTCCGTGTTAACAGCACTCAAACCCCTCTTGAGCTCTGGTGTGGTGAGACTCCTTCGGTGAAGCACTTCAAAATCTTTGGGAGCAAATGTTATATTAAGAATACTGATGAGCAACTTGGCAAACTTGAACCTAGAGCAGATGAAGGCATTCTTCTTGGTTATTCTCCACATAGCAAAGCATACAAGTGCTACAATAAAAGACTTGGCAAAATTGTTGACAGCATTGATGTAGTGGTTGATGAGAAGGGATACATTCCTAGGCAAGTACATCATGAAGACATCGAAGAAGATGAAGGCTACCCTCAAAGACAGAATGATGAAGAAGAAGAACCTCAAGAAGAACCAGAGGAGCAGACAAGAATAGAAGAGAAGACTCCATCCAGATATGTTCAGAAGAATCATCCAGAATCTTAGATTGTGGGGCAGAAAGAAGCAGGTGTACAAACAAGAAGAACAATTGCAAAAGCTTCAAGCTATTTGGCATTACTCTCTTCCACTGAACCACAAAATGTGAAAGAGGCATGCAAAGATGAATGTTGGGTCAAAGCAATGGATGAAGAACTTGAGCAGATCGAAAAGAACAATAGTTGGGAGTTGGTTCCTAGACCAAAAGATAAGAATGTTATAGGAACAAAATGGGTCTTCAAAAACAAATTGAATGAAAATGGAGAAGTAATTAGAAACAAGGCCAGACTTGTTTGTAAAGGGTATGCGCAGCAAGAAGGAATAGATTTTGAAGAAACCTTTGCTCCTGTTGCAAGACTTGAGGCCATCTGAATGTTCCTTGCTCTCTCAAGCTTTCAAAACTTCAAAGTATTTCAAATGGACGTGAAGAAGTATATATTGAGCAGCCAGATGGTTTCATTCTTGAAAATGATCCAAATCTTGTATGCAGATTGAAAAAGGCTCTCTATGGTCTCAAACAAGCTCCAAGGGCTTGGTACTATCGTTTGGACAAATATCTTCATCAACAAGGTTTTTCAAAAGGATCAACAGACAACAATCTTTATATAAAAATTGAAAATGACAAATTGCTGATACTTGTTGTGTATGTAGATGACATTATCTTTGGCAGCAATGAAGAAGCTATGAGTCAAAGCTTTGCCTTGGTGATGCAGAAAGAATTCTAAATGTCCTTGTTGGGAGAACTGACATATTTTCTTGGTTTGCAAATCCAAAAAAATGAAGGAGGGATCTTCTTGTCTCAAACCAAGTATCTCAAGCAGATTTTGAAGAAATATGGTATGGAAGAAGCAAAACCAGTATGTACACCCATGGTCACAGGATGTAACCTCAATGCAAATGATGAATCAGCAGCAGTGCATCAACCAACTTACAGATCTATGATTGGAAGTCTACTTTATTTGACAGGTACCCGACCAGACATCATGCATGCAGTGGGAATAGTTGGAAGATTTCAGGCAAATCCAAAGGAAACTCATCTTCAGGCAGTAAAGAGAATCTTCAAATATCTTCAAGGGACTCAAAACTATGGCTTATGGTATCCTAGAGATACAGATCTCACACTTCATGCTTATATAGATGCAGATTGGGCCGGAAGCGTGGATGACAGGAAAAGCACAAGTGGTGGTGCATTCTTTATGGGTTCCAGATTAGTATCTTGGTTCAGCAAGAAACAGAGTTCGATTGCCTTGTCTACAGCTGAAGCATAATATGTTGCTGCTGCATCTTGCTGCACTCAACTCCTTTGGATGATGCAGACCTTGCAGGATTTTCAAATCACTTGTACACCACCCATCTCCATCTTATGTGATAATACAAGTGCAATCAGCATTTCAAAGAACCCAGTCATGCATTCAAAAACCAAGCACATACCAATTAAGTATCACTTTCTCTGGGAACAAGTGCTTGAACAAAAGGTCAAGTTGGAGTATGTTCCTTCTAAGGAACAGGTTGTTGATATACTCACCAAACCATTGCCTAGGGAGACCTTTGAATACCTCAGGCAAAAGCTGGGGGTTGTTGATGCATCATCTTGTTATTGAATCTCTTCTGATTGTTGGTTGTACGCAAGGTTCATCTGAAGTATATGCGTACATGTGCTGGGGCGGATTGGTCAAATATCGAAAGGCACAGGTTCAGGGGGAGCATATCATGCATTTTTGGCATTATGGAGGAAGTACAGAAGGAGATCATGGATGTTGGTCTGAATATTGCTGCAATACGTCTCTATCTCTTTCATGGTCATGGATTATGGTTCTTCTTTGCAGATCTGGTTTATAGTCATGGGGAGCATGTTCTTAGGGGGAGCATAACCCTTTGCCCTTGATGTCAAAGGGGGAGAGTGATTGGTTGTTGTTGCCATCAAGTCCAAAGGGGGAGATTGTTGGCATTATGATACATATGTTGTACTTGATGGCAACCCACTCATCTCAGATAATAAATTATAGTGTAGAGAAAAGTTCACGCACTTATATGCAGAGAAAAGTTTATTTCATGTAGAGAAAAGTTCACGCACTTTTATGCAGAGAAAAGTTTATTTCATGTAGAGAAAAGTTCACGCACTTTTATGCAAAGAAAAGTTTATTTCATGTAGAGAAAAAGTTCACGCACTTTCATGCAAGGAAAAGCGCGTATATGTTGGAGAACTTACCTTTGGTCCATGGTAGTTAGTCCTTGGTATTTGAACCTATGAGGAAAAGCGCGTATATGTTGGAGAACTTACCTTTGGTCCATGGTAGTTAGTCTTTGGTATTTGAACCTATGAGGAAAAGCGCGTATATGTTGGAGAACTTACCTTTGGTCCATGGTAGTTAGTCCTTGGTATTTGAACCTATGGTTTTGGACCTTGGTACGCACTTTCATGCAAGGAAAAGCGCGTATATGTTGGAGAACTTACCTTTGGTCCATGGTAGTTAGTCCTTGGTATTTGAACCTATGGTTTTGGACCATGGTACCTCGTCAAAAGTGTTGATCTCATGCAATTTCATGGTTGGTTCATGGTATTAGTCCGACAGTTTTTGATCCTATGGTTTTGGCCCGTGGTATTGCATCCAAAAGTGTTGATCTCACGTACTTTCATGGTTGGTTCATGGTATTAGTCCAACAGTTTTTTGATCCTATGGTTTTGGCCTGTGGTATTGTGAAAGGCCTAAGACTATAAAAGAGGAAGGAGATCATTTGGCAAAGCATCTTCTGAATTATCGAATATCTGATAAAGTGCTAGATCTGGAATATTGTGATTGGGTTTTGGTGCAGATTTGGATCTGAATGAAGAAGGAACCTGAGCGTAAGGAGAAGGATAAGTTCTATTGATGGGTCAAAATCTTAAGACTGGAATAGTGGTATCTCTATATGATTTTGATCTGTGATATGTGGCATACGCTTGATCTATAAATCTAATAATCTGGGTCTGAATTATTGATGCATGTTTTATTTTACACATGTTATGATCTGGGTATGTCTGATGTAAGAACTGCAAAGTTATAAGGAAATATTTGCAGATCTGTATGCGGGTTGGCTTTGGTGAAATCAGAGATTGATGATGCAAGTGTAGTTGATGGGTTTTTGATGTTCTTGGATCCAGTTTGAAAATTTATGAAAAGTGGTCCTTGAAAGAAAAGAAGTAGGGGGTTGTAGCTCCCTTCCAGGAGAGACTGGAAAACGAGAGAGAGTTGTAGCTCTCCGCAGGTTGCAGCCTGCGTACTGGTAAAGGACTGCACCAGTACAAAACCATTGTAAAAGGAGTTTCTAATTTGAAAGAAGATAGAGACATATTGCAGCAGGTGGTTTTCACCCACATTGGGTTTCCACCTTACATCTTGTGTTCTTTGGTGTGACTATCTGTTTTCTTTGTTCATGCTCATTATTTTATGGTACTGACATGCAAAAATAATTCAAAGAATAAATAAGGAAGATTTATTAAAAGAACTTGATAATACTGATTCACCCCCCCTCTCAGTATTATTTCCAATAATTGGTATCAGAGCAGGTCCTTCAGAGAAGGTTGATCGCTTGAAGAAAGATCATTCATCATGAGCAACTACGAGAGGGAAGCATCAATCAGGCCACCAATTTTTGATGGGACAAACTTCAATTATTGGAAGGTAAGAGTTACTGCCTATCTTCAATCTCTTGGTACAGAAGTTTGGGATATCATAGATACAGGCTACACTTTTCCTTCATCTACTCCTAGAGATACGGCCGAAAAGAAGAAATATGAAACAAATGCTAAAGCAGTCAATACTCTGCTGGGATGCTTATCTCAAACAGAATTCGTGAAGGTTATGCAATATAAATCTGCAAAAGAAATATGGGACAAGATTGTCTTGAGCTACGAAGGAGATGAACAGGTAAAGCGTGCTAAACTTCAAACCCTCAGGATTCAGTATGAGAATCTCAGAATGTATAATGATGAAAGTGTGGCTAACTATTTCCTTCGGGTAGATGAGATTGTTAATTGCATGAAAAACTTGGGTGAAGAAATAAAAGAGGCTATTGTGGTTGAAAAAGTTCTAAGATCATTGTCCCCCAAGTTTGAATCTAAAGTGTCTGCAATAGAAGAAAAGGAAAATCTACGAATTCTTACTATGTCTCAACTACACGGAATTATAACTGCTTATGAAATGAGAAAGGGAGGTCCATCAGACAGAAGAGAAGCTGCTTTCAAGGCTTCAGGCAAAGGAGACTATTATGAAGCAAGTCACGTGCCAGAAGAAGAAGAAGAAGAATCAAATTTTGTCAGAAATCTTCAAAGGGGAACTGGAAGGTTCAGAGGTAAGTTACCTTTTAAATGCTTTGCTTGTGGAAGAGTAGGTCATTATGCTACAAAATGTCCTCATAAGGATAAAGGAAAGGAACCTGCTAGATGGAACAAGAAACGGATTGCAAATAAGAAAAGCTACTACACTCATGAAGATAGTGATGGTCTATCAAATAGTGACGAAGATGAACGAGGTAATGACTATAAACTCTTAATGGCATTTGAAGATGATGATTACATGGATGCTATAGATGTGGATAGCTTTTGTGAAGAAATTTCTAGACTCAAGACATGTATAGAAGAAAAGAATAGGATCATTGATACTCTACAACTTCAAATTGATGAAAAAGAAAAATATCTTGAAAAGTTAGAAGGCGAAATTGTTGGTCTTAGAAAAGAGATTGAGAAAACAAAGGCTATTAATCTTAAGTTTGTCAAAGGATCTGAAACTCTGGATGAGATCATCAATGTACAACGCTCTCCTCTAAACAAGACAGGTCTGGGCTATAATGGAGAAACTTCTCAAGCATCCACCTCAAAGAGTTATCTTGATGCAGCAAGAAGGAATGAGCAAAAGCACAATGGAGATCACCAAGTAAAGCAGGGACCAATTACAAACAAAGAATATCAGGCAAATCAGGGGCAATCTGTCTTAAGGATGAACAAAAGTTACAACCAGCCACAGGTAAAATCCTCTCAATTTGCTTCAAGAATGAATGACAATAGAAATTACAATCGTTTGGCCGGAAGATTTGATAACCGCAGAAATTTCTTCAATGGACAATGCTTTTCTTGCCATAACTTTGGTCACAAAGCAGCTCAATGTGTTGGATATAAAATGATCATGACTAGAGAAGCTCAAAAACAAAGAAGTATGATTGGGATTACAAAAAGGACCTATAACAACTTTTCGGTTCTTGAAAATGAAGTTGAATGTTCTATTTGCAATAACTTTGGTCATGAAGATTCTGAATGCAGGAGCAAGTTTCAGCAGACAAAGGAACAAGCCTCAAGCACCAAAACATGGAGAATAAAGGAACCACAAACAGAAAGATGTGGGATAGCATTTTATGCAGAGGGACAGGAAAATCTATGGTACATTGACAGTGGATGTTCGAAGCATATGACAGGTGATAAAGAAAAACTTGAATCATATTCTGCTCTAGAAAAAGGAAAGAAAGTTTCTTTTGGAAATGATACTCCTGCAACTATAAAAGGAAAAGGCACTGCTCAGTTAAAAGAAAAGGTCAAAGCTGGAAATGTTTTGTATGTTGATGGATTGAAACATAATCTTCTAAGTGTCAGCCAGATGTGTGATCAAAGAACCGAGGTGATATTCAGATCAAATGGATGTCTTGTTCGTGATCTTGATACAGGTAAAACAGTGATCAAAGGTAAAAGAACTCCAAATAATCTATACATATTTGAAGAAGGACAAAAACAATGCTATCTGAGCAAGGATGATGAGTACTGGTTATGGCACCGGAGGTTGGGGCATCTAAGCTTTTCACAAATAAGGAAAGCATGCAAATATCAGGTAGTTCGTGGTCTTCTAGATATCAAAGTTCCAGACAACACCATATGCAAATCATGTCAGTTTGGAAAGCAAACCAGAACTACCTTTCCAGAAAAGGAAGGATCAGCTAGCATGCCTCTTGAGCTAGTACATACATATACATGTGGTCCATTCAGGAAAAGGACACCTCGAGGAGAAGAATACTTGATATTATTCATTGACGATTTCTCCAGGTTTGTCTGGTTAGGACTTATGAAGCACAAAGATGAAGCATTCGAAAAATTCAAATCCTTTAAAGCCTTGGTTGAAAATGAATCAGGATACAAAATTAAGTGTCTTAGATCCGACAGAGGTGGGGAGTTTACCTCAAATGAATTTTTCGATTTCTGTGAAGAACATGGGATAAGAAGAGAATTCTCTACAGCTAGAACTCCTTAGCAAAATGGAGTGGTGGAAAGAATGAACAGAATTGTCCAACAAATGGATCGTGCTATGCTTGATGAATCTGGAACTCCCGAAACTTTCTGGGGTGAAGTAGCACATGCTGCGGTTATTATTCTCAACAAAAAAAATGTCCGAGTGAACAGCACTCAAACCCCTCATGAGCTCTGGTATGGTGAGACTCCTTCGGTAAAGCACTTCAAAATCTTTGGGAGCAAATGCTATATTAAAAATACTGATGAGAAACTTGGCAAACTTGAACCTAGAGCAGATGAAGGCATCCTTTTTGGTTATTCTCCACACAACAAAGCATACAAGTGCTATAATAAAAGACTTGGAAGAATTGTTGACAGCATTGATGTAGTGGTTGATGAGAAGGGATACATTCCTAGGCAAGTAAATCATGAAGATATCGAAGAAGATGAAGGCCATCCTCAAAGATAGAATGATGAAGAAGAAGAACCTCAAGAAGAACCAGAGGAGCAGATAAGGATAGAAGAGAAGACTCCATCCAGATATGTTCAGAAGAATCATCCAGAATCTCAGATTTTGGGGCAGAAAGAAGTAGGTGTACAAACAAGAAGAACAATTGCAAAAGCTTTAAGCTATTTGGCATTACTCTCTTCCACTGAACCACAAAATGTGAAAGAGGCATGCAAAGATGAATGTTGGGTCAAAGCAATGGATGAAGAACTTGAGCAGATCGAAAAGAACAACACTTGGGAGCTGGTTCCTAGACCAAAGGATAAGAATGTTATAGGAACAAAATGGGTCTTCAAAAATAAATTGAATGAAAATGGAGAAGTAATTAGAAACAAGGCTAGACTTGTTTGTAAAGGGTATGCGCAGCAAGAAGGAATAGATTTTGAAGAAACTTTTGCTCCTGTTGCAAGACTTGAGGCCATCAGAATGTTCCTTGCTCCCTCAAGCTTTCAAAACTTCAAAGTATTTCAAATGGACATGAAATCAGCCTTTCTGAATGGAGACTTGGAAGAAGAAGTATACATTGAGCAGCCAGATGGTTTCATTCTTGAAAATGATCCAAATCTTGTATGCAGATTGAAAAAGGCTCTCTATGGCCTCAAACAAGCTCCAAGGGCTTGGTACTATCGTTTGGATAAATATCTTCATCAACAAGGTTTTTCAAAAGGATCAGCAGACAACAATCTTTATATAAAAGTTGAAAATGACAAATTGCTGATACTTGTTGTGTATGTAGATGACATTATCTTTGGCAGCAATGAAGAAGCTATGAGTCAAAGCTTTGCCTTGGTGATGCAGAAAGAATTTGAAATGTCCTTGCTAGGAGAACTGACATATTTTCTTGGTTTGCAAATCCAACAAAATGAAGGAGGGATCTTCTTGTCTCAAACCAAGTATCTCAAGCAGATTTTGAAGAAATATGGTATGGAAGAAGCAAAACCAGTATGTACACCCATGGTCACAGGATGTAACCTCAGTGCAAATGATGAATCAGCAGCAGTGCATCAACCAACTTACAGATCTATGATTGGAAGTCTACTTTATTTGACAGGTACCCGACCAGACATCATGCATGCAGTGGGAATAGTTGGAAGATTTCAGGCAAATCCAAAGGAAACTCATCTTCAGGCAATAAAGAGAATCTTCAAATATCTTCAAGGGACTCAAAACTATGGCTTATGGTATCCTAGAGATACAGATCTCACACTTCATGCTTATACAGATGTAGATTGGGCCGGAAGCGTGGATGACAGGAAAAGCACAAGTGGTGGTGCATTCTTTATGGGATCCAGATTAGTATCTTGGTTCAGCAAGAAACAAAGTTCGATTGCCTTGTCTATAGCTGAAGCAGAATATGTTGCTACTGCATCTTGCTGCACTCAACTCCTTTGGATGATGCAGACCTTGCAGGATTTTCAAATCACTTGTACACCACCCATCTCCATCTTATGTGATAATACAAGTGCAATCAACATTTCAAAGAACCCAGTCATGCATTCAAAAACCAAGCACATACCAATCAAGTATCACTTTCTCCGGGAACAAGTGCTTGAACAAAAGGTCAAATTGGAGTATGTTCCTTCTAAGGAACATGTTGCTGATATACTCACCAAACCATTGCCTAGGGAGACCTTTGAATACCTCAGGCAAAAGCTGGGGGTTGTTGATGCATCATCTTGTTGTTGAATCTCTTCTGATTTTTGGTTGTACGCAAGGTTCATCTGAAGTATATGCATACATGTGCTGGGTTGTGGATTGGTCAAAGATCGAATGGCACAGGTTTAGGGGGAGCATATCATGCATTGTTGGCATTATGGAGGAAGTACAGAAGGAGATCATGGATGCTGGTCTGAATATTGCTGCAATACATCTCTATCTCTTTCATGGTCATGGATTATGGTTCTTCTTTGCAGATCTGGTTTATAGTCAGGGGGAGCATGTTCTTAGGGGGAGCATAACCCTTTTCCCTTGATGTCAAAGGGGGAGAGTGATTGGTTGTTGTTGCCATCAAGTCCAAAGGGGGAGATTGTTGGCATTATGATACATATGTTGTACTTGATGGCAACCCACTCATCTCAGATAATAAATTATAGTGTAGAGAAAAGTTCACGCACTTATATGCAGAGAAAAGTTCACGCACTTTTATGCAGAGAAAAGTTTATTTCATGTAGAGAAAAGTTCACGCACTTTTATGCAGAGAAAAGTTTATTTCATTTAGAGAAAAAGTTCACGCACTTTCATGCAAGGAAAAGCACGTATATGTTGGAGAACTTACCTTTGGTCCATGGTAGTTAATCCTTGGTATTTGAACCTATGAGGAAAAGCGCGTATATGTTGGAGAACTTACCTTTGGTCCATGGTAGTTAGTCCTTGGTATTTGAACCTATGAGGAAAAGTGCGTCTATGTTGGAGAACTTACCTTTGGTCCATGGTAGTTAGTCCTTGGTATTTGAACCTATGGTTTTGGACCTTGGTACGCACTTTCATGCAAGGAAAAGCGCGTATATGTTGGAGAACTTACCTTTGGTCCATGGTAGTTAGTCCTTGGTATTTGAACCTATGGTTTTGGACCATGGTACCTCGTCAAAAGTGTTGATCTCACGCAATTTCATGGTTGGTTCATGGTATTAGTTCGACAGTTTTTGATCCTATGGTTTTGGCCCGTGGTATTGCATCCAAAAGTGTTGATCTCACGTACTTTCATGGTTGGTTCATGGTATTAGTCCAACAGTTTTTTGATCCTATGGTTTTGGCCCATGGTATTGTGAAAGGCCTAAGACTATAAAATAGGAAGGAGATCATTTGGCAAAGCATCTTCTGAATTATCGAATATCTGTTAAAGTGCTAGATCTGGAATATTGTGATTGGGTTTTGGTGTTGATCTGGATCTGAATGAAGAAGGAACCTGAGCGTAAGGAGAAGGATAAGTTCTATTGATGGGTCAAAATCTTAAGGCTAGAATAGTGGTATCTCTATATGATTTTGATCTGTGATATGTGGCATACACTTGATCTATAAATCTAATAATCTGGGTCTGAATTATTGATGCATGTTTTATTTTACACATGTTATGATCTGGGTATGTCTGATGTAAGAACTGCAAAGTTATAAGGAAATATTTGCAGATCTATATGCAGGTTGGCTTTGGTGAAATCAGAGATTGATGATGCAAGTGTAGTTGATGGGTTTTTGATGTTCTTGGATCCAGTTTGAAAATTTATGAAAAGTGGTCCTTGAAAGAAAAGAAGTAGGGGGTTGTAGCTCCCTTCCAGGAGAGACTGGAAAATGAGAGAGAGTTGTAGCTCTCTACAGGTTGCAGCCTGCGTACTGGTAAAGGACTGCACCAGTACAAAACCATTGTAAAAGGAGTTTCTAATTTGAAAGAAGATAGAGACATATTGCAGCAGGTGGTTTTCACCCACATTGGGTTTCCACCTTACATCTTGTGTTCTTTGGTGTGACTATCTGTTTTCTTTGTTCATGCTCATTATTTTATGGTACTGACATGCAAAAATAATTCAAAGAATAAATAAGGAAGATTTATTAAAAGAACTTGATAATACTGATTCACCCCCCCTCTCAGTATTATTTCCAACAATTTGTAATTTCATTTAGAAATTAGACTTAAAAGAAATATAATACACTAAGTGTTGTTACAAAATCAAAATATGATACAACATATACACTTTATATTACAAGAGATGAAGAAGGCCAGAACATTGTGTAGCTAGCTCAAAATAAATGCATCTATGAAAGAATTCTATAAAACTTGTGTTTATAAAACGAAATTAAATGACACTCCTAAATGAAATTATGAACCAAGCTAAAACCATTCCTTAGTGCAATAAATCACAGAACAAGTGATTGTTAACCTACAAGTTCCTTATCTTGAAAGCAAACATGAGTCGCTATGTCTACTACTAAGATTTTGCATTAAGAAATAGATGCAGAAGCTAACAAATATATTATCCTAATAATTAGTTGGCCAAGTGTAACAAAATGGAAGAAAAAATGTAAATGATATGCCTTCTATAATATTAACTTACTTTTATTTTTGGTTAATGAATATAATCAATCAACCATAGACAAAAGTAAGGATGTGAAATAATAATATCATCTATAGTGGGAGCACTATCATCAACTTTCATATAAATATTAACATTTTCTATTTATTAAAAAGTCTAGAAAACATTCACAGAGATCCAAGTTAGAACAATGTGTCACGGATAACTCTTCTTAGGACATAGGTCACTAAAGAAGACTATTGATCTAAAATAGTTGTAAAACAAATCAATGTTGAAATGGACAAAGAAATATAATAAACATAATTGTTTTCTCAAGGAACTAAACCATTAAACAAAAATTATTTACTCCCCATATTTCATGAAAGAATTACAAGAAATAAAGAAGACAATTATCTGGCTATGGAGCATCAAAAGTAAAGAACCAGATTGAACACACTCAAATCTATGTACTTATATTAAATAGTTTCCACAACCAAAATATAACAATAATTCCTTGTCCAAAATCTCCCCTATAGCACCAAATATATCTCCTCTTTACCATTAAATAGAGGGGTATATATAACTAAAGGTCCCCAACCTTAGACTCCCAAATAAATACTTTAAAAAAGTTTTTAAATCATTTAGTCACAAAAATAAAGAGAACTCTTTCATGTTCAGGCCTTCTCCACTGAATAAAATAAGACATGTGGTAGACAGGATTCCCATACAAGATTAGGAAGAAGCATAGGTCATCTGGAAATATCGCAAATCATGATATCCAAGAGAGATATCTCACCATTGTGGAGAACCTATTAAAAAGAAGTCTAACATTAGAAAATACAATATAAAAGATTCAGAAGGGGCTACTATATTTTGTAGAGGCCCTTTTGTTCCAAATTAGAAAACTAAATAAAACAAATATTACCTGCAATATTTTCCCACCCATAAGTAAAAAAAATGACTATTTTCCTACATCAGATCCCTCCATTTATGAGAAAATGGTAACCTTAAGATTTAGATAATTTATCACAATGCGAGTTTATTTGGATCTAGATTTACCTTCAATGCTAGATGATTTTTGTTCATTGGATTTATCCTTTCTCTGGAGTGAATCCCTTAATTGATTGTTTTCATAAACTAGTTGGCTAATTCGATGTTCCATATGAGGAACAATGAAAAAATACTATTGTTTCCAATATATATTATCAATTAAATCATCTGAGTGAGGGTTTCCTGAGGAAGAGTCAACACAATCGAGAGTATTTCCATGAACTGGAGAAACATCTTAGGAATGAGAATTATTTCTTTTCAAATATGGCTCGGAATTAGTTTCTAAGTCTATCAAGGAAATAGTTTCAGGAGCACCCTTATGCATGGTCCTTCAAGCTTTGGCAATTTTTATTTGCAAATGTTTTACCTTAACCAAACCTTGTTGACTTTGACACATCTGGCTAGTTTCTTATTCTTATGCGTGTTGAATAGGTTGGGTTTCACACTGAAGAGATTCAGTACTAGGCTTAAAATTGTGAGCCTTTGTTGTATTCCTGGTAATTCGAAGAGAAGTTAAGATTTTTGAAATTTTAACTTGGATATCTACTTAAGAGGTTGACCTTAGAATTTTAAAAGATGTCTCGTAAAGGGACATATCATTTTTTTTATGCTTGTCTTGGAAAGCCCTAGATATTCGAATTAAACTATTCAGGAGAACTATGGCCATGTTGAGATTTTAGACCAAAAACGCCATTAACAGTCAAATATCTTACACAAAAACAACACTATACCAACCCTCACAGGTTATGTATATATGAATCACATGCAACAACCCTTTCCATTTCGGTTTGAGAAATGATATATGCATGCCTTTGATAATGTATTGGTAGTCCTTCTTAGCTAGAAGTTTCCTCCATGGAATGCTCTTAACTGGAACATTTTTGGACCAACGCTCGCCTTCCGAGGGTAAGTGGGTGGCTACTGCCAAAAGCTGTAAATTGATTTTGATTTCAAGGTATCTGACATAAGCTCTCCTTCCATTTAAGGGAGAAGGAAAAGCTTTAACTACTTTGTCATTGTAACCCTGAAATTGTTGCAAAAAGTCCCACCATCCTACTTGGTGGAACAAAGCCAAGCATTGCTTGTTTGCCTCAACAAGTTTTGCTCCAACGAGTTTGGTTCGAACTATTAGTGGAATATTACAAAGCAAAAGTGATAGGTGAAAAAGACAAAAACAAGATTCGAAGATCCAAACACCATGAAAACTTAAGTTGAAAAACCCTCGCCTTGAAAACATAAAAGGTTGAAATGGTATGTTTCAATGGAACCACGTCGCTAAAACCCCAGAGATAAAATCAACTGATGTTGGGTATAGGCTCAGGACAAAGCAAGGATAGTCTTTATATATGGATGTTGAGTGATAGCCAAATAGTATAACAACTGGTGTCACCACAGATTGACACTTGAGAGATGAACCTCTAGGTCATCGAATGACTTGACATATAACATGGTAGTGCGGTTAAATCCCAATACTAACCATAAATGCAAATCTGTGAAACGACTCGTGAGAATCATATATTAAAATTGAAATCGACATAGCATCAATCAGTATGTATCAAGAAGGGATATGTCATAATTGAATTATATCAATGAAAATTTAAACACACCACATTACTAATCATAGATTCTATACTTCAAATTAGGACCATCTACCAAACAAAACATTTGAAAGTGCAGAGATCATTGACACAAAGAATCAACATATGAAATGACTATGATAGAATATAAAAAATTTCCCCATTAACATTATAAATTGAGTTTAGGGCTACTACAGAATATATGACTCTGTAGTGGCCCTTTAAACTAACAAAACTTTTGTAGTTAGGAGTGAATAAATACCAATCATGAAAATTAAGAAAGACAATCATTATGTTTCATTGAATGGAGGAACTCAATACTTCAATAAACAATCATGCCATAAAACTCAAAATGACAAGTAAAAGAATGAACGTGGGAATTAAGCCAATACAAAGTGAAAACAAGCAAAATAGTAAAATTTCAGGAGGGGCCCTTTATTTTTTGACAAAAATGAAGGGAGTAGGTTGGCCTGCCAACACCCCCCTCTTAATATTTCCAACAATCAATATTAGAGATAGCTTCTTCAAGATTAACCTAACAACTAGAAGAAAGATATTTTAATCACAATGGTCAGTAAAGATGCCAAAGTCCCCCAATTTGATGGAAAATAGTTTGCATTCTGGAAGGTCATAATGAAGTACTACCTAATGTCTCTTGGAGTTGAAGTTTGACAATTTGTCACAAATGGATACAAGATCCCATCTCCTCTACCAACAGATCCAGATTGGAAGAAATCATATGTTGGTAATGCTAAGGCTTTGAATTCTATAGCAAGTGGTTTGTTAGATTCAGAACTTACCAAAGTTATGGGTATTAAAATAGCTAAAGGTATGTGGGACAAGTTCAACAATATTTATGAAGGAGATGACAATGTTAGGTCCCTATAATACTAGTGTATTCCCTCACTGTTATTGTCAGTGTAGCCCCCTTATTATTATTTTTATGCACATGTAGTCCCCATATTGTTATTATTATGCCCCATAGAATCCTACTATTGTTACTTTTGTGCCCTTACATTATTATTGCTATGTCGGCTCTGATTATATTGTGACCTCTTAGACTCCTATATATAGAAAGGAGGTTTTTTCATTTGAATCATCCAAGAATTGTTCATTTTTGTAATGTAAAGGAGGTTTCCCCCTAGAAGAGGCTAATTTTGAAGTTATTGATCTCTCTTATTCTATTTTGTGAGTTGGTTGCATAACATTTGGTGTTATAGCTTTGGATTTTAGGGTTTTGCTTCTTCAAACAGGTCATCATGGAATTTTCTCTATAACATTTTTCTACGAAGCTTCAGAAGATGAAATTAAAACCACATGGATTTGAAGGCTTGATGAACTTCATGTCTGAATTTCAGATCTTGTCTCGCTATATTTGTGGAGATATGGCTGAGGAAGTTAGGGATTTTCCAGGTTCTAGAATTCCATATCAAACAGGTGACCTAGGGAAAATAGTCATAACTTTCTCTCTGAGGATCAAATTTGAATTTCATAAAAAGTGACAGAAATAATATGGATTGTAGTTGTTTGGGTATAAATTTCAAGGTTGAAGGTCGAAACAGTGACACTTGGAACTCTGTACACTTTCGCTCTATTGAAACAATCTATAATTAGGTCATCGTGGGAGATCGGGCATAACTCTTTCCTAGAGAATCCAATCTCGGTCTGACTTGTGGGTTAGAAATAGGACTTAGATGGCTAACCAAGGACAAAATTTGAGACCTTGGATATCCAAAATTACAGAGATACAACAGATTCAATATCGAGCTCCTACAAAGTGAAAAAAGGTGTGTATATTTTTAAAATTTACATGATTTTTGTTTGATAAATTAGTTTGAAGTGATTCAAAGGTCATAGTGAGGCATAATTATCATTAATTGATGACTCTAAGAAATAAAATTTAAATGCCTAGTAAGCAACCCGAAATATCTACTATGACACATGAAGAAGAGGAATAAATGCAACATGATATATCAAAATTACGAGACCAAATGCAACAAATTTCGCTCTCACAAAAAGTAATAGAAGCTAAGATGGATGGTTTAAAGAATGGAATGGAAGCTAATATGGATGGCATGGAAGCTAAGATCAATGGTATAGAAGCAAAACTTAAAGGCAACATGGATGATTTGAAGAAATATCTGACAAAGCTGCTACAAGACATGTTTCCTTATGGCGAAAAGGTAGTAAAGGAAACTCATGACGAGAACAAAAGAAATGTTAATCATGATTTCATAGACTCTAACATAAGATTGAAGACACACCACGTTCCAAAGATCGATATGAGGAATTTTGATGGCAAGGATCCCGTAACATGGATACTATAGATGGAGAAATATTTCAATCTCCATAATGTGCAAAAGACACAAAAGGTACGCATTGCAACTTTATATTTGGAACCCAATTAGTTTGTATGGTATCGATGGCTTTTCTCTCGTAAAAAATTGTCACTTGGTCAATTTTTATGAAGGAAATGATAGCACATTATGAAGATACCAAGTGCAACACCTTCTTTAGCCAATTGATAAATCTCAAACAAAAGGGTTTAGTGGCAGAGCACATTGAGGACTTCCAAAAATTGAATATCAAGGTAAATGATATTCTAGAGGAGCATAGGATTGATGTCTTTATAGGGACTTTAAAGGATAACATCCAACATGAGGTTCACATTTGAGAACCTGATTCACTGGAGAAGGCATTTAGGTTGGAAAGAAAAATTGAAAACAATATTATGGCGATAAAGAATCCTACCACTCACAACTATACATATGGAAGTGTTGTTGCTCCTAGCCTTCCACAACCTACAAGGTTGACACCACAAAAATTGGAAGAAAAAAAAGCAAAGGGGCTTTGTTACAGTTATGATATCAAATACGCTAAAGGTTATAAATGTGCTGAGAAGAAATTAATTTACATAGATTGGGAAGAGGAGAAAGAATGTTAAAAGAAGAGGATATACACCAGAAACCAACCCCAAAGAAAGAAGAATTGAATTCGACCATATCTTGTAATGCATTGATAGGAATTACCACTCCTCAAACTCTCATGATAGAAGGACATATCAAGAATAAAAAGGTAATAATGTTGATTGATTCAGGTAGTAACCATAATTTTATTCTTTGTAAGAGAGCCAAGGAATTGAATTACTTCCTATATCCAGCACCAGAGTGTCGAGTGATGGTTGCAAATGTAGGAACCTTAAATTTCTCTGGAAAGTGCCATAATATCAAGCTATCCATGTCAGAATATGTATTGAATATTCCAATTATTTCCATTCCAATGGGTGGTGTTGATGTTGTATTAGGAGTCCAATGGTTACAATCTTTGGGTACAATAGCTTTTAATTTTCAAGAACTTTTCTTGAAATTTTTTTGGGAAGGAAAGGAAGTTGAATTAAGAGGTATCATAGGGAAACCATGAAAGATAATTAGCTCTAATGGCATGATAAAGCTTCTAAAGAAAGAAAAATGGGGTGTAATTACACAATTATGTTCACTAGAGGTTCAAACATTGAAATAATATATTTCTCCAGATCTCGAAAATGTCTTGGACGATCATTCTAAGGTTCAAGCAGTGGAAGATCACATCAAGCATCAACAACAAGTTCTCCAACAATTTTTAAAGGATAACCTCACTTTGGCACAAAATAGAATGAAACAATAGGCTGATCAACATCGCAACGAAAGAAATTTTGATGTAGGTGACTGGGTATTTTTATGGCTACAACCATACAAAAAAAGTCTCTCAAGCAAGCTAAGAAGGATAATAAATTATCACCAAATTATTATGGTCCTTACAAGGTGTTGCAAAAGATTGGCACTATGGCATACAAATTGGAGCTTCCTACATCTTCCCGAGTGCACCTAGTTTTCCATGTTTCATGCTTAAAGAAGGTTATAGGTGACAAGCTCCCAGTTCAAATAATATTTCCAGAACTTGAAAAGGAAGGAAAAATCATATTGAAACCTTAAGAAGTCACGAAACAAGAAATTGACAACTATAAAATTGATCAATTTCAGAGTATCTCATCAAGTGGAAGGACTTACCCACTGAAGATTCCACATGGGAGGATGAAAATTTTATATGGAAGCATCCATAACTACTCAAGCGTTGAGGAAAACACGTTTTTGAAGGAGAAGGGCATGTTAGGTCCCTATAATAATAGTGTATTCCCTAATTTTTATTGTTATTGTAGCCCCCTTATTGTTATTGGTGTGCCCATGTAGTCCCCATATTGTTATTATTGTGCCCCACAGAAGCCCACTATTGTTGTTTTTGTGCCCTTACATTACTATTGTTATGTCGACTATGATTATATTGTGACCCCTTAGACTCCTATATATAGAAAGGAGGTTTTTTCATTTGAATCATCGAAAAATTGTTCATTTGTGTAATGTAAAGGAGGTTTCCCCCTCGAAGAGGTTAATTTTGAAGTCGTTGATCTCTCTCTTCTTCTATTTTTTGAGCTAGTTGCATAACATAAAAGGTCAAAAAGGAAAATCTTCAAACCATTAGAAGGAAATTTGAAAGAATCAAGATGAATGATGAAGAAGATATTATTGCTTACGTTATTTGAGTAGATCAGGTATTCAATTCTCTAAGAGGATTGTTGGAATAAGGAATTACTGGATTGGGGGGGGTGGTTGAATCAGTAATTAGTGAGGTATTTAAATTTTAAACTCAATTCTTATTTTCTCTTTAAATCTTGGCAATTAATCATGTGAGCATTCAAAACAAAATACATAGGAAACAATGTAACCATTCACATGAATACACAAACCATCACATTAAGCAACGTGCATGTATTGACAAAGGAATTTTATGTGGAAACCCAAAGGGAGAAAACCAACAATCTATTTTTTATTATGATGTAATTTAAGACCCTACTTAATTACATCAGTTTGTTTGTGATTACCCACTCAGAGGAGGCCCCAAACCCCTTGAAGTTATCAAGCTACAACTTTCCAAGAGGTGCCAACCTCTTATGAGTGTAGGCCACCACTTTCTTTATCCAATTGTTCTACTTTTCATACAAATTTTAGACTGAGAAAATATATGCCTATTACCATTACACAAAAATATAAAAACCTAGTTAGTTGTTCCACACAAAACCTTCCTCTTTGCACTACAGTCCTACTACACACTTCACTGCTCCATCTACTCTGGTCTCAACATTTAGCTGGTCAATATGATTATTGGTTCCCAAAAACCATTTCCCTTCTGTTTGGACATGCTCACTTGCAGCAATCCACATTACTTCACTTAACATACACAACTCCATTGCCTACATCGAAAACTCATTTTTTCTAAGTTTTGTTCCTCTACAACACAGAGAACAATGTAGTCCCTGTTGTTAATCACACATTATCCAAGAGCATACTTTTGCAGGGCTACCTGTTCTTTTGTTGCATCAAATTTATTGGCCAATGCAACTACATTAAACATGAGAATGGGCATATGTATGTTTTCTTTGTACTAAGAATTAAATCTCAGTCAAACTGCACACTATAAAAATTATCGCCATGCTTATTAATCGCTCATAGTTCTCATATTGTACTTCAGGCATGGCCCTCTCAGCTATGGTCAAATCTTCTAGACTCAGAATTTCTTTCATTTTATCTTTGTATCATGCAAGGAAGCTTGGGCATGGCTTGTTATGTTCAAGACAAGTTCCATTAATTATTATTCACATCATGGTCCTTTGCAGCCTTATTTTCCTGTCCTAGTTAATTTCCCATTATCGCTCATTAACATAGCCTCTTCCATCACTACCAGTTCGTAATTTTAGTTGCCAAACCATTCAAGTTCTTCCCTGATTAAATTAAGGCTAATAGCCAATTTGTCATTGCTGCTAATTCACAGATCTAGATGTTGACTCATTTCATGTTGCATCAGTCATGACTGTGGTGAAATTTCCATATATGGCACGCCTATTGAACATGGCACAAACCAACTGCTGACATGTTCATGTCTACGGGTGCTACACATACAACCCTCAACCCTCAGTGCTTTCCATATAACACAAAGTGGTTACGCCCGTAGCGTATTTTGTTGTGATAGACTCTTGGTCACGAAACACATGAAATCGTTGCAAAACAAATATTGGGTGCCTCTCTTTACTATAGCCCCAAGGGATTAATCACCAGCATTAAACCTTCTACACTTATGGCCACCAACCACACGTAAAGCCATGTCCTGGTCTTTACGTTAGCCCCTGACATTTTCCTCCACCACACCTTTGAAACCCTCCAAGGTTAAGCCTCAGGGATGACATGTCTTAGTAGGAAACACCACTACACATATGGATCAATTAATGACCGATTGGGATGAGTTTTTAATACCAAATCATACTCCTTTGTGTCTCGCTACACCAACAACCTGTCCTTCTCCTAGTGCTCATATATTTTCTTCCAGGATAAGCCTTATGGGCTTATGTGTTTTGTGGGTCCTCCTGGCACATTTTTCATTGGTCCTATCCTCTATCACACTGGCCTGGTGCCTTATAAGCCAATTTCTTCTTCATATGCACCTTTATAAACATTTCATGGTAGTCCATCAGGGATAATGTCATGCTTGCGTCACAAATCCACATGGCACCTCTTGGGTGCTGACAAGTGTCACCCATATTTGGCCTCCTTGAACACCTAAAAATATCAAATCTTCCTACCATGTTTCCCTCCTATACATCATGATGATGTCATCACTAGCTAATAAAAAGCTTCCATGCATCATCATTGGGGAGAGAGAAAAGGGTTCTCGGGCCTTGTGTTTTGCGGCAAATTCCTTAGGTAAATTTTCATAAGGTTCTAAGCCTTTTAACTTTTCTACGTTGCTTCCATATTGCCTTGGTCATTTACCATATGGGGCCTTCACCTTCTTTTCCCTTTGGATCTTCCAGGGTTCTCCTCTCGAGATGACACCATCCCTGGCTTGTGTCATGCCTACCTTAACGTCTGCACGGACCTTTTGATCTTCTGAGGTAAACTCGTTCGGATGAGCTATGAAGCGGGACCGTTGTTAGCTAATCAAAATATTTCTCACTGCTACAGTCAAATCCACATATGCTCATCTCTCTATTAGTTTCTCAACTAACTACTACCCCACATTTGGCAATGTCACCAAACTTACCCATTTAACTTTTAGGGCACCTAACTTTGACTAGAAATAACTCCTTATTTAGGAGGCCATTTGTGGACTTCAATATGCAGTTGAAAATCTATTTCTGAGCACTATCCGATTATGCCACTTGTAGAAGCCTTTGAGCTAGCCTTCAGAGGTAGAAATTCTCTCAAATCCTAGGCCATCCACCCCTCATAGCTATAATATCTTATAGGTTCTTTGTATATTCTTCTACTATGATGGTTCTCTACTGAAGAATGCAACAACCATAAGACTCCCCGTAAGTTTGAAACTTCATGCATTTGCCTACCTTTCTTATGTGACATCAATGCCAACACTACTATGTTTAACAGACCTTTGGAATTTATGGCAACAAACAAATCTCCCCCTGAAATGAAGCATAGTTTTCTTCATCTCTACACTTACCTTGGCATCAATGGTCATTCCAACCAGAGAATTCTTCTTCCCCTTTGATATTAGTGGAAAATGATACACCCAATGGATGAAACTTCCACTAAAACTTTGCAGCCTACTCTTCAAATGATTCAATATGCTAAGTAGCTGCAATGACATATTCAATTTGAGTCATTTGGTTGGAGGAGCCACAACTCCTATTTTTGCCTAAGATACTCAAAGGGTTCTTGTGCCAAAGGTTTAGTGAATATATATTCAAGTTGCTCATTAGTGTCCACATACTCAAGTCGAACAAAATTAACAACAACATGTTCTCCTAGGAAATGGAAATTTATTGGTATGTGCTTGGTTTCTGACTACATAACAACATTTTTAGATATGTTTATAGCACTAGTATTCTCACACAAGATTGGAACTGAATCACTCAACTCTACCATGATGTCCTTTAAGGTCTGCTTCATATAGAGAATTTATGAGAAATAATTGGCAGTTGCAATATACTTTGCTTCAACTGTTGATAATGAGATGGAGTCTTATTTATTGTTGACCCAAGACACTAGACAATCTCCCAAAAGGAAAGTTTCTCTAGAGGTGCTTTTCTTGTCATCAAGACTACTTGTCTAATCAAAACAATGTAAACTTTGAAACAGGAACTATAAACTCAAAACGGGAACTCTGGCCAAAAAACCCCAAAAAAACATCAAAAACAGTGCTAAAAACGAAAAGTGTTGATGCTGGAATAACACCTTTTTTTTTCTTGGGTAAATTTTCAACATGTTTTAAAAATGGCGGTGAAAACCAATTTTTTGCAGAAAAATTATCCAAAAAACACCCTCAAAACGAATAGTGTTGATTCTGGAAGAACACTTTTTTTTTTTTCGAACGTAAAATTTCAACATTTCGAAATAATAGCGTAAAATATTTTATCATGACCCCGAAAAACATTAAATTTTAAAAAAATAATGAAAACATAAAATAAAATAAAAAATTAAAACAATGAAAAACACAAAACAAAAAAAAGTTTAAAAAATTAACAAAACATAAATTAAGATATATACTAAAAACAAAACACAAAATAAAAATATAAAACTTAAAAAAAAATCAAATATAAAAAAAATATATATCAATCATAAAAATGTAAAAAAAAAAAAAAAATTAATGGTAAAAATTAAAAAACTAAAAAAAATAATAAATTATAAACAAATAAATAGTGAAAATAAAAAATAAAAAAATAAAAAATATCTTGTAAACCATCAAAAAATTGGCAAAAGAAAAAAAAACATATGGAAAAAGAAAAAAAAAAAAACATTTAAAAAAAACTAAAAATTAAGTAAGTAAAAATAGAAAAATTAAGAAAAACAAAAAAAAAAATTAAAAACAAACTAGATTTAAAAAAATAGAAAAATAAAAAAATAAAAAATAAAAAAAGTTAAAAAAAAATTATCTCACATATCAAAAAAGAATTTGGACAAAAAATAAATTTATATATATATATATATGACAAAAATAAAAAATAAAAAATGTTAAAAAAAAATTATCTCATAAACCCTAAAAGAATTTGGAAAAAAGATAATAATTATATTTATATATATATATATAATTAGGTAAATAAAAATAGAGAAATTAAGAAAAAAACATTAGCAAAAACTAGGGAAAAAAATAAAAAACAAACTAGTTTAAAAAAATAAATAGAAAATTAACGAAAAAAATTAAAAAAGTAGTAAAATTGATATTAAAAAAATCAAAAATAAAATCAAATTATAAAAAAAAAACCAAAAAAATATGAATATAGCGGAAAATATATGTCTTTTCAAATGAGAAAATAAATAAAAAAAATAAAAAAACATTTACAATTTATAAAAAAAATATCTATTTTTGATTTTTTTTTTTTTTAATTCAAATTATATAAAAAAAAAACCATAAAACAAATTAAAATTATATGAAAAAAAAAAACCCCAAAAATGCATATTTTTTATTTTTATTTTTTTTAAAGTTAATAATAATTATTTTTATTGAACCTAAAAATTTTATTTAAATGAAATTAAAATTAAAATTAATTTTTTTTTTAAATAAACCTTTTTTTTATTTAAAAGAATTATAAATTTTTAAAATTAAAATTATTTTTTTTTTAATTATTTGTATTTATAAATTTAAAAAAAAAAGTGTTAAAAAAAACTTATAATTCTTTTAAATAAAAAAAAAGGTTTATTTAAAAAAAAATTAATTTTAATTTTAATTTCTTTTAAATAAAATTTTTAGGTTCAATAAAAATAATTATTATTAACTTTAAAAAAAATAAAAATAAAAAATATGCATTTTTGGGGTTTTTTTTCATATAATTTTAATTTGTTTTATGGTTTTTTTTTTATATAATTTGAATTAAAAAAAAAAAAAATCAAAAATAGGTATTTTTTTTATAAATTGTAAATGTTTTTTTTATTTATTTTCTCATTTGAAAAGACATATATTTTCCGCCATATTCATATTTTTTTGGGTTTTTCTTTTTTTATAATTTGATTTTCTTTTTGATTTTTTTAATATCAATTTTACTACTTTTTTAATTTTTTTCCTTAGTTTTCTATTTATTTTTTTAAACTAGTTTGTTTTTAATTTCTTTTATTTTTTTTCCTAGTTTTTGCTAATGTTTTTTCTTAATTTCTCTATCTTTACTTACTTATATATATATATATATATATATATATATATATATATATATAGATATATATATATATATATATATATAATTTTTGTTTTTTTCCAAATTCTTTTAGGGTTTTTGAGATAATTTTTTTTTAACATTTTTTTTTTTTATTTTTGTCTTTTTATATATTTTTTTATATTTGTTTTTTAAAGACAATTATTTCATGTGGATTGAAAAATTAATTAAGGATGTATAAATATGTAGATTATCTAAAATTCAAACTATCGACTTTCTAATTTAAAAACGCAAAACAATAAAAACCCCACTAAAAAAAAATAAAAAATAAAGATAGAGAACAAGAAAATATGAATAAAATGACCACTTCAAAAACTATCAAATTTAGAAAATAATTTTTTACATTTCACACACTAGAAAATTTAAAGTCAAAAAATAGGTCTTTTAAAAAAAGGGTGTGATGCAGAATACTCACTTTTTAAAATCAGCATGAAATCACTACCATTCTAAAACTTCATTTCATCCTTGAACATGAAAAAAAATTAAAGTTCCAAAAACCATGTTCTAAAAAAAACATGTGTATTCTGCATCACCACTTTTGAAAATCGGGTCATTTTTTTGCTATCTCTACGAAATGGGTAATAGTATCAGTTCCCGTTTCAAAGTTTACATTGTTTCAACATCAGTGTAAGGTTTTAATTTAAAATATCTTCTTCTGGAATACCACGACCCATAGTCTGTTATACCTTGTAAGTATTTGAAAATCCTTTTTACAACAATCACATGGCTTTCTCGAGGGTAGGCTTAAAATATGGCCACCAAGCTTACTACTTGCATGATATATAGTATTGAGGCTATGAGGTATAACATGCTTCCAATCCTTAATCTGTAGACTATTTGATTTACCAGAGGTGTCTCATCTTCTTTTCATAACTTACAACCAGTAATCATGGGGGTATTAACTAGCTTGCATTCCTTCATCCCAAATTTATGCAGTGTTTCTCTTAAATACTTGGATTGGGAGATGAAGATGCCATCTTTGGATTGAGAAATTTGTAGTCCTAGAAAGAAGGATAGTTATCTTGTCATGGACATATCAAATTATTTCTACATAGACTCAAAAAATTGATGTCCCAACTGTTCCAAGTCGTTTCCAAATATTATATAATCTACATAAATCACAACAATAAATAAGTGCTTCTCTTCATATTTTATATACAGATTGTTGTTAGCAGTGCCTCTATTGAAAGCTTGTTGTTGAAGGTACTTGTCTAATCTAGAATACCAAACTCTAGGATCTTGCTTGAGCCCATATAGACCCTTTTTCATTTTGCAGACATAATATTCATTCTCCGAGAGCATGAAACCTTATGGTTTTTTTATATACACTTCTTCTTCTCGATTACCATTAAGAAAATATGAATTCACATCCATATGATATACCTTGATGTTCTTGTGACTGGAAAAAGTAGGAAAAATTATGATGCCTTCTAATCTTGCTACATGTGCAAATGTTTCTTCAAAGTTTATCCCCTCTATTTGGGCATACCCTTTGGAGACTAGTCGAGCCTTCTTCTTGATTACTTGACCTTGCTCATTTAGATTATTTTTGAAGACCGATTTGGTTCCTATAATATTTTTCTCTCTAGATCTTGGAAAAATATCCCAAGTGTCATTCTTCTCAATTTTACCCAATTATTCATTCATTTCCTTGACCCGGAACTTATCTTCTCTTGCTTGACTAAGATTCTTAGGCTAATTTTGAGACAAAAAGGAAAGGTTTGCACAACCTTAACTTCCAAGGAATATACTCCTAGTTTGAACATAAAGTCTTTGATCACCAATAATTTGAATTTTAGGATGTTGTTTCTACACATACCTTGATGGGGTTTTGGGCCTTGGTGTTGTACTCACTTCTTCATCTTCGTCATCTGCCTCTGCCTCGTCCTAGTCTAAGAATCTGGTGGTTGAACTTCCTTCTCCATCTAAGTTAACATTTTCTTTGGATGACTCTGATCATAGTAGTATTTCATTTACTACAATGTAAATGCAGTCTTCAACCATTTCTATTCTCTTGTTGAAGCATTTGTAGCCTTTTTTTTTTAATGAGTATCCAAGGAATATACCTTCATTATCTCAAGAGTCAACTTTTCCAAGATTTTTATCATTCCTCTTGATATAACATTTTCTTTCAAATTCTCTGAAATGTTTCACTAATGTTCGCCTCCCTTTCAATAAATCATAGGGAGTCTTATCACTATTAGGCCTAAGTTGTGTTCTGCTTGTTAAATATACAATTGCTTGTGCTTCATCCCCCAAAATGTGTGGGGTACATCTACCTCATCCATCATAGCTCTGGCCATCTCTTGGATTTTTCTATTATTTCTCTCTTCTACTCAATTTTGTTGTGGAGTTACTGCCACTAAGTAATGCCTCTTATGCCATGCTCTTCACAAAACTCTCCAAACTCTCTTAAAGTGAATTCTCCACCTCTATTTGATCTTAGGCATTTGATATTTATATATTTCTTATTCTCAACCTAATATTTGAATATCTTGAAATTATTTAGAGCTTCTGATTTCTCTTTCAAGATCATTATCCACGTGGCTCTAGTAAAATCATCAATAAATAAAATAAAGTACCTTTCTCCTCTTGGGATTTTTTTCCTGGTTGGGCCATAGATATCAATGTGAATCAACTCCAGAGGTTTAGATGATGTGAACTCCTTTTTCTTGAACTGGGTCCTTGTATGCTTACCAAATTGACAAGACTTGCATATTGAGTCATCGGGTTTTGACAACCTTGGAAATCCTCTTACTGCTTCTATCTTATTGATTTTTATCAAATTGTCAAAATTTATATGACCAAGTCTTCTATGCCACAACCAGGTTTGACTTGTATTACTTAGGTAGCATCTTAGTCTGGAGTCATTAAAAATGTATACATTTTTGTGAGTCCTGACTTCCTTTCCCACTAGCTTTCCATTTTCTTCCTTTCATATCTCACAGTATTTGGATCGAAAAGTCGTATTATAGCCATTATCACACATTTGACTCACACTAAGAAAATTGTGTTTGAGGACTTCTACATTCAACACATTTTTAGCCTTCATCTTTTCATAAAAGTTGTCTATTCCCTTACCTTTTATTCTTGCTGGAGCATCATTTCCAAAGGTGACATTGTTCCCTCTATCTTTTTCTTTCAGAGACAAGAATTTACTCTTATCCCCAATCATGAGCTTGGAACAACCACTATTTACATACCATCTATTTTCTTGGTCATGCGTAAACAAGGCCAATCCACACTCCATGGTTTCCTCATTATTTTTTTTCCAAATCTTCTTATCTTTTGAGAATCTTTGCTCCCAAGCATACTATAATTTGGAAGGGTACACAAACCTTATTTTGTACTCATTTTCCTTGTTCCCAAAATTATTGCATTTGAAGCATGTAACTTCATCCATCAGGGGAGAGAAAGGATTTCTATTCTTGGGTAGTGAATTCAAAGCTCTAGATTTCTAATACCTTTTGTATCTTAAATTTTCATCTCTTTCAACTTTGACTCTTCTACAATCAATAGCTTTATGTCCAAACATGTGTCATTTATAGCGATAACCATAAAACAAATTTGGATACCCAAATTTGGAGAATTGACGAGTTTGATCTAATCGTATGTATCTGTTATAGACATATTTGGGCACTGCAACCCCAAACTCATATGTCCATAAACTAAGGGCTCCTTAAGTCCCTAAAAGTGTTGTTTCACACCCTAAAGGATCATGGTCAATTGATTACATCATTTCCTAGAAGTTCCACCTAAAAAACTACTCAAAATTGGCCAAAACTGGACCATACAGTTTGCTCCATGGGCAAGGTGCAATGCATACTGACTGCCTAACTAGCTAGGTGCAATGCGTACTCAAATGGCCTTCTGTGGGGTGCGATGAGCGAGAATAGACAAATGGCAGAGACAATTTGCTAAATGGATGATCATGGAATCTTCCAGAAACTTCTCCCGTGACACTTGCCTCTCTGAATTCGCCCAGGGATGAGTAAGAGATCATGAAATCTCCAAGTGGAACCAAGAACTATCAGTGGAATGACACTAATCAAAAACCCAGAGCTGACTCACACCCTTGCAAGACATCTATAAATGGATCCCTCATCTGAGAGATCTAGGGGCTGGAATTTTGTATTTTATAAGGAAGTGTTGTTGTTTTGTTGGTGAGAAGAGACATTGCATTGTTGGGTGATTTGCTTGTTCATGAGGTGAAGAGGGCTTCTACAACTGGGAGGATGATGTTGGATCAGACAATTGGGTTGTAATCCTCTCTTACATTATTATTAATAAAGTTCTTTGAGTTTTCCTCCATATGATCTCATATTTGTGAATCTTATTTTTTATAAATGAAATTGTATGGTCAATGTGTTTCTGATTCCGCATTGTTTATGACGTTTTAGATAGAGATGCTTTGATAGTTTGTTGTTACTTTGACTCTACGGGTACTCTTTGAAGCGGGACAAATAGGAGAGGAGTGGCAAATTCTATCAAGGAAAGGAGAAATCAAGCTAGGATCAAAGTGGAAGATCCAGGTTGGTCCTCTTTTCTTCTCTTCCATCTATCACACTTAAAGGAACTCTTGAAAAGATTTCATTGTTTGTTTCTAATATAGCTACCCGTCTTAGTGGGACTAGTAGTTCAAATCGACACTAGTTTTCCCTAAAACAATATCTCTATCGTTTTGTTGATTGATTCATTTCTCTATGGTGTGTCTTTTGAGATGTTAGAATTCTTGTTCCAATGTTGAGTGCCTCTCTGGTTTGTTCTTTGTTTATCTTCATTGATTCTTCCTTGAAGCACCTTTGCATAGCTCTAGGGGTCTTCGAATCTTGTGGACCTGAAGCTCGTCTTTCCCTTAGAATACTTTTGTGATTCAGAGTATCCCAGACCTATTTTATTCTTTGAAGACCTTTGACCACACAAAATGTGATTTAACTTCTTATTCCCTTCAACATTTTTTTTTTGTCTAGATCCTTCTCTGTCTCTAGTCTATCAAGATTTGTTCTAAACGAGAAAAATTTTGCTCCTAGACCCTAACAGTTATCCTCCCATTCGAGAATCAAATAATTCAGAACTTCTTCCTTCAGTTTTCCCTCTTCTAACTTGAATTTTAGGGACAAAATCTCTTATTTACATGGTTCATAGATCACCTCCTCCTTTTTCTTAATCAACTCCTGATTTAAGAGTCTATTATCTTCTTTTAGATTTTCACATGTTTTTTTCTTCTAATCAAAGAGCTAAGTTGTCTTTATTTTTAATGGCTTCTTCAATTTTTTCTCTTTGATAAACAAACTCCTTATTGTTTGAGTTATACATACCTTCTTTAACATGCAACAACTACTCTTTTAGTTGTTTTTTCCTTTTTTTGGCCTTCTTTAACTCATCAAGAGCAATGATGAGCTCCCCTTCAAGATCCACTGATTCTTCTTCTTATTCTTCTTAATAGTGACAGACATTTTGTAACCTCCCCTTCCACATTTACCCAGTGTCACTATCCTGTCGAGGTAAACATGAGAGGAAGAGCTATTGTGACTTGACTCGACCTCTACGGTTCCCTTAAGTAAGTGGGGTCAACTAATGACAAACAACATACATATCACAATAACTTACATGGGCTACAATTCACTTAGAGGTTGAGCAACCACAACAAGGCATCCATGTGGTTGGGAGCCTCTAATCAAAGGCACAAGCCTGCATCCACGTTGTTGCAACCCAACTTTTCTAGTTCAGATGGTGCAGTCCCATATTCTAAGCCTAAATTCCAGGTCAAGCTCCAAACCATTGACTAGAACACAACGAGACTTTCTAGAATGATAAATGACATAAAGAAAAATCCATTCATACAAAACTTTGATTAAAAATTGACCTAACCAGTCCTAACAATGACAATCATTTCGTTAAACATGTTGAGAACATGTAATATACAGGTCATGAATGCATATATGAGCATAGGGGTATGATACTTATCTAATAATCATCAAGAATTTATAATTCCATATCACAATAGATGCAATAACATCTATTAGGTCATGCATTCAATAACCATTCATTTACCAATCAAAACATGTTAGGATCCATAGCTAGAACTTGTTATGAATACTTATAAATAGTAAATAACAAACATATCAACCATGATAGAACAACCATCAAAGCCACATAATAACAAGTACATATAGTCATGAAGTAAAATATAAAAAGAGGTCATATTAACATATGAAAAATCCAACCAAGTCATGGACTTCCATGTACCACCTAACCATAGATTGAGCTTAACCAAATATATCTTTCAGCCAATCAACCTTGTGCCATATTCCAAGCATGAATGTGAAACTCAAGACATAAACAACTAAGGCTTCCTGGGGATTAAACCACCTACACCCTCAGGATTTATCGCAATCTTGCCAAAACCGGTCAAGGGATAGCTAGGCCCATACAAGCTTGGATACCTCAAAATTTATTCACCAATACCTTAAGGAATTTCCCCATCTCCACCCTCAGGCTTAGCCGCAATATCGCCAAAACTAGTTGGTGGGCTCCAGTATTGTAGCAATAATGCTACAACTCCTGGAGCTTCCTATCTCTAATTTTATCAACCCGGTAGTTCGTAACAAACTTGGAAGCGACGGTGCTGTATGCACAAGTACTAGCTCTTATCGCAGTTGTCACTTGGTCAGCTGGCACAAGTCCGCTAGGGCTCAAGCCAACTTCTATATATTCTCAGAAGAAGCTTTCTAAATGATGGACGAAGGCTATCTCAAAGGAAATTAATCTACTTTGCGAGAATGAACTGAAAGCCAACCAAAACATGGAAACCCTAGTAAACCCTAATCTGACTAGCTTAATCTCTATGATGCAATGGTGGGAGTGCAAATGTCTAAAAATGATGCCATTACTTCTAGTGAGATGAGATGCATGAATTTAAACTACTTTCATTGAAAAGAACTCACTTTTGTATTTTTGCTCAAGTGGGTGGAGTTATTGTGATTGTGCTTCTTACTAGGTCTTGACTGTGCAGGGGTAGTTCAAAGGGAGGAAGGCTTGGAAAAGGTCAGGAGGGCTGAGAGAGGTCCCAGGGGATCCCTAACATCATTCCACAGAAGTCCACAACGTTCAGGTGCTTGGCAACCGAGCTTGCAGGCTTCTACAGGATGTCTGCAGGGGATCCTACAGGAAACTCGGGATTTCTACAGGAAGTCTGCTAACTTCTACAGGATGTCCTACAGTCGGAGTTTTAGGTAATGGAGGAGTGAAGGAACTGTATGGATGGATGGGTAAGGTGAAGGAGGAGCTTGAGATGGCTCAGGGACAGAGAGATAAGATGGGGAAAGAGTGGGTACAGTTGGTTGGTGGATAGAAGGGTGGAAGCAATGGAAAGTTGAAAAGGTGGAGCTACGTGAGAAGTAGAAGGGTTGGAAGGCTAACGAGCTGAACAGAGGATGGGTAGGTGACTTGGGCGCGGTTGAGAAGAAGAAGAAGATAACAGAGTGATGCAACGCAGTGTAAAGGAAACAAATCTGCACAAAACCGAGAATTCATTCACCTATTCTAACTGTGTTATTAACCCAACGAACATCAATGTAAGCTTCAGAGAAAAATCGTGCATGGTGTTGGAATGAAAAAGTATTGCTCAAGATCAGAATACATGGACGATTCTATGACTGAAATGATTGTGTTGCAGCTTGCATGAACGTATAAGACTGCGTTTTTTTGGTGGTTGGTACGGTCTACACCCCAATCTCTAAACAGAGATGGCAGTGAGTGCACTGTCAACCTTTTCTTGGAGCTCTAATGAATGCTAATCCTCCTACTCTAATCTAAGCTATTGAAAGCACTTTAACCATGAACTAATCCTACTCAATCACATTAAAGAAATTAAATCAGTAGACTGTGTTTTTCAAATGCATGTCAAAGCAAAGAAATGAAGTGCTGAAAGGAAAGACAAGTAACAATACAAGGAAAAAGAGGTCTATTGCTCTCAGGTTGGGCCCTAACCTGAGAGCTATAGCTCCCTTAAAAACTCAGAATTGAATCCAAAGCTGCTTGCCTTTATTGAATAATCATGAGTCTAACATCATGCCAAAACTAGCTTACACAAAGCAAAAATCGAGCTGTAGCTCGTGCTTAGAAATTGCAACAATAGTTCAAGGGTTCAAAAAAGCTCCTATCAAAGGCTACGGCCTCAATATTTATACATGATGAGGGCCAAGCTGGCTTCCTCAATTAGTGGAGCTTGGCTGTCCAACTAAAAGTAAACTGCTGTAAACTGTTGTTCCTGTAGAATCCGTTGGCTGCCTTTTAGCTCGGTGGGGAGAGCTGTTGGAGCTCGGAGTTAAGGTGGAAATCACGAGGAAGGTCATCAAGACTGTGGACAACCTCCCTATAAACCCGCAATGCCACCTTGGTTGTCTCCTTGTCTCCATTTGCGTGTTCTTTGCTCCCTTTAATGCCAAAAAACCTGAAATCATCATGTATTAGCCACATAGATATAATGCCTGCCCTTCTTCCTACAAATAACACGAATATACTAAGAAATGAATGCATAAGTGATAAAAGATGAAGGGTTGAGCAAGGTAAGTAGGCCAAATGAGCCCAAATTGTTACCAAAAATTGGGGCTCATCACTAGTCAAGGGATTCCTAGGCCCTTGGGAATTTTCCTAAGACCACCTCACCTGGTTCCAAAACCATCTGGAAATACAAAGCTTGACGAAATAAAAGAACCCCATCACACAATGGCTATCTGGAAATGACAAGGCAAGGTTGAAACCACTGGCACACTTTGAAAAATCCCTGCCAATGACAACAAGAGAGCCAAATACATACATGCATATACCATGCATTCCTAAACCATCTAGGAAATCACACATGCAACTTGTTACCTACAAGTATTCTTACTGAAGCTGCTTCATCCAACTTTCCCTTGCTTGTCCTTTGCTTTCATTTTCCTCCTTGTCCTTCCTTTGATTTCTTTCTAAAATTCTAGAGTGCTCCAAGAATTCTCTAAGTGTGCAAGAGTATGAGAGAATAGAGAGAGATCCAAAACTAAACTGACAAACCTTAACCAACAAAAAGCTCAACTGAAAAAAGTTGTGAACTGATCCTCATAAGACTTTATATCATTGAGGTCCCTAACTTCTTCAATTTCCTTCTCCTGAAAGCCTATGACCTTTCATCTCCTTTTTCTCCTATTTTCCTTTATTTTCATAAATAAAATTACAATTAATTCCTCTTTGCCTTTCCAAATCCTTTGCCAAAGACTTTTCCAATGGATTTACCAGTTTACTTAGCCATAATAAATCAAATGAACACCCACTAGGATGTTTTTCCCAACATTCATCTTGGAATACATGTCCCATGACCTTGGTTTTATTTTTCCTTTATTAAATTTATTACATGAACTTTTAACCCGGGGTTGTTACACATTTTGTTGCTTGGATTCAACTTCAAGTGCCATAAATAGACATTCATTAGACTCACTTTTTGAGGAATCCTCACTATCAAATTCTAGAGTAGAGTTGTCCTCCTTGGAGTAGGGCCACTTCTTCTTGAAGGACTTTCTTTTCTAAAATTTTGATCTTTATCTTTGGGATTTTGGTCTTTGTCCTTTCCTGGATTTTTTTTATAAGACACTTTGAAGTGAAATGTTCAACTCTTCCACACTCAAATAATTTGAAGGAAAACTTGTTTTTATACTTTCTTGAACCACATTTTAGTTTCCTAGCAAAGTGAGCCAACTCCTGATCAGACTCACAACTTGAACAATCTCAATGATCTTTGTGCTCCTTAGCCTTCTTAGACACCTTGAAAGTTGCCTCCTTTGGTTCATCCTTCTCTTTTCCTACTCTCATCTCATATGTTGTGAGGGTACCAAGTAGCTAGTCCATTATGATATTTTCCAAGTTTGTCATTTCCCTAATGGCTGAGATCTTGGCCTAAATATCATAGACAAAGATCTCAAAACCTTATGAAGAATTACTTCTTATTTGATAGGTTCACCAAGTACTATAATCATGTTGGTTACTTCATCAACACTGATGAAATAATCTTATATACTCTCTTCTTCACTCATTCTCAAGATCTCGTACCTCATTCTAAAGGTTTGAAGTTTGGCTTAATTAAATTTATCATCTCCTTCATGACTCTAATTAATCTTGTCCCACACTTCTTTATAGATATACCTTCTAGTGAAAAAACTATTCTTAAAGGAACTTGGGCTCATATACCAATTGTTTGAATAAGGAATTGTTGAGAGGGGGTGTGAATTAGTAATTAGTGAGGCATTTAAATTTTAAACAATAACACCCTCCTCCCACATCTACTCAAGCAACCAGAAAATCAAGGTAAACATGTGATGAGAAGTTATTATGATATGATTCAACTCCCTATGTGTCAATTAAGGAAGTGGAACCGAAGGAACACATCACACAAACCTTCCACACTAGTAGCAGAACTCCCAAGAGCCATCCAACCACTTAGGTAACCAACCCTTGAGACCAACGAAATTTTTAGTGCATCAAACCCTTGGACACTCCCTTGATATGGACAATGGTGCGTTTGGGAGGCTCCAGAAGCTCTCACGGCAAGGGAAAGGGTGCTTATGGGGAAATGTTTCCCTAGTGTTGTGCCTGCGACTCTAGGATTTTTGCCATTTTTTCAGGCCTAGATCCTAGGGCACTACCCATAACTTAATGACACCTTCATAAATGAATTTATATAATAGAACAATGATACAATTGCAAAAACATTGACAAGGACTAGGCAGGACCCCTACTAGCCATGACATGCATTTCGTCAAACATATCACAAATATGAAATCTACAGGTCTTAACAACAAAGCTGAGCATAAGGGTCTCATACTTATGTAAGATTCACTATGAGGCACTGTTTCCTTATCACATTAGTTGCATTGTCATCTATTAGGCCATAGATACATTTTTCATTTGTTTACAAGTAAAAACATGATGAGAGGCATACATCATGTTATAGACATTTTTGTGCCTTGCAGCATGAAGCATGAAATGTCCATAATCTAAGGGATCCAAAGTCCCTAAACATGTTGTTCCTACCCCTAGAGGAACAAGGTCAGCAAACCACAGCACTGAAAATCAGTTCTCCACCTGAAAACACTCAAAAACAAGCAATTTCTGGATCATGTCAACTGCTCCATTGAGCATCTGCGCTGAATGTCAACTGCCCCTCTCTGTACCTGCGTTGAATGTCAAATCCAACAAAGGCTACCTGCGCTGAGCGAGATTGGACAAGTGGCACAGTCATTCCTCAAGGTGTCAATGCCCAGGAAGCTTCCAAAATGACACTTGGATCAGGGAATTCGCCTAGTGATGAGTAAGAGGTTCTTAAACTCCAAGTGGAAGCAAGGATCTCCAAGTGGACTCAAGAACTGAAGTATAACTGAAGTGAGAGAGGACACTAGTCAGCTTGAAGCCAGCCTCAAGCTGACTCATCCTTTCTCCAAAACTCCTATATATAGAGCTCTCTCATGAGGTCTAAGGAGGCTGGAATTTTGTGAATGTAAGGAAGTGCTGTTGGTTTGAGTTTAGAGCTATTGGGTGATTGCTTTGAAGGAGGTGAAGAGGAGATTTCTTTCTGCTGGGAGGTGTTGCTGGATTGGGCCTCTTATGGTTGTAACACTCCTTGAACTTTACTTCTTCCATTAATAAAGCATTTGAGGTTCTTCTATATGCATGTGTCTCAATGGTGTATTGTTATACTTGTGTATTTGATTTATTCTAATCCTTGAATCAATTATGAATGTATGCTTCTTGTAGTTTCCCTCTCTTGCCTTTTTGCAGGATCTTTTGTAGCTAGGCCAGTGAAAGAGCAAGGAGTTGGGAGCAAGCAGCAAGGAGAGAAGATGGAATCAATCATTAGTGAAAGACATCGGTTAGTGGATCCCTTTCTCCCCTGTTTTACTTTCATAAAGAAGAAATCTTAGATAGCTTTGCTTCGGTTGTTGCTGAGGTACTATCACCCTTAGAGTGGGATAGGGTCATTCCGTATTGGATACTTTTCCCTACAACAAATTGGCGACTCCGCTGGGGATCGTATCTTGTTGGTTGTTTGTGTTTTTGCTATTCATTTCATAAACACAGGGAGTACCGAATCGAACTGCATTTGGATCTTTCAAATGCAAAGTAGAGGGCAGCTACTCTAGCTCAATTTCTGGGCATGTTTATGATTTGAAGAGCTGATCCACAAGGACTCTGAACAGCTCTTAGTGATAGCTTTTCATCCTCCTAATTACCCTTTAGTGTGTACTTGATTGATAGCTTCTGATTTGGCCAAAAACTGTGAATTTTTGAGCAATCTGTGACCCGGAAACCAAGAGAAACGAAAGTTTCGTTCTTCAGTGCAGGCACTGTGAAGGCAGTCTGCATTTCAGCGCAGTTCCCGAAGGGGCTACCTGCGTTGAATGTCAAACTGACAGTGTACTACCTGCGCTGAACCAGTCTTGCCTTGTGCTACTGGGGTTCCCTGTTGTTTCTTGCCCTGTTTTCACCCTTGTTTTTGCAGCCTGTTATCAGTCAATGTATCTATCTGAAACCAACTTTCCTTGCCACTATTCCACCTCGGTTGTATAAAGAAACTGTGTTTGTTCTTTGTGTATTTCTTACATCATTTACAGTTTCCCATAACGAAAAGCGAACTAGTCTTGCTTTGGCCTCTTAGATCCAGAACTGTGATAAGTGTCGTAGTGATCTTAAGAGTTAGTTTGTTTGCTGTTCATAGCTGATTGAGCTTTTGCTTTCGTCATATGGTTTGAATTTATATATTTCTAGTGTCGAAACAAGTAAATCTTAAGGTGTCTTTTGATTTTGGACAAGCTTGTTTGCTTTCACTTGAAATTGAATTCAAAATTATACAACAGCTTTCTTTTTGTAATACATCAACATTAAGAAAGAGAAAAGAAATACCTGCATTGTGCATGTGCATTTTGATAGTTTGCATGTTGATTTAGGGAAAAGTGCATTAGTGTGTGCTCTATGATCTGTGTGAAAAGATGATGTCTTTCTTTTCCCTCAGTAGATAAGATTTTCAAAGTTGAAAGATTGAAAAGCTTGCTTATCATCTTAGACTGCATTTAGGAAGTTGTATATACATCTCGTGGTGATCCATAAAGGCAAACTGCTAAACAAGATCAACTTAAAATGAATTGAATTTACACAACAACGCTTTGAAACATAACGCAAACACATAGAGGTCTAAGCTAGAGACGTGTTCTGGCGTCGTTAAACGTGATATCTTAGCGTTGAGTGGTTGGGTGATTCCTCCACAGTGAAGCGATAAGTATCAATACGGACTTGTGCTCCCACGTACCGTCGCGTATATATTGGGAGACCCCTATAGGAACAAAGCCTTTATCTTTAGGAAGCCGTGTCGACCGCCCTACTGATCGCGATGCAGTGAACACAGCATTCACGAAGATCGACCACCCGTACCGTAAAACATATTCTGTGGTTTCGCGAAAGGTTTGGCACACCCTCTGCCTAGATCTCCAGAGCAGTTTCTTTTGGCCTTTTTTCAAACTCTATAACTGAAAAAGTCCATCCGAGCATTTGTCACTTCGGGCTCGTTAAAACATCGAAGGAGACTAGAGTCATCTTTAGCTTTTTCTCGACTCTTAAAAAGTGAAAAAGCAAGTTGTGTCTAAAGCGTCGTTATAAAATTTATTTTAAACGGAACATAATCACCTCCTATTCCTGCATTGATCTGTAGGTTGAGAACATGGAACGCCCCAACCAAGGGATTCCCCATGATGGAAATCCTAGTCCTTTCTCCTCTTGGGGAGAAGTTGGTACGCCCCATATGGCCACATTGTCGCTTCCAGGACTGACAATTGGCCTGCCAATTTGGCTATTCTCAACCAATGTAGTTCAGAACACCATGGTTCCTGAACAGTCGAGCCAACAGTTAGATCAGTCTAGAGCTACCCACCAGCCTTCTACTTCCTATAACTCTTCCTCCAATCCTTCATCCTCGCAAGGTAGAGCCGGCAAAAGCCAAGCTCCCATGGAGAAGAAGGAAAAGAAGAAGAGAGAGAAGAAGAAGAAGGAGCCTAAGGCGACTCGGGGCAAGCAAAAGACATCTGACAAAAATCCACACACAGCACAGACCGGGCCTAAATCGCCATGTGTCATATGTAGAGGAGACCACTTCCATAGAGATTGTCCCTGTATTCCCCGGATACTACGGGATTGGTCCCCTCGTTTGCACAATTCGGGAGCATCAACCTCTGATAGCCATGTTGAATGCTTACCGTCAACCAGTGAAAGTGAAGGTTCAAGACAAAGAGGGGGAGTAAGATCTCCCTGCAGACTGTGTGAAGGCGATCACGCCATCCACCGTTGTCCCTTCTTAGACGAAGCGAAAAGAGTTTTGGAAGATCGTCCGGTTTCACCGTTGAAACTTTCTCCTGGATACAAAAAACTCGTGCCAAGTCCTTCGTTGGTTGAAAATACAGCTGGCCCGCTCAAGTGGTCAGCTGAAGCGTCAGTCACTGAAAATGAACCTACTGAATCCAGACCAGACGAAAGTCCAAAGGTCGAAACAGCAGTTGACCCGGTTCTCCCTTCAGAAGTTTCATCTTCAGATGACACCGTCATTGAAGATTCATCTTCAAATGACACCCTCACTGAAGAGAATAAGGATGACACCATCCAGATTCTTTTCATCAACACAGACTCTGATGAGCATCAGGGCAATGCGCCCATTCCTTTATCGCAGGAAGGAACATCGTCAGGGTCATATCCGACCGTATATTCGGTCCCACCACCAAGCAACCTGGTTGTATCCTTTGATTGGAACCAACTAGGCAGACCCCGGTTGCCAGCCGGTATACCATTCAGAATCATAGTCCAAATCTACAGAATGGTAATGGCTGGCACTATCATTAATGAAGGGGCATCTGTGAGTATCCTTTCCTCTATTGCTTGGAAAGCACTGGGTTCCCCGGCGCTTTTGCCTGAGATAAGAAATCTCTCGGGTTTCGACAAAGGAACCAGTCGACCATTAGGGATCCTCCCCAATGTACCTGTTACATTGAATGGGAAGACCGTTCAAATGAACGTGATGGTCATTCAAGGACCCTTGGATTATAACCTACTCCTTGGACGAGACTATATATATTGCATGGGAGCAATAGTCTCCTCACTCTTTAGAGTAATGTGTTTTCCACACGAAGGAAGAATGGTCAAGCTCGTAGACCAACTTTCATTTCCGAGATCACGCATCGCAAATAGTCAAATACCAACCCTGAATGGTCTATTCAATCAAGAAATGTCTCCACCCCCAGTCCTTCTTCCCGATGAGTGCGAGTGATTCGGAAAAATAGGACTGGAACCCAGGGGGCATGCATCCTGGTCTGCTTTAGGCAGAGAAAACCTCGGGTAGAAGGTAGAATTTCCGCGGGAGAATATGACTAGTCCGTACCCCGTCTGAAGAGGAGAGAGGGTTGTTCTAGATTCTGTTGTCAAGGTTATGTGAGTGGAATAATCTGCTTTTCATTCACCGTTGTCTATTTAGGTAGACATCGCCGAAGAAATGTTTTCGTTTGTATAAGTTAACAAAACAATCTTTAGGTAACCAGAAAGAGGTAAGCCTCACCCGTTAAAACAAATGTTTTAGCGGATAAGTAGGGGCAGCCTTGAAATTGTACTTTATACCTGGGGGCATGCAACCTTTTGGAGTGCAAGCAAGGGACGACTATTTATTTTTTTAAATTTTTAGGTCCTCCCTTTAAACCTGTAGGTCTAACCCTTTAAACTCGTAGGATTAGCCGTTTCCGAACTTGCATAAAGAAAGGATGTGGAGCATAGCTTCGTGAGATAAAGCTCCATAAAAAATAGCTATCTCACAGGAGACATTCTTATCTTATGACTGGTATATCGAGCAGTTTTAGCACATAGTTCATGCTCGTTAAAAAATAAACGCAAGATCCGAGCAGTTTTAGCACATAGTTCATGCTCGTTAAAAAATAAACATAAGATTGTGAGCAGGCTTTCCCTTAGAGTTCAAGCTCATCCAGAAAAAATGAACCGGTAAATAACCATTGTGATCATAAATTCATCAGCCGTAAAAGGCCTTGGTTGTGTTTGCACCTGTCACCTCCACCGTCATTTGGCCGATCGTTCACCTCCATATGATTGTTTACCCATTTTGAGGAACAGCTGCGAAGAGTGATTTCACCTAGCCATCCTTGTGACACTCCCGTGATTGGAAAATTCCAACCTGTACCTGGAATCTGCTGCTATCCCTGTTTATCAATCGTTCCTCAAAAGACGAGTCTTCTTTGAGCTCTTTTCATCTGACTCGTAAAATATGAAAAGTTTGCCGAGTTTTGGCCTTCCAGCTCGTTAAACGACCAGAAGAGCTATCCCTCCTCTAGATTTTAATCTTTTTGGACCTGAGGGATTATTGCACAAAAAGATCGAGCGCTTGTTTTGTTCGGCTCGTTAAAAGTACCGAAAACTCATCCCTTCTGTATTGTTTTATACTTTTTCGGACTTAAGGGATTAGATGACGAAAAAGGAATTTTGGAGTTAACTTTCTGTACCTTTTCAGACTCTCTAAAAATGAAAAGGACCGAGTTTTCCTTGTCGTCAGACTTGTTAAAATGATTAAATAGCGACAAACTTGTCTTTAGACGAGAACGAGTTTCCCTATCGCTAGGCTCGTTAAAATATAGCGATGGGCTTGCCCGAAGGGCAGGTTATAGAACAAGCATATGTTATCCTCCTCAAGCTTGACAAAAATAAAGAGGTACTGGTCAGAAATGACTGGGGAAAAATTGGGAGAACCTCAAAGCTTTAATGGTAGCAAGTCGCTCTTGAACATGACACTTTTCCTCCGTACCACATCGGGTTGGGTTGTTTCATTCACCGGTCTCATCACCATGGTCTTCGCCAAACCATCCACATTTGGGGTAATGCTACCGATCCATCGCATCAGTGTCATTATATGTTCAAGGGATGTCGTTCAGAAAGAGTCAACCGTGTCCCATCCACTGCCATACATTATCCTTCATCCATCCATGATCGCCACCCTGAATCATATGTCACAGATTGTATTCACCTCCACTAAAATCATTAGCTCCGTTCCGTGTCACTGATGTGGGATTCATTAAGGCCCTCCTTTGACGGATCGCTTCTTGTCGACTTCAGCTCATTATCCAAGAAGTTGATCTAGGAACAACCCCCTCAGTACTTTGAAGCTTGCATGCCTCAATGGCAAGTTTCTCACTTCCGGCGACAGGTATACATCAATGACCTTCGACCAGAAGATTTTGCGTGGTGTTCGACGCCAAGTCCTTTATTCACACCACGTGAATTGTACTGCAGTACCTTGAGGATCATTATCATTATCGGTGATTCCTCTCGCGCTTGTTAACGGTTTACATCATTGACCGGTAATCAAGCGATGTCTTTCCATGTTCGACTTCAGTGCAGTTCTCACATGGATCGACTTGTACTTAGAGTGAAGATCGAACGAGTTTGAAGACCCCGGATCTAGTTTCATCCATCTGGGCTGCGATATATATTCAGGAGATATAAAGACATTTGTCGTGTACATCATTGCAGCAGATGATCATCCTACTCAAAGGATGATAATTTCAGCAGAGAATTATCAGTCTACCATCAGACGATCATCTGTTCTATGTACCAAAATGAATTTATAAAGCTGAGCATGGGAATGCCCGCCTCAGCTAGATCATGAAAGCAGAATGAAAAATAATGTATTGTATTGTATTTTATTACAGGTCACCTCTCAGCGATTGAATGAACTTCGGATCCTCCTGATAAAGCATTTCACCCGATAAATGACCTCATGCTTTAGGGGGCAACTGTTATAGACATGTTTTTGCCTTGCAGCATGAAGCATGAAATGTCCATAATCTAAGGGATCCAAAGTCCCTAAACATGTTGTTCCTACCCCTAGAGGAACAAGGTCAGCAAACCACAGCACTGAAAATCAGTTCTCCACCTGAAAACACTCAAAAACAAGCAATTTCTGGATCATGTCAACTGCTCCACTGAGCATCTGCGTTGAATGTCAACTGCCCCTCTCTATACCTGCATTGAATGTCAAATCCAACAAAGGCTACCTGTGCTGAGCGAGATTGGACAAGTGGCACAGTCATTCCTCAAGGTGTCAATGCCCAGGAAGCTTCCAAAATGACACTTGGATCAGGGAATTCGCCTAGTGATGAGTAAGAGGTTCTTAAACTCCAAGTGGAAGCAAGGATCTCCAAGTGGACTCAAGAACTGAAGTATAACTGAAGTGAGAGAGGACACTAGTCAGCTTGAAGCCAGCCTCAAGCTGACTCATCCTTTCTCCAAAACTCCTATATATAGAGCTCTCTCATGAGGTCTAAGGAGGCTGGAATTTTGTGAATGTAAGGAAGTGCTGTTGGTTTGAGTTTAGAGCTATTGGGTGATTGCTTTGAAGGAGGTGAAGAGGAGATTTCTTTCTGCTGGGAGGTGTTGCTGGATTGGGCCTCTTATGGTTGTAACACTCCTTGAACTTTACTTCTTCCATTAATAAAGCATTTGAGGTTCTTCTATATGCATGTGTCTCAATGGTGTATTGTTATACTTGTGTATTTGATTTATTCTAATCCTTGAATCAATTATGAATGTATGCTTCTTGTAGTTTCCCTCTCTTGCCTTTTTGCAGGATCTTTTGTAGCTGGGCCAGTGAAAGAGCAAGGAGCTGGGAGCAAGCAGCAAGGAGAGAAGATTGGATCAATCATTAGCGAAAGACATCGGTTAGTGGATCCCTTTCTCCCCTGTTTTACTTTCATAAAGAAGAAATCTTAGATAGCTTTGCTTCGGTTGTTGCTGAGGTACTATCACCCTTAGAGTGGGATAGGGTCATTCCGTATTGGATACTTTTCCCTACAACACATCACCACTGTCATAATACATATTTATAACCAACATAATAACAATAGAAATAACAAGGAAACAACAACCATATAATCCACATATGAACTAGTATAATAATCATGAAATAACAAGGAGAAATAACCTCATATTAATGATGCAAATTCCAACCAAGATTGGGACTTCCACGAACCACCTGACCATAGATTGGTTGAACCAAATATTTCTTTCATCTAATCACCCCCATGTCATATTCCAAGCATGAATGTGGGATCTCATGGAACAATCCATCAAAACTAGACCAGGGCTTCTGGAGGCCAAACCACCGCAACCCATCAAACAATGATTCCACCTCACGGTCATACATCATAAACCATCACCAAATTGGTCGCTACCCAAGCCTTCTAGGGCTCAAGAGTGTTTGTTCCAACCAAGGCTTCTAGGACTAGTAACTCAACCCACAACTGCTACCAGGATTCCTGAGCATTTATCTAACCAGGTCTTCTAGGACTAGTAGCTCAACCCACCAAGGGATTCCAGAGTATTTTTATAACCAAGGCTTCCAGAACTAATAACTCAACCCAAGTTGTTACAGGGTGTTGAGTCTTGAAAATGTCATTCATTTCCATTACACTTTCACTATTATGTCCATTATATCACCTCCATTTCACCTCCATTTCACTACTATGTCACCACATTCATCCCACTTTCATTATTATTGGGCCACCTTTATGTTTTTCCAATCTTTATTATTTCTAAGCCTTTTAAGTGAATTTGTGGTTAAACATTAGAAAATAATGTGCATATGCTTATACCTAACAAATGGGTTGAGATTGTTGACATGTGTAGGTTGAAAGGAGGCTTCTAGAAGACTCTTATGTGGCACTCTAAGGCCAAATTCGAATTTGAGTGGAAAGAATCATGGGATCATGAGGATATGTGTCACATCTCCTAATTGTATTGTAACTCTAAGAAGACATGTGTCTTATCAGTTCCTATTTTGATTAGGACTCTAGAGGTAGAGGGAGAGATTCATGGGCTCTCATTAATGAGATGGCTTCTCATCGTTTTGTATAAATAGGAGATCTCTCTCCTTCATTTGTTAGCTTAGAGCTTAGCTTGTTAGTCTTTTAGCTTGTGAGTTCTTTAGCTTGGAGTTTGTAGTTCTTCCTTGATGGCTTTTGAAAGCTTTGGAGAACTTTGTTGTACTTTGTAATTTTGAAGAATTTGAATAAAGCTTTGATGTTCTCAACATGGAAGGAGATGTGAAGTAGATGTCATGGAGCACATTAGAATGTAAGGTAGAGTAGATTTCATTTTGTAATTTTTCTTTGATTTCATTATGTCATTTGATTGCTTTCAAGTTGGTAGATTAGATTTTTCATTCAAGCAATTTAAATTCATGTAAGTGTGTTCAACCGGTTGATTGTAGGTTAATAATGCACATAGCTTTTTAATGACTAATGACATGACGGAATCATCTTGTCCTTCTACTGATTTATTTTTTTTGAGTTCTAATTCCAGCATTGTTATTTATTTTAGTTTTGTTTTGCTCATTTACTTTCATGCAATTTAGATATCATATTACTCAACTTGTTCATAATTGCTTCCCATAAGGTAGATTGAGCTGAAGGGTAAAGGATCAGAAGAGTTGAAGTAGTGTGATTAGTTTCCTTTATGCAATTTAGATATCATATTGCTTAACTTGTTCATGATTGCTTCCCATAAGGTAGATTGAGCTGAAGGGTAAAGGATCAGAAGAGTTGAAGTAGTGTGATTAGTTTCCTTTATGCAATTTAGATATCATATTGCTTAACTTGTTCATGATTGCTTCCCATAAGGTAGATTGAGCTGAAGGGTAAAGGATCAGAAGAGTTGAAGTAGTGTGATTAGTTTCCTTTATGCAATTTAGATATCATATTGCTTAACTTGTTCATGATTGCTTCCCATAAGGTAGATTGAGCTGAAGGGTAAAGGATCAGAAGAGTTGAAGTAGTGTGATTAGTTTCCTTTATGCAATTTAGATATCATATTGCTTAACTTGTTCATGATTGCTTCCCATAAGGTAGATTGAGCTGAAGAGTAAAGGATCAGAAGAGTTGAAGTAGTGTGAATTAGTTGCTTTGCTTTCAGTCTTTGAGTTGCTTTAAGTTTAGTTTTTACTTTCTTTTTATACAGCAGCAAGGATATTGGGTCTCATAGTCACTAGCTCATTGATTGGTTATTGCATTTTATTTTGATTGAAGTAGCTGCATATTTACACTTTTGTTTAAGTACTAATTCCATCAATAACATGTTTTAAGATCTTTTGAAGTGCTAAGTTTTGCAAGTTACCATTAGGGACATAGGCCTTGTCTTGAAATATCTATCCATACTTGTCCTTTAAAAGTATTCTTAAGACCTTAGAATAGGATTTCCATTTGCATTAGACACTTTAGGAAACCAACAAAAACAAAACCCCAAAACAAAATAAAATCTATAAAACAACGAAGTAAGAAAAAGGTTAACTAAGCACATATGGTGCACCACACTTCATCAGTTTACGATACCTGGATTGATAATTTATGTAGAGCAATTTAAGACGTTAAATTGACTAGACACAGGGCTTCCAAAGCATTTTTCCAACCAAGGCTTCCAGGAACTAGTAACTCAACCCAAGCTAAAGGAAACATGAGAGCCAATAAAAAAACAAAGAAATGAACGCACAACACCATGGCTATCCCGGAAATGGAAAGGCTAGTAAAATCCACTACCAATATAGTAAATCCTCCATGCCAATGACAAATCATGACCAATAAACCACATGCATATGCCATGCATGCCAAAACTAGTGAGGAAAACATACATGCAACTTGGTACCTACAAGCGAAACCCGTTGTAGTTGTTGATTCCGGTGTCCTCATGCGCTTTACTTCTATTTCTTTGCCTTCTTTCTCCAAGAATCAAAGTATTCCACACTCTCCAAGAGTGCTCCAAGAAAGCTCCAAGTGTCCAAGAGTACGAGAGAGAGAGAATAGAATGAGAGCTCCAAAACTCAACTGACAAAAGGTTACACTGACCAAGCCTGAGAAAACAACTTGCCAACTAATCCTCATAAGATTTTTATCAATGAGGCCTCTATTTTCTTCATTTTCCATTATTTTCCTTCATTTTCCTCCTCACATGCCACCTGTGACCTTTCACCTTCATTTTCTCCTAATTTCCATTATTTTCATAAATAAATGTGCCAAAAATGCCATTTTTCCTTTCCAAAACCTTTGCATTACCTTTTCCAAATTTCTTTAGCCATAATAACCGAAATGAACACCCACTATGATGTTTTTCTCACCATTCAGCTTGGAATACATGTCTCATGGCCATGGTCTTATATATTTTTACATGGATTTTTAACCAGGGTTGTTACATAAACTCAATTCTTATTTTCTCTTTCAATCTTCGAAATTACTCGTGTGAACATTCACAAGACAATACATAGGAAACAACGTAACCATTCAAATGAATACATAAACCATTATATTAAGCAACATGCATATATTGACACAAGAATTTTATGTGGAAACCCAAAGGGAAAAAACCACCAATATGTTTGTTTGTTACACAAAAATATCGTCATCATGATTATTTGCAGTCAGTATGGGTCCATCAAGACTTGTACTGTCTTCCTAAGCAAGTCTAAGACCTCAGCTCTTTAAGTCAAGCTTTGAAAATAAGAGAAAGACATTGAAAATCAATAAAAGCTCTGGTTCCGCACTTTCTCTCACTGTCACCTGCGGGCCCGCACCCTTTGTTCGTGTCAACTGTGTATCTGCACGCTCTGTCTGTAAAGGGGTGGGTGCGTACCCCTGTGAAAGTCAAAAGGCGCAAAGTTTATCTTAAAAAACTCACTTTGGGTAAAATCTAGAGGATTCTAGAAGGAATTTTGACGTGGATTGTTCGGTCTGAGGTGGTTCATGCATCCCAAAAGAGAAGGAGCTAATTCCTTGACTAAAGGAGCTATCCCTTTGAAGGAGGAACTAGTAACTTCCCTCCATTGCACTATAAATACATGCATTGGGGTGAGGACTAGAGAGGTTAGAAGCTGAACATTTTGAGGGTAAATGCTGGTGAAATTAAGACTTCGTAGTTGAGCTTAAGAGGAGAGATCACATACCTTTTTGGTTCCATTGGGGAGTGAGTGAAGCTTGTCAAAGTAGAGTAGACTTCTTGTTGGACCCTGGGAGGAGCTTGTACAGCGTCAAGGCAAAGGTTGTAAAGTTCTTCTTCTTTTGAATTAATACAGTCAAACTCATTTTTCTCAACAAGTATCTTATGCTATTTGTTTCATGGACTCCTTGACTTTCATGTTAAATATGTTTTATGCAATTGGTTTTTCAGGTGCTATTTAATTTGTTTGCCTTGTTTGTGTTTGCAGATTCGTGAAAAGGAGCTCATTTGGATCAAAGGAGCGAGGGCATCCACAAACTTGCAAAGGACCTAAGGTAGGCCCTAACAACACTTGTTTACCATTGTTTACAAAAGCATATTTAGAGAAAGATAGTGTCTAGTTGGTTTGCCTGTCATTAGGTCTTCTTTAGATTCTAGGAAGGTCTATCTTGTCTGCAAGATCGACTCATTCCGTGCGACAAAATGGCGACTCCACTGGGGACTTGATTGTTTTCCTTGTTTTTACTTTGACCTGAGAAAATGTATTTTTCGTTTCTGTTTTTGACTTGATGACTGTGGGATTGGGTGGAATTAGTTAATTTTGAATTAGTTTTTATTTTTCATAGTTTTGGGAGAGGTACGCACCCTCTGAATTAAGCACAGTGCGTACCTGTACGCACTTTTTCTTTGTGCACAGAGCGTGAACGCACCTGTGTAAATAGGTTGCCTGCGTACCCTATCAAAAGTTTGAGAAATTTTAAATTTTTCTCTTTTTTGTCAGTTTAGAATTTGTTTATAAGTTTTAGCAACTGCCCAGACCTGCTTGTTCCCTGTCAAAAACTTTCCTTCGTTTAATTTCACTAGTGTTAGGGTCTTAAGTGAATTTCCTAGGAGTTTTGCTTGATGGGCTTGTTTTTCAATTTGGTTGTGTAGTGGCTCTGAGCTTAGAAGCTGTAGGGACCTCAGATCGCATTGGTGTCTACCAATCTTCTTATGAGTCTAACCATTTATGAAATCTCCCCTTGTTGAGGAATGTGCTTTGTGTTTTCTCATTTCAAAATTTCGAAAAACTTGTATTTGAAAGTTTCGATTTTTCATTTTCAAAAAGAAAACGAAAGATTGATTGTTTTTTGACTAATTGTGATTCTGCATAAATTAGTCCTTAGCTCACATTTAGCTAAGTAAAACATCCTCAAAAAGACACTTTGTAAGCTTTGACTTCAAATAGGTTTTTATAGTTTGTAGAACTCAAGATTAGTCACTTTTATAGTTTTGAGTGTTTTATGAAAAATAAAAAAAATGTCTTTTGGAAAAAGTTTGTTTTTTGTAGTGATTGAGTGCTTTGAAAAGAAAAGGGAAATTTTTGTCAAATAACTAGTTGTCTCGTTTTGAGTGCTTTGGAAAGGAAAATCTCTTCTTTTAATTTGTTTAATTGAGAAAGATTTGTGCTTACAAAGTATTTGCATTCTCAAACTCTTTCTTAGTCTAGAAGTTCATCGAAGAGAAAAGATTGTTTAAATCATCTTAGGTGCATCTTTTTAGTGATTTCGAGTCGAGTCTTTACACCACGAGTTTCATCTCCACCACCTCTTGACTTAAACAAAAACCACTAAAATTAACGCTTAAAGTAAAATTCACCTAGTAACATTTTTATTTCTAGGGCTCTGATACACCAACTTAGCTTAGGCTAGTGTCTTGGAGTAGGAGAGTAATTAACTCTCCAAGACAGTAAAAACAAACAAGTAGCTGTATCTTGTGGTAGGAAGAAATCCAATTGTTGCATTTATGCTTTGGGAAAGCTCCTCTTAAAGGAGAAGCACAAGATCGTGTCCGAACCAGTGTGGGAATCAATCCTTCCTCATTGGGAACGACGCCAGATATTCACGTATTAAAAACGGTAAACCTCGGATTAACCATTGTCGAGGAGCCTGGGGTCACTTGTTGGTAAACCTTGGATTATTACAAGGAGCCTTCAAGGGGATTGAGCTTGCTACTCTGCCCTTGCATGCATATCGGATCGTAGACTGTTCCCCCAGGTGTATTTGTCTCAGTTGGTAGCCTTAGTGACCATATTCTTTAGGATTCTTCCTGAGGTGACAGTGGTGGGAAGATCCCACTGTACCTGGAGCAGACGTCGGCTAGACTCACTTGGATTTTCTGAGGGGTTCGCTTCACTCGAGACGGTTAAGTGGAGGAACTTGTGCCAGTCTATTCATTAAGCAGGTTGCCGGGGTAACTGTTCCAAACACCATTTCTGTACTGAATTCTGCGACGTTGGGCTTCATCACCAACTAGTGTTTTCGGTCCAGAAAGTTACTGTTTGTGTGTGTTTGATCTCTAGATTCTTTAGGCGTGTGATTCAAATTTGTTTGGTTCTTTAGAGACTTTAGGTGGTTTTCATTGAGATTTTACTTTGTTTTCGTGTGAAGTAGTTAAAGTTTTTAACTGTGGCTGAATTACCAAGACAGTCCCGTAGACTTCGGGGCCAGTCTCCTGAGTTTGTAACCGTGGCTGATTTATTGAGGAAGTCCCGTAGACTTCGTGGCCAACCTCCTGAAGAAGTCCCGAGCCAGCTTGAAGGCTTGAAAGTCCTTGTCACTCCTAGTGACAGTAAAGTTGGGTCACCTGAAGAAGGAGAGTCTTCATTGGTTGTACATCCTAATTACCAAACTCTAGTAACAGGTTATAATCCTAAATCTATTTTAGTTTCCGAACTTGCTGGTAGTTTTTCATCTGCTAGTGATATAGGTGAAGAACCTGAGATATCTGAACCTGCTAATCCAACATCAGGGTTTGTCTCTCCAACTTCTAGTGGTCCTGATTCACCTAGGGTAGAAAGAATAATCACGAAAATCTTCCTTCTGGACTTATTGCTATTGAAGAACTTGCTCTGGAAGAAGAAGTAGGCATCCCTATCCCTGAAAATCAACCTGTTATTGATCTAAGGGAGCGTGAATCAATTTTTTACAGTCCACCTAGGAGTACTACTTGGTATCTTTCTTTAACTAATTATTTGGAAAACCCAGGGTTAAGTTTTTCATCACCTCATACTCCTTATCATCCTAAAGTTTTTATACTCCTGTAAATATGTCAAGTCAGTCGTCCATGTTTACTCAATTCCCTGAATCCTTTTTGTACGGCGGTCCTTCTGTTCCCTCTGGGTATCAATCACTTTCTGGTACTTTTGCGGGAGCATCTCCTCAACCCATTGAACAAGGGTTATTAACTGGAAACAATGGTAATAAACCATTGAGCGTAGAAGACATTCTCATGATGTCAGGTTCTATTCCCAATTCTCAACCTCAAGTTGGCCAGTTACCGCCTGGGGGGCAGCCTCAATTAATGCTTGGGGGGCAACCTCAAGGAAAGTATGTACCTACGGTACAATATGTTCCTCAAGGTCAACTCCAGACTCAATATGTACCCCAAGGTCAACCCCAGTATCAATTTATACCTCAAGGTCAACCCCAGTATCAGTACGTGCCTCAAGGGTATCAACCCCAAGGTCAGTACTCGAACCAAGGTTTCCAACCACCCCAAGGTCAATCATATGTTCAAGGAACGAGAAATGTACCTTTGAATTATCAATCCTACCCTCACCCTGGTTATGGTCCCCCATATCCTCAACCTGTAATGGGTCCGTACCCTGGAGTGAATTTAGTGTGGGATCCATCGCAAACCCAACAGGTGTTGCAGCCAAGTGTACAGTTGTCATCTCAAACTGGACAACCCTTAGTTTCTGGTACACCCCAGCAACCAGTCTAGTCTAACGTTCAAACTTCTGTACCTTCGGTAGTTTCTCAGTCAGGGCCTACTCCGCCTTGTACTCCATCTCAAATGACTGCTGCAACTACCGCAACATCTGTTCAATCTACCCCACCTACTTCTGGAGTATCGACAGCTTCGGTTTCTATTGTTCCTATATCTACTCCTCAGACATCTTTACCACCGTCTGGATCTACGATTCAAACTACGGTTCAGATACCTATAGGACAACCTGGTTTAAGTACGGTTGTCACAAGTCAACCACAATTCACTTATCAACCGTACCAGGGACAGTACCAATTCGGTCCTGCTGTGCAGCAGCCAGTCTATCAGTATCAACCGTACCCTGGGTACACTTATCAACAACCTCAACAACCCCAGTACGGTCCGGTTAATCCTGGTTTTCCGGGAGGATACAATATCCCGAACGCAATTCCTATTCCAAGTTATCCCGGATATCCTCCTCCTGGGGCTAGTCTCATGACCCAGAGTTTTAGAGATCCTAATCGGCAGTTACCATTTATCGCAACTTTGGACTTACCAGACTTGTCGCGCCTAACGAACGATCCTATTAATTATCTTCCGTTTTGGCCGCCAATGCCAAATAAGTTGCCCAGTGACATTCCCAAGTTCGAAGGTAAATCAAGAGAGGACCCGTCGAATCATGTGATGACTTACCATCTCTGGTGTGCGTCTAACTCCATTTCAGATGATTCGATCCGTCTTAGACTTTTCTAGCACACTCTGATTGGTCTCGCGGCCAAGTGGTACATTGAGTTACCGCGAGGCACTTTTTATAATTTTAGTCAATTAGCTACCTCATTTTTAACTCATTTTCAGTTACCAGTCAGATATGACAATGGCACAGAATTACTAACTTCATTAAAGCAATCGAAGTCCACTTATATTTCCGATCATATTCATGCATGGAGACATTGACGGAGTTTAGTGAAGGTATTTATTCCGGATCAAATTTTGGCTGAGTGGTTTGTAAAATCTTTGTTGCCAAAGATCACTGAAGTTGTGGCTAAAGCCGGAGTTGTTACTGAGGAGAAAGTGATTGCTCAAGCACAGTACCTTGACTTGGTCTATACTCAGTCAGGTACGTTACACGAAAAGATCCCCGATCTTCCCAAGTCAAATCAAATCGCTGCAGCTCCTTCAGGATCTCATGCCGCTGACGGCATGATTGGTACGGTTAACACTAAAAGCAAGAAGAAGTCTTCCAAGAATTCTTCTCCTATCATAACCTTGCCTGATTCCCCAACAGGAGATTCTTCTGCAGAAGTTTCCGCCGATATTCACATTGTAGAGTCATCTACAGCTAAATCAAAATCTGGTGGTAAGAAGAAAGGAAAAAAGAAGAATAAAACAGACAAAAATTCAAAGGAGAAACCTGAAAAGGCGGAATCTAATGATGAAAAGCGCAAACCTCGTTATCCTTGTCTCATTTGTGACGAAGATCATTTTACAAGAGACTGCCCTCATCGTGCAGAGGTTGCGAAGATTGTCAAAGGTTCCCAAACTCTTGCTGTCTTGAAGGATCCATTTCCAAGTCAAGACAACAAGATGATAGGTTCATCCTCAAATGCCAATGAGGAACCCATATTGATGATGTCCCATGTAAGGATTGCGACTCGATCGCAAGATTATGGTAGTAAAAGTCCTGTTGATGGTAAAGAAGCAGAATCTTCTCATTCTAATCCATCAACCTTAGCTCCCGGTTCCGATCCACTACAGATCGAGAAACCTAACCCGGACTTAGTAATCAAACCGCCCGCCAAGGGTATACTTCGAAAGTTTGCTTTCAATCCACATGCAAGAGTGGGTCAGAATTATAACATTGTTGAGGATTTAGCTGTTTCACCCTCAGCAATGTCGGCTTTGGAAGTGCTGCAATCATGTCCAGCACAGCGTAAATTACTTTTGTCGGCTATAGGAGCTGTTGACGTTCAGGACCCGAACCTAATAATTTTCGATCTAGAAAATAGTACACCGCATCTCCCTCATCAAATGGCTTTCCAGATCCCAGTGATAGTCAAAAACAGGCCTATTCATCGGACTGTAATTGATGAGGGAGCCTCAATGTGTATTATGTCGATACAGTGTTGGAGATCGCTTGGTTCTCCTTCACTAAATCAATCCCCGACAATTCTTAAGGCCTTTGATGGCCGTGGGTTTCATCCTTTTGGCATTCTACAGGATTTGCCTATAGGGGTTGAAGGAAAAACCGTTAGTCTAGATGTGGAGGTGGTTGATGCCCCTCTAGATTACAACCTTCTCTTGGGTCGAAGTTGGTCTTACGCTATGACAACGGTCGTTTCATCGGTCTTTCGTGTAATAAAGTTTTCACATAATGGAAAGATCGTAACCATAGACCAGCTGGCTTACTTTTCATCCGACTCAGCCTCTTCAGAGAGTATTCAGCATGTCGGTAAAACGACTATCCCGTATAAGGATGTTGGAGTAGGACTAGTTAAAGATGTCGGTTTACTGGGAACTTTTCCTTTTCCTCCAATCAACGCATCGTCTTCATTTGCTTCCATTCATATGATTACATCAAACACCATTGTTTATGATGATCCTTGGATCATTCCTTCTGAATCTGAGATAGACTCATTTGGTGATGCTATGCCTTTGAGTCCATATGAAATTGCCTATAAAGCCGTGCAGTCTTTTGCCGACCCATCTTCAACCGAAACTGACTTAATGGATGTGGTCCATGAGGAATCACTTTTCACATCAAGCTTGGACTCGACTACGTTTCCTGAACTTGTTCACTCTGATGAGCAAATTCGTGAAATCCTATGTGTAGATGATTTACCATGGGAAGATCTCCATCATAGATCTTCGTTCTTGCCCGAGAATGATCATTTTGAAAATGATTTTCCATCAATATTTACGACTGAATATGTCAAGGAACCTCAGAATCCAATGAAACATCCTGATTCAGAGTTGAATTTGGGAAACATCTCCCGAACTGTTCCTATTGACATTTCGGTTAAGCTTGGAATTGTTGAGAACATTCATATAGGTGCCTCGTGTACAGATGACGAAATTCAAATATATAAGGCCCTATTTCAAGAATTTCGCGACGTGTTTGCCTGGTCTTATGAGGAAATGCCAGGAATTGATCCCACGATTGTTGTTCATGAGATCAAGACTTACCTAGACGCTAAACCCGTCCGGCAATGTTTGTGTCAGATTCACCCAAGAAAAGCTGCTGCAATTAAAGCAGAAGTTGAAAAACTGTTGAAAGCAGGTTTCATTTATCCGATCCCGTTAACGGATTGGGTATCGAATATTGTTCCGGTTAACAAAAAGCAGGGAACAATAAGAATATGCATCGATTATAGGGACATTAATCGAGCCTGTCCAAAGGACAATTACCCAACTCCCTATATCGATCAAATCATTGATGATTGTGCCGGCAGCGAAATATTTTCCTTTATGGACGGTTTTTCCGGATACAATCAAATCAACATTCTACCTGCCGATCAAACAAAAACGGCTTTCACTTGTCCATGGGGGACATTTGCTTATTGCAAATTACCTTTTGGGCTCAAGAATGCCGGAGCAACTTTTCAAAGGGCGATGTCTTATGCGTTTCATGACATCAAGCACATTGTGCAACCTTATCTCGATGACTTGCCTGCTCATTCATTACATCGAGCTGATCACCTTGTCCATTTACGAGCAATCTTTATGAGGTGTAGGCATTATCGGATTCGGTTGAGCCCACACAAATGTGTCTTCTGTATAGAAACAGGTCGATTGCTGAGATTTGTAGTTTCGAAAACCGGCATTCGCATTGATCCCTTGAAGGTCGAAGCTATCATCAATCTGCCTCCTCCTTCGAGTCTTCGCCAACTCCAAAGTTTGCAGGGGAAAGAAAACTTTTTACGACGATTCATTCCTAACTACGCCGAGGTTACAAAGGGTTTTACCCGGTTGTTAAAACAGAATACTCTATTCTATTGGGATGAGATAGCTCAGAAATCTTTTGATGCACTCAAACACGCGTTGACCCATGCACCGTTGTTGCATCCTCCCAACTACAACCAGGATTACTTCTTGTATCTCGCCACCTCTCATTCCACCATTGGAATGGTCTTAGTTCAGGAAGATGAATTCGCAAGTGAACATGTGATATATTACCTTAGTCGAACGTTAAATCCAACTGAGCTAAAATACTCACATGTGGAGAAATTGGCATTGGCAGCTGTTCAAGCTGTCCAACATTTTCGTCACTACATTTTACTTCGTAAAACTACAATAATTTCAGATTGCAACCCTATGATCTACATTTTGACAAAGCAATTGTTAGGGGGCAAGTACTCTAAATGGATTGTTATCCTGCAGGAGTTCGACTTGGAGTTTGAGAAATCCAAGTCTAAGAAATCTTTAGTTTTTGCGGAGTTAATGTGTGACTTCCCGCGTGTTGACACGGAAACTGTGGCGGAGGAGCCCATTGCGGACGAATCCTTGTTTCTAATCAGCACTGTAGATCCGTGGTATGGGATATCATCGTCTATCTCCAGACCCAATCCTTTCTGCCAGAAATTTCAAAATCGGAACGTCGGAAAATACGATTCCACTCCCAACAATACAGGATTATTGGAGATACTCTTTATCGCCGTGGGGCGGACTTGGTTTTTCGACGTTGCTTAACTCACGAGGAAGCTGAAAGGGTTCTAAATGACTGTCACTCTGGAGCGTGTGGCGGTCATATGTCTGGGTATGCCACAGCCCAAAAGATATTGCGCGCTGGCTACTTCTGGCCGTCATTATTTAAAGATTGTATTAACGCGGTCCGAAAATGCCACAACTGTCAAGTGTTTGATCGAAAGATGCGCACTCCACCTGCTCCTCTCCACCCTATAATTTCCGTTGGTCCTTTTTCCAAATGGAGTATCGATTTTATTACATGTAACCCTCACTTGGCCGGGGGGCATGCGTATATCATCCTTGCGGTAGATTATTTTACTAAGTGGGCCGAGGCGATGCCTACATTTGAGGCAGACGGCAAAATAGCTGCAATTTTCATATTCAATCATATAATTGCTAGGTTTGGTGTCCCACAGGCGATTATCACTGATCATGGGCGTCATTTTCGAAACATTATGATGACCGAACTTACAGGCCAGCTTGGTTTACGTCACGATAGTTCAACTCCTTATTATCCACAAGCTAACGGTCTGGTTGAGTCCATCAACAAAGTTTTAGTTATCATGATCCGACGAATCATTGGCATTCATCGGTCGAATTGGCACAACATGCTATTTTCAGCGCTTTGGGCGTACCAAACCTCAGTGAAAACATCAACAGGGTTCACTCCTTTCCAGCTAGTCTATGGTTTGGAAGCTGTGTTACCCATTGAATGCGAAATCCTGTCACTGCAAATGGCCATCGAATTACTTCCAGCCACTTCCGAAGAGGAAAAGCGTTTGTTATACTTGGCTCATTTAGATGAGAATCGACGTGATGCTGCATTGGCAATTGAGACTCACGCAAAACGAATGAAAGCTCAGTATGATCGAAATGTGACCCCTCGAAATTTTTCGGAAGGAGACCTAGTGTTATTGTATGATCAAGCTAATGATAAATTAGGCGCTGGAAAATTCGTTCCTATGTGGCATGGTCCCTATATTGTCAAGCGAAAACTAGCAAAAGGGGCTTATGAATTGGTAGACTTTGACGGAGACTCTTTAGGTAAACCCAGAAATGGTCTTTACCTGAAGAGGTATTATGCTTAAAAGATGGGTATGGAGATTTTAGTTAGGTTAGTTTTTCTTTCTAGCTGGTGTGTTTTAGTTTAAAAAGTGTGCCTAGTGTTGAGCCTCAAACCTGCACCTTCTTATACGCCCTCTCAGCCTTCCTTTTCCACTTATTGCATCCACCCAGCTGTTAAATCATTGCGTTGTAGTTTAAAAAGAGCTCTTTACATGGTTTTCTGACTATACTTATGACTGTTGTTTGGTTTAGTTTTTTTTGTTCATGCAGCTGCGGAAACTTGTCAGTTTCCGCAGCCAGCGCAGGTTTCCGTAGCCAGCACAGGATTCCGCAGCTATTTTGTTAAAAGTTGTGCTACAGGTGTCCCATAAAGAAACGAGCCACATGGACAAGCTCCAGGTGACGGATACATGGAACGTGTCCCTTCGAAGCAGCGAAATCATCCATGGAAGATCACGGTCAACGAAGGTAAAAGGCAGAGCTAACCAAGGAGTTCAGCGGTGGCACATCTCTGTTTTGAGCACGTGAATGTTACGTGGCACAGTCCTCAGCTCACAAAGACACCAGCACACCTAGAGATCACTTCTGTAACCGGAATCTAACAGCAACCACTCCAGAGATTTAATAAACATGATGACAGTTATGCTAGATCTCGGCTGAAGGGATCTACGTGTCTTTAGAAACACAGTCAATAGCATAGGAGTTAGTTAGCCAGTTTCAGCATTTTGTCATTATAAATAATGCATCGATGAACGCTGTAAAGAGGTTTTTTCCTTGATATGTAAATTCTGAACTGTTGTGTTATCACCCCACTGTTTATATATGTTGTTGTTTTAATATATGAGAAGACTTTTCTGAGTTTATTTGTGTGACTACTTGTTGACCGGCTGAAGTGGTAGAGGGCCCCTGCGCGCTGAAGCCTTGTGAAGTTTTCATTTGGTTTTATTATGTTCTTGTATCATTAGCTTGTACATAACACATTGTTTGATGTTTCTTAACTCACTTCTGTTTAGATTTTCACCTCTGTTTTCTTATAATTGTCAACTAATCAGTGCTTTTCTGTAGGTTTTCTTAGGCAGCCCGGGCAAATTTTCATCTTTTTGATAACTATTGGCATATGAGATCATCTTGTCCTTCCTGCTAACTTTCATTTTTTGAAGTTTAATTTCAGCACTATCCTTTTCAAGTTGTGATTTGCTTACTTATTTTTTTTGTTATTTAGATATCATATTGCTCATCAATTTATGGTTTCTTTCTATAGTGAAGTGACTCTATTAGCAAGAAATCATAATATTACTAACCGCAGTGTGATTTAGTTATCATATTGCTTAAACTTATTCATGATTGCTTCCCACAAGGTAGATTGAGCTGAAGGGTAAAGGATCAGAAGAGTTGTAGTGTGATTAGTTTCCTTTCTGCAATTTAATTTCTTTCAATTTAGCTATCATATTGCTTAAACTTATTCATGGTTGCTTCCCACAAGGTAGATTGAGCTGAAGGGTAAAGGACCAGAAGAGTTAAAGTAGTGTGACTAGTTTCTTTTATGCAATTTAATTTCTTGCCATTTAGATAGCATATTGCTTGACTTATTCATGATTACTTCCCACAAGGTAGATTGAGCTGAAGGGTAAAGGATCTGAAGAGTTTAAGTAGTGTGAATTAGTTGCTTTGCTTTTGGTTTGAGTTGCTTTAAGTTCAATTTTTACTTTCTTTTCATTCTGCAGCAAGGATATTGGGCCATTGTCACTAGTTCACATTTTGATGCATTTACTTTCTCTTAAGAATTGATTTCAGTTTAGTTGTTCTAAAGCTTTCTTCTTGAGCACTTTCAAGTTTGAGAAAATCACCATAGAAACCATCATCACCGTCCATATTTCATATTTCACTTTCACTCTCACCATCACACATTAGAGAAAGATAAATCCAAAAATAAACTAAAAACTCAAAAACGACAAAAGATTAAGGAAATGGTTATCTAGTACATATAGTACACTTCACTTCGTCAGTTTACGAACCCCGGATTGACATTTTAAATAGCAATTTAGATCACACTAAATTGACCAAACATTTTGGCGCCGTTGCCGGGGAAGTGAAACTAGGTAGCCAATTTCTTAAAAAAAAAAAACAAGAAAATTTCAAGGAAGGAAAATTGATAACCTCTCAAAGTATGCTCTCCTCTTGCACTTAGTGTGATCTGGAGGATCAGAAAAGAGAAAGTTATTGGTTTAATAGTTTCTTGAGTATGCTCTCTTATTGCACCTAGAGTGACTTGGAAGATCAGAAAGAGAATTATTAGCCCGACTTGAAGAAAAATAAAAAATGACATGCGTAGAGCAAGAGATTCTAGGGGAAGGTTTTTAGCTAGAGCCAAGAGTTCGATTTTTACAACTCCATCTACTTCAAGGAATAGACAAGAGACACCTCCATCATCTCCAACTTACACTCCTAGCCCTAGGATTCCTGGAATTCAAGAGGCAGTAGTTGACTCTCCCACACCTTCCATCGAATCTGAATTAGAAAGAGATCCTTTCTTTCCTTCTACAGAGAGACAAATTGTAATTGAAGAAGTAGAATCATCTGAAGAAGAAGAGGGAGAAACTCCTTCTCGTTCACCCTTAGTAGAGGAACCAGAGGACTCTGAAGTCTCCAGGGAAACTACCATGACAGAGGAAGGAGCAACTGGATTTGGTAGAGGTATAGGAGGAGGAGGAAATAATGGAGGAGGTAGAGGTAACATTGGGGGAAATAGGGATGGAGATAACTCATTCGGATTTCCTATAGTCGATGAGGACTCCCGAGCCACAATGAAAAACATCTCACCATCTGTCCTCCCAAACTTCCATGGGTTAAGAAATGAGGACCCTGAAACATTTCTATTTGAGTTTGAGGTCGTGTGTCGAACTTATGATTATCTGGAAGACTCTCAAAAACTCAAACTGTTTCCTTCAACATTGAAAGGAGCAGCCTTGAAATGGTTCATGGGATTACTCACTCAATCCATTAGGACTTGGAATGATATGAAACAAACATTTTTGGATAGGTACCTGGATTATTGTATGCCCACCAATCACAAGGATGAGGTATTCAAGATGGTGCAAAGAGAAGATGAAAACTTGGAGGATTTACTTGAAATATTCCAATACAATCTAAAAAGAGCAAAGATGAGTAATTTAGATGAGGAGACCTTGAAAGCCCTTCTATTAAAAGCCATTAGAGATGAATGGATAGATATTTTGAACATGATGGGGAAAGGAGACATACCTCAACTTCCACTTCATGATATAGCAGAGCTATGTGTCCATCTCTCAAGGGGGAAATCTAAAACTCAAAAAGGGCCTAGAGATCCTTCTCTCATCAGAGCAAACAAATCTGCAACTGGATCAGTAAGTAGGGCTGAGATTGGCAACATGCTTGATGAATTCAAGACTGACATCTTAGGGAGTCTTAGTGAGCAACTAGACACTCTTAAGATTCACAATAAGCAGAAAGCAGAAGCTGAGGCTTTGGCCATCTTTTGCCCAAAGTGTAGAAAGAAACATGCTCTAAGGGAATGTCCCTTGGATGCAAAAGTTGTAGAAACATGTGTAATTTGTTCAGAGAATCATGAGACCAAGGATTGTCCTTCAATTCCTGGGCTCAAAGTTGTCTTTCAAGAAGATCCAAATACAATTGAGTCTCTCTGTTTTGTTGCAAGGAGACCTTGGCAGGGGCAACAAAATCAAGGGTTTAACAACTCTATGAATTTTCAACCCCCACCAAATTGGAATGCTTGGCAACAACCTTGGTCCCAACCTCAAAATCCTTTTCAATCATGGGTACAAGGTATGCAAAATCCTTATGGGAGATTTGCTCAATTTTATCAATATCCTCCATCTTTTCAAAACCAACAAGCTCCACAACTTCCAAATCAAAATCCACAATTATCATTGCCATTTCAACAACAACAACAACCTTCTCAACAGAATCCAAATTCTCAACTCTTGCTTCAATTCCAACAAAAGTCAAATAAACTTCCTTCTCAGCCATTGCCAAACCCAAATAACAAAAACCCTCAAAATGCTTACATGATGGAAGGTCAACAATTTCTTGCCTATATGATTGTTCCTCTCAATGATGTACAACTCAGATCAGGTAGAGTCCTAGATAAGCCTTCTATAGATGCTCAAAAGCAAAGCATTTCTGAGGAAGAATCTCTTGAAGCCAATAAGGGTTCTGAAGCATCTCTTCAAAACCCAAGCACTCAAAAAGAAAAAGAAAAAGAGTTAACCCCCACAACTCCTATAGTTGAGCAACCTGCATCTTCATCCACACCTCCTTTTCCTGAAAGATTACAAATTGACAAAGGGGTAGAAAAACAAATCTTGTTGCCTGACTATGAATTTCTAGATGAATTGAAGAATGTCTGTATCAAGATTCCCTTGTTACAAGCCATTAAAGAGATTCCTATTCTAGCGAAAACAATAAAGGAGTTGAGTCTTAAAAGACCAGGAAGGAAACCAAGAGATACAAGAAGAATCCACCTGGTAGGAAAAATTGCAGATATCATGATGGGAAAAATTACTATGCAGAAGTATGTAGATCCCGGTAGTCCAATTGTCAAAACACATATCAATGGGGTAGAAATACCAAATACTTTGATTGATTTAGGGGCTGCTATTAACATCATGAGTAGATAGACTATGGAACAGCTAAAACTTCCTAATCTTCTTTTTACACCTACTTTATTGCAACTTGCAGATCGATCAATTATTAAACTAGATGGTGTATTAGAAGACATTTCAGTCTCCTTAGACTCTTGGGAATATCCAGTAGATTTCATGATTTTAACTCCCAAGAGTAATTTAGGAGGACATCCTCTCATCTTAGGAAGACCTTGGCTAGCCACAGCTGATGCTTTTATCAGTTGTAGGTCTGGGGATATGTATATTTCTAATGGTAATTCGACAAAGAAGTTCAATCTGTATCCTCCAGCAAAAGAAATTACAAAAATAGGAGATAATGAGTGGATTGATGATGAAGATACTATACAACCTGTCTTTACCATTTCTGAGATCAGTGAAGATAGTCAAATTCTGAACACATTAGAAAACTTTGAACCATCTTCAGAATATGACCACACACAATTTCAGTTGGATTCTGACATTGAGTGTCTATTATCTAGACAAATGTCTCTTTTCTCTATGGAAGAGTTTGGTAGTTCCACCATTGAGATTTTTCCAGGAAAAACATTGAATATCAACAAAAACTTGGAAAAATCACAACAGGAAGAGCTAACCAAAATCTTGCAAAAACATTCTACTGCATTTGCATGGGAGTATACCGATATGAAAGGTATTGGCCCTAAGACTTGCATTCATCACATCTACATTGAGGAAAATAGTAGACCAATCAGACAACCTCAAAGAAGGATGAATCCAAACCTTAGGGAGATAGTGAAAGAAGAGCTCCAAAAGTTACTTAATGTAAACTTCATTTATCCAATTTCAGATAGCCGGTGGGTTTCTCCTTTGGTTATAGTACCTAAAAAGAATGGTAAATGGAGGGTTTGCATTGATTACAGAGAATTGAAAAAAGCAACTTTGAAGGATCACTTTCCTTTACCCTTTATTGATCAGGTATTAGATACTTTAGCAGGCAAAAAGTATTTCTCATTTTTGGATGGTTTTAGTGGTTACAATCAGATTCAGGTAGCACCTGAAGATCAGGACAAGACCACATTTACTTGTCCATGGGGAACTTTTGCTTACCGAGTACTTCCTTTTGGATTATGTAATGCACCCGTAACATTTCAAAGGGCAGTACTAGGAATCTTTTCTGATCTAATTCATGATTGTGTAGAGGTTTATATGGATGATTTTACAGTTTATGGTAATTCATTTGAAAAGGCATTAGAAAATTTGGAAAAAGTCCTTATAAGATGTAAAGAAACAAACCTTTCATTAAGTCATGAGAAATGCTTTATGATGTTTACTGAAGGGATTGTTTTAGGACATCATATTTCAGGGGATGGGATTAAAGTTGATAGATAAAAAGTTGAAGTCATCTCCAAGTTGCCTATTCCAAATTGTCAAAAAGATGTTAGAAGTTTTCTTGGATTTACTGGATATTATAGAAGATTTATTGAAAACTTCACCAAAATAGCATCTCCACTCTTCAAATTACTTACAAAAGACTGTGAATTCAAATGGGATCTTGATTGTCAATCTGCATTTGAAACTTAAAAAACAAGAATATCTGAAGCACCCATTTTGAGAGGGCCAAATTGGAAACTTCCTTTCCATATTTCTACAGATGCTTCAGATACAACTCTAGGAGCTGTGTTGGGTCAAAAGGATTTAGTTCCTTATGCCATTTACTACACCAGTAAAAATTTGACTCCCACTGAGTTAAATTACACTGTGACTGAAAAAGAATTCTTAGCTGTTGTTCATGCAATCAACAAGTTTAGACATTATATAACAGGCTATGAAACTTTTGTCCATACTGATCATTCTGCAATTAGATATCTCATGAACAAACCTGTTACTAATGGCAGAGTTACAAGATGGCTTTTACTTTTACAAGAATTCAATATTACTGTGTTAGATAGACCAGGGAAACAAAATACAGTAGCTGATTTCTTGTCTAGAATCCAAAATACTAACGAAGATTCTCCTGTAGAGGATAAGTTTCCAGATGAATATTTGTTTGCAGTAACTACTAAGACTCCTTGGTATGCAGATATTGCTAACTATTTGGTTACAGGGAAGCTACCTCCACACTTATTTCCTAATGAGAAAAGGAAAATTATTCAGGAGAGTTCAAATTATTCATGGATTTCTAATGAATTGTTTAAGACAGGGCTAGATTGTGTGATCAGAAGATGTGTTCGGGAAGATGAAATACCTGACATCCTCAAGGCATGTCATGATGAACCATGTGGTGGACACTTTGCTGACAAGAGGACGGCCTATAAAATCCTTTCTTTAGGATATTATTGGCCTTCTCTCTTCAAAGATGCAAAACAATATGTCAGAAGGTGTGACAGCTGCTAGAGAGTTGGGAGACCGACTCTTTCAAATGAAATGCCATTACAGCCACAGGTACTCATCGAACCCTTTGAAAAATGGGCTTTAGATTTCATTGGACCCATTAATCCACCATCTAGACAAAAGAAATATATATTGGTTTGCACTGATTATGTCACTAAATGGGTAGAAGCCAAGGCATTGCCTTCTGCCACTGAAAATTCAGTTGTTCAATTTCTTTTTGAGGATATTTTTACTCGTTTTGGTGTCCCAAGAGAAATTGTGACAGATCAGGGAAGTCAATTCACATCTAACTTGATGGAGAAGCTGATGGAAGAATACAAAATCAAGCACAGAAAATCTACTCCTTACCATCCTCAAGCAAATGGTCAAATGGAATCTACAAACAAAGTTCTTGAGAGCATCATCACCAAAACTGTTCATCTCCACAGAAGAGATTGGGCAGAAAGGCTTCCTGAAGCCTTATGGGCCTACAAAACTACCTGGAGGAACACAACAGGACATTCTCCCTATGAACTTGTTTATGGGAAAGAAGTCCTGCTCCCCATTGAGTTCCAAGTCAAGACTTTCAAGATGGCAGTTCAGTTGGGGATGAATCTATCAGAAGCCCAAAAGCACAGAATGGAGCAGCTGAATGAGCTAGATGAGATCAGACAAGATGCAATTTTAAGGACTGATCTAGCTCAACATCAAAGAACTAAGTGGCATGACAGATATATTAAAGAGAGAAAGTTTTAAGAGGGAGATTGGGCTTTACTGTTTGATTCCAAGTTTAAAGACTTCAAAGGGAAGTTTCAGACTCATTGGCTTGGGCCATATGAGATTGATAAAGTCTTTAACAATGGAGCAGTAAGAATCAAGACCATTGATGAATTTCAGACTCCTCTTATTGTGAATGGCCACCGATTGAAAATTTATCATAAGCCACTTTCAAAAGAGGAGTTTGTCAAAATGTTCCAAGAGAATTCTGCAATAAGGCTCGTGGAGAAGAATCCTTCTCTCCCACCAGCCTAATCTTGTTTCTTTCAGTTTTTGAAAAAAAAAAAGAAAAAAAATGTGTATAAGCCTGAAAACCAATCCCAGATTGGCAGTCTTATGCAGAAAATATAGAGTGAAAATCAAGGACACCTGACACTCTATATTTTCCAAAAAAAAATCTCCTCTCCTTCTCTTTCCATCTTCACTTCATCCCACTTGTCATTTCACTTCACCTCCATCTCATTTTCATCTCCATTTCACTTCATTCCACTTCATTTTCATTTCATTCCACTCATTCCATTTCATTTCATTAATAAAAACCCCTTTCAGGACTATTTTCATTCAGTTAGTTCTTCTCTAACTATCTTTGTGCAGTTAAAGGGGTGTTGTCTCAGTTTCCGCAGCTAGGAAACCGTTTCCGCAGCCAGAAGCAATTTCCGCAGCCAGAAACGATTTCCGCAGCCAGCATCACTCTGTTTTCAAAAATACAATCATATGTTAGTGCCATAATCATGAAATGCAGGTGTGATTGAGCTAAATACATGGGGCATCTCCAAGATATCAAAGAAGAGCAACTGGTTAGAAGCCTTGAGCAAGAATTGACAAAGTTTCCAAAGGTATGATCAAAAATCTTTATCAAATGACAATTCAAGTCATAATTACGTATAGTTATTAAACCATAACAGGCTCTCCTATGTGCAATGATTTGATATATTAGCCCACTATCACTCTTATTCCGCGATGTCACTCCACACACCTCGCATTTATCTCCCTAACGGTCTCATGATTACTCCGAGTTTGAACTCAAATGTGACTGCACTTCTAGTTATTACCCGTACTCTTGAGACATGACCTATTGTGCTACGGCTCTTCCCAGCTGTAATTTCCGCAGCCGTCTGTTGAGACGTGTAAAATCTCATACACAGTCATCCAACTCGAAAGAATCTTGCCGTTACTCCACCGCTTATCACTCCACTCATACTCCACTTATATCATACTCCTTGCATGCGTCCACATTTCATTTTATGAACTCGTTTATCACTGCTCACTCACTGTTCCTCCCGTAATTCGGGTATTTCCATTCACTGTTCTCTATTTCCAACTGCCGTCACTACAGTTTGCTCTAAACCCTGACTACCGTCATTACAGTCTATCCTAAACCCTGAACAGAGCTATTTTTTTTTTCCTTAACCCTCACACGCAGAAGAACTCTCAGTGGAATTTAAAACAGAAGATGGGAAAATTACTGAGAGCTGAGCCGAAAGGACCGAAATACTTGGAGGGTTATCCTCAAGTTAAGGAATTGCTGAAGAAAGTCAGATGGCTACGATTTATCCAGAAGTTTAAAGGCTATAACAAGGAGGTGACTAAAGCTTTTGCAAGGTCGTTTAATGGACAAATAGTGGAGGTTGGAGATTTAAAATTCACAGTGACCGAGGCCACAGTAGCAGCTGCCACAGGCCTACCTCAAGAGGGTGAAAGGTGGTTTAAAAATAGAAGTGTGGACGATCAAATATGGAGAACCATGCTACAAAACCAAGGTATGGATACCACTGTATTCACAAGAGGCATCCCTGTTCATGTATTAAAAGAGGAATGGTCTAGTCTACTGTTAGTCATTCAGAAATTTATCACGTGTGAAGGTCGTTTTGGCTCTATGTATATGTATCATGTCAAACTGATGATGAATTTCATGGACGGTCACACTCTTAATTTGCCTCATTTTCTGCTATCAAGTTTGAAAAATATGAGTTTTACAGTTTAAAAACATGTAAGCAATATTGAACCTCATCTTTACCACCATGGACTCATCAAAATTCTTATTGAGGATCAGTTGAAGAAAACTAAGGATACATGGGAGCAATTCTTAACAAGAAACTACTTCCAAGAGCCGTCTGAGGCCTCTGGAAGCAGTCCACCAAAAATTCCAAGGAAAAGTAGGAGGAAAGAAAAAAGCATTACAATCCAAGACTCCCCTACAATAGAAATTCAAGAAACAGTCCAAAAAGGAAAAGAAGATAGAGCTAGAAGTAAGAAACAGAAGAAGGAAAAAGGCAAAAGGACTATCCAAGAAGTCTATCCATCCCCTGAGCAATCCATAGAAGAGGATTATCAACCTCTGTCAGAAATATTAATAGATCTTCAAGCTGCTACCATAGCCAAGAAAAAGCAAAAATGAAAACAGAGTGCACAAGAGAAGAGTACTAGTTCATACTTAAGAAGGAGCACTAGGCTAAAAGGGAAGGGGAATAAAACCAAAGAAAAACAGTCTCACTTTATTGATTTAGATGAAGAGACACTTGAGAAATCTCCAACTCAGCCAAGCATTGAGTCAAGTCCTCCACGTGAGGAAAGCCCTTTTCGGCCGGAAAGAGAGAGCAGTCCTCCTTCACCAGAATTTGAGTTTAGGCCGAGAAAGACACCTGAGGTAGATTCTAATCAGCAAGAGGCATACAATTACCTGGAAACCTTAGAACAATCAGCTGCAGGACCAAGTACCTCTCTGCCACCTGATGCACAAGTTCAGTCTTTGAAACAGGAAATATTTGAGTTAGAAGTCCTAAATAGGCATATCATACAAGAAAATGAAGCACTCAAAGAGCAGAGTAAAGTAGACAAGATTGTCCATGATAATACTATGCTCCATTTAGGACTGTGGCAAAAGAAAAATAGAAAACTGAAGAAGAAGTGCAAAAAGTTAAGCAGAGCATTGATTAACCTCAAGTTCAAATGCCTAGTCAGGAAGCCAAGGATGATGTTAGCATCAAGGAAGAAGAAAAGAGGGCTAGATGTCCTTGCAGAAGCATCAGAACACATGGATTAGAGGGAAATAACTCAATTTTGGTTGCATGAGGACATGCAACACCTTCATAGTGGGGGTATGTTGAGCCTCAAACCTGCACCTTCCTATACGCCCTCTCAGCCTTCCTTTTCCACTTATTGCATCCACCCAACTGTTAAATCATTGCATTGTAGTTTAAAAAGAGCTCTTTACATGGTTTTCTGACTATACTTATGACTGTTGTTTGGTTTAGTTTTTTTTGTTCATGCAGCTGCGGAAACTTGTCAGTTTCCGCAGCCAGCACAGGATTCCTCAGCTACTTTGTTAAAAGTTGTGCTACAGGTGTCCCATAAAGAAACGAGCCACATGGGCAAGCTCCAGGTGACGGATACATGGAACGTGTCCCTTCGAAGCAGCCAAATCATCCATGGAAGGTCACAGTCAACGAAGGTCAAAGGCAGAGCTAACCAAGGAGTTCAGCGGTGGCACATCTCTGTTTTGAGCACGTGAACGTTACGTGGCACAGTCCTCAGCTCACGAAGACACCAGCACACCTGGAGATCACTTCTGTAACCGGAATCTAACAGCAACCACTCCAGAGATTTAATAAACATGATGACAGTTACGCTAGATCTCGGCTGAAGGGATCTACGTGTCTTTAGAAACACAGTCAATAGCGTAGGAGTTAGTTAGCCAGTTTCAGCATTTTGTCATTATAAATAACGCGTCGATGAACGCTGTAAAGAGGTTTTTTCCTTGATATGTAAATTCTGAACTGTTGTGTTATCACCCCACTGTTTATATATGTTGCTGTTTTAATATATGAGAAGACTTTTCTGAGTTTATTCGTGTGACTACTTGTTGACCGGCTGAAGTGGCAGAGGGCCCCTGCGCGCTGAAGCCTTGTAAAGTTTTCATTTGGTTTTATTATGTTCTTGTATCATTAGCTTGTACATAACACACTGTTTGATGTTTCTTAACTCACTTCTGTTTAGATTTTCACCTCTGTTTTCTTATAACTGTCAACTGATCAGTGATTTTTTGCAGGTTTTCGTAGGCAGCCCGGGCAAATTTTCATCTTTTTGATAACTATTGGCATATGAGATCATCTTGTCCTTCCTGCTAACTTTCATTTTCTGAAGTTTAATTTCAGCACTATCCTTTTCAAGTTGTGATTTGCTTACTTATTTTTTTTGTTATTTAGATATCATATTGCTCATCAATTTATGGTTTCTTTCTATAGTGAAGTGACTCTATTAGCAAGAAATTAGAATATTACTAACCGCAGTGTGATTTAGTTATCATATTGCTTAAACTTATTCATGATTGCTTCCCACAAGGTAGATTGAGCTGAAGGGTAAAGGATCAGAAGAGTTGAAGTAGTGTGATTAGTTTCCTTTCTGCAATTTAATTTCTTGCAATTTAGTTATCATATTGCTTAAACTTATTCACGGTTGCTTCCCACAAGGTAGATTGAGCTAAAGGGTAAAGGACCAGAAGAGTTAAAGTAGTGTGACTAGTTTCTTTTATGCAATTTAATTTCTTGCCATTTAGATAGCATATTGCTTGACTTATTCATGATTACTTTCCACAAGGTAGATTGAGCTGAAGGGTAAAGGATCTGAAGAGTTTAAGTAGTGTGAATTAGTTGCTTTGCTTTTGGTTTGAGTTGCTTTAAGTTCAATTTTTACTTTCTTTTCATTCAGCAGCAAGGATATTGGGCCATTGTCATTAGTTCACTTTTTGATTCATTTACTTTCTCTTAAGAATTGATTTCAGTTTAGTTGTTCTAAAGCTTTCTTCTTGAGCACTTTCAAGTTTGAGAAAATCACCATAGAAACCACCATCACCATCCATATTTCATACTTCACTTTCACTCTCACCATCACACATTAGGGAAAGATAAATCCAAAAATAAACTAAAAACTCAAAAACGACAAAAGATTAAGGAAATGGTTATCTAGTACATATAGTACACTTCACTTCGTCAGTTTACGAACCCCGGATTGACATTTTAAATAGCAATTTAGATCACACTAAATTGACCAAACACTTAGCTTAGAGAGTGTTTTTTGTCATTATTCCTGCTTATCTTGGTTTTACTTTTGATATTGCAGATGTCGATGCCTCTCCAAACATACATTGGATTTGCTGATGGTGCTTGTCGTAATACACGAAACATTTCTTCCGCAGCTTGGGTTATCTATTCGCCCTCTGACGAGTTAGTTTCTATGCATGGGGTAAGCCTCGGTCAAACAACAAACAATATTGCCGAGTATAGTGCAGTGATTGAGTTATTATCTGAATCTATTTCATTTGGGATTCAGAGTTTGATAGTGAGGTTAGATTCTGAACTCATTGTACCACAGCTTAATAGAGTGTATGCCATTAGAAATCCGGTGTTACTGAGATTGTTTTTGAGAGTGCGTCTCTTGGAATGTGAGTTTGATTATATTGAATATCAGCATATTCCAAGATCTTTAAATACATTAGCAGATGCAATTGCTTCTCGAATGTTAAGTAGACATTTGCAATAATCATACATGTAAATTTAAAAACATTTCATCACACATGTTTAACAAGATAAGCCGGTAATAGTGATATATATATAGGAGTGTGTCAAAAAATACATCGTCCTCGATCATAGGTCGAAAAACACCTTATGATCGGCAAAAATGATAAGTACAAAAACAAAAATGTCATATGTGCCCACAATAGGCGATCATCCTATCACTGGTGATGATCTCTATAAGAAACCACTGCCCGGGCCACCTTGCAAAGGAACCTCCTAAAAGGTCCCGGGACCCCAATCACATAGCGCTGAAGTCGACGAGGAATGTCATCTATAGTGGTCTCGGGAATATCTCCTGTCAAACGCTCAAGATGACTCTCCAACTCGGCCAAAACCTCTGCTGATTCATCCTGTGGGGTTGGCGCAGGTGCAACTGGTTGTTTCCTCTCGAAAGGCCATAGAGCGGCTGGTCGCTATGGACCCACATCTGTATTTGAAACTTTTGCTATCAGTTTTGAGACGATGAAAAAATAATAAAAAAAATTAAAATAGGAAAAATGTTGAAAAGGATTTTACCTGAGTCATCCCACTGCTCTCCTGGAGGAAGAGCCATGTCTGGGTCACCACGAAAATCTACTCCAGCATAAGGGAAGTCCTGAATAGAAAAGACCTGGTTTTCCAGCCATTGGAAATACTCAGGTTGGAATCGAACAACTTCTGTCCCCTCGTCCGGATGATGGGCCATAACTGCGACCCATCGCATCAGTTTGGGCTCTCGAGGAAGCCCAACTCCAACAGTAAGGTGCTGCGGGATCAACATAGGAACCCTCTCCAGGCCAAAACTCACGACCAAAGCCCCATAACCAAAGGTCTTGAGTCGTCCGTCTTTGGTCCTGGTCAGTTGGCCTTTTAGATTGGCCAACACAGCATCGCACCAGTTGAAGATGGTGCCTCGAAAGCAATCAACTGCCATACGCATCTGGGATCCGGTGGCAATATGTAATGCGGCAGCTCCGCAAAGTATGGTGACAGTAAACACAATCACCATGAGTTCAGGACGGGATATGGTCTTTGTGTCTATCCCTTTGTCTCTAGCCTGGTTGTTGCAGTACTCTAGCCTGAGGCTATCGACAGACTGGCCACCTGGCCTAGTCCCAGATAGAGTCAAGTCTTCGCCTCTCTTAGGCAAACCAGTCAAGAAATATATGTCTGTCGGCTCGATCTCAAGCTAGTGGCCGCCAATGAAGAAGCACTGGTCCTGTATGCTCCACCTGTCAACCAGCCACTGTAAGAAATCCACCTGAGCCCTCATGCCAGGAATGGTCCAGAATTTGTACAAGCCGCACGCCCTCAAAGTATCAAGTGAAGGTTGATGATTCCATGTGGCAACATCCACATCCTCATGCTCTCTTTCGCGCCAATCTAGCATGATGTACTCTCTGCATCAAGTAAAAAGATTAATTAAATTGCTAGGAATTATTTTGTTTGGTCGATTTTTGAGAATTTTTGGGTTAAAAACCCTCGCGGCGGGGTACGCACCCTCCAGGTTAGACACAGTGCGTGGGTACGTGCTTTGTCTACATGGAAGGTGCGGGCCCCTGGCTTTTTCCCAATGGAGAAAAAGTCGGGGCCCGCGGGTTACCAGTGTTACACCTGCGGGCCCCCGCGCGCGGAATTTAAGCCTAAAAACCCTCCAAAAATAAAATGCATGACTAAAACGAGAAATGAAATGGTTAAAAGTGAAGAGTAAGTTGATGTGGAATACCTGAAGAAGACGGCGTTCGATTCCGACGGTTGGATTTTCCACAATCTTCACGCGAAGTTTTCTGAGCAAAAGCACTATTTTCTCACCCAAACTCAAACGGTAAAAATGAATTGTCAAAACCCCTTTTTATAAGTTTTTTGAGTAAATGAATTGCAAATTTGTTTATGTTTTACTTTAGAAAGGTAATTTGGCAGCATTTTTATCTATTTCAAACAGGTATGAGTAATGTTTGCTTTTTGTTCAGGATACGGATTATTCAGGCGAAATCTATCATTTTCGACGAAAAAACAAGTAGAGTCATCTTTAAGCCCTTTTCTGTCTCCTAAAACATGAAAAGGTTGCCAAGCATTTCTTTTACACTCGTTAAAATGGAATTAAAAGACGGTCCACTTACAGCTCTTTTCCGACCGTAAAAACATGAAAAGATTGCCGGGATATTATCGTTTCAAATTCGATATTGGTTTTAAAACGACGTGTCATTGATCGCTTTTTAACTTTTTCAGGTCAAGGGCACTAATTACAAAAAGTACTCCTTGGTCGAAAGATCAAGCGGTTCTCTCAAGTATTATTTTATACTTTTTCAGGCTTGGGAGACACAAATTTACGAAAAAGGTTAACCCTGGAGTTTTCTTAAGTTTTTTCAGACTCTCTAAAATTGAAAAACGCCGAGTTTCTCCTATACTGGACTCATTAAAATTTCACAGTAAAGGACCTGTTCAATTACAAACAGGAACGAACCACTCCTTCTTAGGGTTCGAATTTAAACTAAGTTGGACTCATTCGAAGGATGAGCTTATAATCAAGCAAATGTTATCCTCCTCAAGCTTGTCAAAAATAAAGAGGTACTTGCCAGAAATGGTGGGGGAAAAGAGAGAAAAATGAGCCTGATTGTCATACTTTGTAACCCCTCTTGAACACGACACTTTCATTCACCTGGGTTCGGAAATCCTTTGCCTAACAGTTGATCAAACCACATTGAAAGTCTTCAGCCGGTTTCTGGGTATTAACTTTGGGTCAATTGTCGCCAAACCATCTGTCGTGTCGTTATGCGTTCAAGAGGTCACTGCCAATAAGCCATTCATCTGCAAAATATCTATCATCCATCTTGACCATCCCTGAGTCAGTCCTTGCAACTAAATTTCTTCAACTTGATCTATGATTTCGTGTTGTGGGCTTGCCTGCAACGGATTGCTTTCTATCGACATCAGCTCATTATCTATAAAGATGATCTAGAGATCGTCAGTACCTTGGGATCTGCATGCCTCAATGGCAGGTTTCTCGCCTTTGACGACAGTTTGCATCATTGACTTTTGATCAAAGGATTTCGTGATATGTTCAACATCAACACATCTATTTACATCTCATGGATTGTACTGGGTACTTTGAGAGCCATTGACATCACTGGTGGTTTCTCTCACACTTGTTAACAGTTTACATCATTGACTGGTAATCAAGTGGTTTCTACCATGTTCGACTTCAACACGTTTATTTGCATGGATAGAATCGTACTATTTCGGGAAGTAGAAATGAAGACCCTGGATCTAGTTTCCACCATCCAGGCTGCGAGGAATTTTGTATTCATTATATTGTGGACTATTCATAAACAGATGGCTGTGTCCATACTGTGTTCACATGAGTCTATACTTGTGATGTATTACAAGATCATTCCTATATCAGAGCAGTAGATAGTTTTCTAGTTAGTTTTTGATCTGAGTATGGGAATGCCTACCTCAGCGATGATATGATCTCATATATATATCTTGCATTGAATGTTTTTACAGGTTCCGACCGGGCTCTCCACAAGATGATCCTCGAAATGATAAAGTACTTCACTCTTCCTATATGATAAATGAAATCCTCATCTACTACAGACTTCGCACTTTAGGGGGCAATCTGTTACACAAAAATATCGTCATCATGATTATTTGCAGTCAGTATGGGTCCATCAAGACTTGTACTATCTTCCTAAGCAAGTCTAAGACCTCAGCTCTTTAAGTCAAGCTTTGAAAATAAGAGAAAGACATTGAAAATCAATAAAAGCTCTGGTTCCGCACTTTCTCTCACTGTCACCTGCGGGCCCACACCCTTTGTTCGTGTCAACTGCGTATCTGCACGCTCTGTCTGTAAAGGGGTGGGTGCGTACCCTTGTGAAAGTCAAAAGGCGCAAAGTTTATCTTAAAAAACTCACTTTGGGTAAAATCTAGAGGATTATAGAAGGAATTTTGACGTGGATTGTTCGCTTTCAGGTGGTTCATGCATCCCAAAAGAGAAGGAGCTAATCCCTTGACTAAAGGAGCTATCCCTTTGAAGGAGGGCTTTATCCCTTTGAAGGAGGAACTAGTAACTTCCCTCCATTGCACTATAAATACAGGCATTGGGGTGAGGACTAGAGAGGTTAGAAGCTGAACATTTTGAGGGTAAATGCTGGTGAAATTAAGACTTCCTAGTTGAGCTTAAGAGGAGAGATCACATACCTTTTTGGTTCCATTGGGGAGTGAGTGAAGCTTGTCAAAGTAGAGGAGACTTCTTGTTGGACCCTGGGAGGAGCTTGTACAGCGTCAAGGCAAAGGTTGTAAAGTTCTTCTTCTTTTGAATTAATACAATCAAACTCATTTTTCTCAACAAGTATCTTATGCTATTTGTTTCATGGACTCCTTGACTTTCATGTTAAATATGTTTTATGCAATTGGTTTTTCAGGTGCTATTTAATTTGTTTGCCTTGTTTGTGTTTGCAGATTCGCGAAAAGGAGCTCATTTGGATCAAAGGAGCGAGGGCATCCACAAACTTGCGAAGGACCTAAGGTAGGCCCTAAAAACACTTGTTTACCATTGTTTACAAAAGCATATTTAGAGAAAGATAGTGTCTGGTTGGTTTGCTTGTCATTAGGTCTTCTTTAGATTCTAGGAAGGTCTATCTTGTCCGCAAGATCGACTCATTCCATGCGACATTGTTATTATGATGTAATTTAATCTCCTACTTAATTACATCAATCTTTTTTTGAACACCCACTCATAGGAGGCCCATACCCCCTTGAATTTAGAAAGCTACAAATTTCCAAGAAGCACCAACATCTTATGAGTGCAATCTACCACCTTCTTTAGCCAATTGTTCTACTTTTCATACATTTTTTAGACCGAGAAAATATAGGCCTATTACTATTACACAAAAATATAAAGACCTGGTCAGTTTTTCACACAAAACCTTCCTCTCTACTTTGTTGTCCTATTGCACACTTCACTACTCCATATACTTTGGTCTTATCCTTCAATTGATCGGTATGATTATCGGTTTCTAGCCACCATTTCCCTTATGTTTGCACATGCTCACTTGCAACAATCTACACTACTTCACTCAACATACACAACTCCTTTCCCTACATGGAAAACTCATTGTTTCTATGTTTTGTTCCTCTACAACATAGAGATAAATGCAATCCATATTGTCAATCACACGATGTCCAAGAGCCTACTTCTACATGGCTAACCATTCTATTTTTGCATCGAAATTTTTGGTCACTGCAATTGTATTAAACATGACAAAGGGAACCTGTGTGTTTTCTCCATACTAAGAATTAAACCTCAGTAAAACGGCACACTACAATAATCCTCTCCATGCTTATTAATTGCTCAAAGAGCTTAGATTTCACTTCAAGCATGACCCTCTAAGCTATGGTCAAAGCTTCTACACTCAACATTATTTTCAATTGGATTCTTTGTATCATGAAAGAAAGCTCAGGCATGGCTTGTTCTGTTCAATACGGGATCCATTAATTATTCTTCACATCATGGTCCTTTACAACCTTATTTTCTTGTACTAGTCAATCACCCATTATCGATCATTAACACAACCTCTGACATCACCACTAGTTCTTAATTTTAGCTGCCAAACCACTCAAGTGCCTGCCACATTCAATTAAGGCTAATATCCAATTTTCCATTATCGTTAATTCGTTGATCTAGGTGTCAACTCATTTAATGCTACATAAACCATGATTGTGGTGCAATCACAAAATATGGCCCTCTTGTCGAACATGGAATAGATCAACTTCTGACTCATTCATGTCTACATGTGCTACACGTATAACCCTTAGCCCACACCGCGTTTCATATAGCTCGCAGTACTTATTCTTGTAGTGTATTTTGTTGTGATAATCCCTTGGTCACGAAACACGCAAAACCATTGCAAAGTGGTTCCTGGGTTCATCTCTTTACTATAGACAAGAGGGATTAATCACCAACATTAATCTTTCTACACACATGGTCATCAACCTCACGTGAAACCACATCTTGGGTTTTACTTTAGCCCCCAACCTTTTCCTCTAGCTGCCTTTGAAACCCTCCGGGTTCAAGCCTCAAGGATGAGGTCTCCTAGTGGGAACCACCACTATGCATATGGACCAATCAAAAAATAATCAGGATGAGTTGTTAATGACAACTCATACTCCTTCGTGTCTCGCTCCACCAACAACCCAACCTTCTCATAATGTACCTTTATTTTCTTCCAGGGTAATCCTTATCAGCTTACATGTTTTTTGGGTCTGCCAAATGCATTTTTCATTGGACCTACACTCTTCCACACTCACCTATTTCTTTATAAGACCATTTCTTCTACTTGTGTGCCTTTATAAACATTTTTGGGTAGCCCTTTAGGGATGACATCATGCTTACAACGAATCCATATGGAACCTCTTGAGTGGTGACACGTGTCACTTGTATTTGACCTCTTTTACCACCTGAAAATGTTGAATCTGCTTGGCACGTGTTGCTCCTATACCTCATGCTAATGTCATCATTGGCTAATAAAAAATTTCCACGTGTCATCATTGAGGAGAGAGAAAAGGGTTCTCGGGCCTTGTGTTTTGTGGCGAATTCCTTTATTAATTTTTCATAAGGATCCTAACTCTTTTACACTGCCACGTTGCTTCCACATCACCCCAATTGTTTACCATCCCGAGCCTTCACCTTTGTGTCCTATTAGATCCTTCGAAGGTTATCCTCCTGGGATGACACCATCCTTGGCTTGCGTCATCCTTGCCTTAACCTATCTGCGCACTTTTTGATCTTCTAGGGTAAACCCGTCGAGATGAACTGTGAAGTAGGACTTATGCTAGCCAATCAAAATTCTTCCCACTACTACAGTCAGATCCAGGTCTTCCCGTCTCTCTATTAGTTGCTATGCTAACTGCTTTTCCACATTTGGCAATGCCTCCAAACTTACCGATTTGACTTTTAAGGAACCTAAATTTGACGGGAAATAACTCTTGATCTAGGAGGCCATTTGTAAACTTCAATATATGGTTGGAAATATATTTCTAAGAACTATGTTACTATGCCACTTGTATAAGCCTCTCAACTATTATTTTGAGACATAGATGCTCTCGAATCATGGGCCATCCACCTATCATAGTTATATGATTTTATAGCTTCTTTTCATATCCTACTACTATGATGGTTATGTATCGAAGACTGCAACAACCATAGGACTCCCCTTGAGTTTGAGACTCCTTGCATCTATCTAACTTTCTTATGTGACATCAATGCCAACATTTCTATGCTCAACAAGGACTAGGTGAAAAAATCAATGAAAAGATGATTGTCCAAAAGGTGTTACAATCCCTTCCAGATTGGTTTGATTCCAAGGTTTGTGCCATAGAAGAACTAGAATGTTTGGACTCTTCATGGAATCCTCACAACATATGAGATGAGGTTAGGAAATTCAACTCACAAGGAAGTTTCGTTCAAGGCATCAAAGTCATCAAGAAAGGGGAAGAATTGTGATTGCAACAATGATGATTTTGATTCTGAAATGGCACAATTTGTCAGGACGATGAAGAATGGATCTAAAATAATAGGTAAGTTACCTCTCATTTGTTTTAGATGTGGTAAAATAGGACATTATGAGACCAAGTTTCCCTTTAAAGATGACAGTGATGATGAAGAGGAACTTGAGAAAATAACTTTCAATAACAGAGGCTTAGGAAAAAATAATTTATTCTCCAAGCAAGATAGTGATGATTTTAATGAAGAAAACGAATATGTTGTAAGCATATAAGTATTGTTAATAGCCTTCACCAATGAAATAGATAATGCAAAAGAAGAATATGAAATTCCAGAAGAAGCAGAAGGAAACATATATGAATTATTGATTAGTGCCATAGAAGAAAATGAGAGACTCGGGAAAAATAATGGAAGGTTATGTCAAGAAATCATCTCTCTCAAAACCGAGAAAGAAGAATCTAAAAGGATAGAAGAAGCCCTAACAATAAAATAAAATAAAAGGAATAAATTTGTGAAAAATTGGAAGCTAAAGTAGTATCTTTAAAAGGGGAGTTCAAAAATCCAATAGGAATTTGAGGATTTCTCAAACCTTGGATATTATTCTTAGTTCTTAAAGATCACCACATGACAAATCTAGACTTGGCTATATAGGTGAATCTTCAAATTCAAAAGAAGATAGTAGTGTTCACCATGAAGAAAACCATAGAAGCTTTGTTGATGTTCTTAAAGGATTTGATCATAATAATGTTGCAGGAAACAAGGTTCATCCAAGGAATGAGAAGAAATCCCTCCCCAAAAGGAATATATCATTAAGGAAAACTTACACTAATAGGTATCAAACTAATTTCCTGGAAAATTGTTTCTATTGTAAAAAAATTGGTCATTAAGAAAAAAATTGCAAGGCATAAAGGGAAAATCACCAAGATAAAATTGTTGACATAAAAAGGCAAGACCAAATCATAATTTATAATTCCTTTTTCTCCTCTTTCAAAGTATAGTCTATAATGTTACAAATTAAATAATCTAGGCCATGAAGCACAAAATTGTCCACTAGAGCCAAGAGAGAAAGTTTGGAGAAGGAATACTAGAAAATCTAACTTTGAGAAATGTAGTCTTGCTTTATGTGCTCAAAACAAGGAAAATAAATGGTTTGTAGATAGTGGATGTTCTAGGCACATGACAAATGTCCAGAAAAACTTCATCTCACTAAGCACATAAAATGATGGAAATTTGACCTTTCGAGACAATGGATCTGCTAAAATTGTTGGTAAAGGGATAGTGAGTTTCATCAATAGAAAGGGGAAAGTACAAAATTATCTATATGTTGAAGGGGTGAAGCATAATCTTCTGAGTGTCAACCAACTATGTGATCTGGGACACAATCTCATCTTTCATTCCAAAGACTATGAGATAAGGAGAGCATATTCAAGAAAAATGGTAGGAAGAGGAGTAAGAACAATAGATAATGTATACATTCTCAGTGAAATTCTAGAAGAGATATGTTATATAAGTCAAGCAAATGAAAGTTGGTTGTGGCACAAGTGTTTGGGACACCTAAGCTTTGATAACTTGGTGAATATTAGCAAACTCAAGCAATAAGAGATATCCTCAGAATCTTAAAGCCAACTAATCCTATTGTGCGCCATGTCAACATGGAAAGAAAACCAGGACAAACTTCAAATCAAAGGAATTTTCAACCTTAAATTCTCTGGAAATCCTTCATGCAGATCTAGGCGGTCCAACCAAAACTCCAACTCTACAAGGAGAAATGTACTTTAATTTATTTATAGATGATTATACTATAACGATATGAGTATTTTTCATAATATATAAGTTAGAAGCACTAGATTGTTTTAGAACTTTCAAATCAACAATTGAAAATGAAAGTGAGTTGAAGATAAAATGCTTAAGAATAGATAGAGGTGGAGAATTTACCTCAAGAGAATTCAATGAATTCTGTGAAAAATATGGAATCAAGAGGGAATTTTATATTGCTAGGACTCCACAACAAAATAGAGTAGTATAAAGAAAGAATAGATTTGTACAAGACTGCAAGAAAAATGTTGTCGGAAGCTGACTTACAGGCTAAATTCTGGAGGTAGGTAGTTGGGGCAATAATCTATATCATGAACATAGCTCATCTTCAAGTAAATAGTGAAAAAAATCCATATGAATTACGAAAAGGAAGGCCTACCTCTATAAAACACTTCAGAGTATTTGGAAGCAAATGCATTATGAAGATTAATGATGATTCACTAGGAAAATTTGATTCACATGTTGACAAAGGAATTTTCCTTGGATATACATTAAGAAGAAAGGCCTACAAATTCTACAGAATCGTTCACGAAAGATATTTGAAAGCATTTATGTAAACATAGACGAAGCTCTTCCTGAAAAAGAAGTTGTTCAAACCAATGAAGAAGACCCTATCCTTGTAGATCCAAAGAAAGGAGTTGCAAAAGAAGAGGAGTCAGAAAATCAAAAGAAGGAACCATCTCAAACAACATCAAAGTTTAATTTTATAAAAAAACACCATCCAAAAGACCAAATCATTGGAGATGTGGATGGAGGAATACAAACTCGAAGAAAGATGACATACACACCAAAAAGGAGTGATATTGGCTTGATATCCATAGTTGAACAAAAGGATTTCACCCAAGCAAGTAAGGATCCACATTGGATAAAGGCAATGGAAGAAGAGATTAACCTAATTGAAAAGAATGAAACATGTGAACTAGTACCTTGTCCAAAGGATAGGAACGTCATAGGAACCAAGTGGGTTTATAAGAAAAAAATGAATGAATATCGACAAATCATCATAAATAATGAAAGATTGGTGTGCAAGGGATACACTCAAATTGAAGGAATTGAATTTGAAGATACTTTCACTCGTGTTGCTAGATCAAAGGTTATAAGGATGTTTCTAGCATTTTCTTTTTCTAAAGGCTTCAAAGTATATCAAACAAATGAATTCAAACTTTCTAAATTGAGATCTGAAGAAGTGTACATGGAATAAATAGAAGGGTTTGATTTGTCAGAAAATAAAGACTTCATTTTAAAATTGAAGAAGGCCTTGTATGGATTAAAACAAGCTCTGAGGGATTGGTATGCTATTTTGGATCAGTATCTTCAACAATAGGTATTCAAAAGAGGAGTTGCAAGAAGTAATATTTACATGAAGATGGAAAAATATAATCTAATGATTACACTGGTATACGAGGATGATCTGATTTTTTGCAGCAACAATGATGAGATGAGTCACAAATTTGCCCAAGAAATGTTAAAAGAATTTGAAATGTCAATGATTGGAGAGTTGTATTTATTTCTTGGACTTCAAGTAACTCAAACTGATGTTGGAATGTTCATAACATAAACAAAGTACCTCAAGGAGATGCTTAAGCGATTTGGGATGGAAGAATGTTTTTTCTTAAGCACACTTATCATTACAGATTGCAAGTTGAGTAAGGATGATGAATCTCCTACAGTGGATGCAACTCTCTACAAATAAATGATTGGAGGGATTCTATATTTGGAAACTCCATGACCAAACATTATGCAGGCAATAGGAATGGTGGTGAGATTCTAGCCAGCCCCTAAGGAATCACACATGCAAGCAATGAAAAGAATATTCATATGTCTAAAGGGGACCTATGATTTTGGACTATGGTACCCTAAGAGAAAAAATATTACCTTGACAACCTATACCGATGAAAATTGGGTAGGAATCATTAATGATAGAAAGAGAACCAACCAAAATGCATTCTTCTTAGGAGACTAGCTTGTATCTTGGATAAGCAAGAAACAATCATCTATGTCTCTCTCCACAATTGAAGCTGATTATATAGTAGCAACGGATTACCGTACACAAATCTTATGGATGAAGGAAGCATTGAACTATGTCAAAATGGAAACAAATCATCCTATCACCATCTACTATGGCAATACCAGTGCAATCAGTCGCTCAAAAAATTTAGTTATGCATTCAAAGACAATGAATATTCCAATCAAATATCACTTTCTTCGAGAACAATTTGCAGAGAAGAGCATCAAAAAGGATTATGTCAATACTAATGAATAGATTACAGACATCTTCACAAAACCTCTACCTCGAGAATCATTTGAATATCTTTTCCAAAAGATGGAATCATATCTCTTACATCCCATTAGAGCATCCCTTTGATATTGATGTCAAAGGGGGAGAAAATGATAGGGGAAGAAGCATCATGACAGGGGAAGTAGCACAATGACATGGAAGAAATACCATGACATGGAAGAACACCATGACAGAAGGAGCAGCATGATGTCAAGGGGAGTAGCATATGGGGAATTTTTCCATCAATAACAAAGGGCGAGATTGTTGGAGATATTAATTGTTATTGATGTCAAAGGTTGTCCAATTGAATAATAAAATTGCATAGGATTAAAGACAACTTTAATCCCTTCCAACGAGTACTTACATGCCTCCTCACTCCTCCTCGTTGAAGAGAAATTGAATTCACAAGTTGAAAATACCTTCTTTTTCTTTCTCTATCAAGTCGGCCTACATAAGTACAATTCAACCCCCCTCCTCAACATTCGTGACAGTTTAATGTGATTAAAATTGTATAAATACAAGTCATATCTTGTCCATTTCTTCCAAGTAGCTCACTAAAGAGAAGAAAAGAAGAAGCTCGGGGTCTGAAAGTGACGAACAATGGCTCATGCCTCATGAACCCTAAGGAAAATTGAAGGAGAAATTCAAGGTTTTGGTTATCTTCTTGGGTAATAGTTACTAGTGGTTTCTTGATCAATTCATTGGAAACTCTTGGAGACAAATCTCATTCAATTTTGGAGGTATAAATCTAGCTTAACCTCAATCCTACTTTAGCACATAATTTCATCCTATTACAAACTTGAGGTTCTGCCTAAAGTCTGAGGTAATTCAACCCCTTTGCGACCAGAAAAATTCAGCATCAAGGTAAGATTTTTAGGACTCCGCAATTCGGTCTTCTAAGGTTTTTTCAACCCTGTAATTAGGGCACATTTGTTGCAGACTTCGGCCCTATGGTAAGAGTGAATCTCGACCCTACAATTTGAGGATTTCTTAGGTCTAATACATTCCTGTAATTCGGCCTCTTCGAGACAGATTTCCAGCCCCCCTTTTGCTTGAGATTTCAAGCATATTTTGGAGATAGTTGAGGGCACATTTTGGAAGAATTCTAGAGCATTCGTTGGAGACCTATTTAAGCTATCTTGAAGGTAATTCTTGGACAAACCTCGGTAAATTTTTTGAGAAACCATTCTAGAGTTTTCTTTGAAGTAGTCATATAATAGACCTTGGAGTAACTCTTGAAAAACCTTTTGAGAAGCTATTGTGAACCGGTCTTTGAAAAATTCCTTGGAGTGTTATGAAGCCAGCTCACAAAAAGATAAAAAAGACAGATCAATGTCTTAGAAAGAAGCCTCTTCGAGGGGGAAACCTCCTTTACATTACAGAAATGAACAATTCTTATATGATACAAATGACAAGACCTCCTTTCTATATATAGGAGTCTAAGGGTTCATAATATAATCAGAGCCGACATAACAATAATAATGTAAGGGCACAATAATAACAATAGTGGGCTTCTATGGGGCACAATAATAACAATATGGGGACTACATGGGTACAACAATATAATAAGCGGGTTGTACTAATAACAATAAGGGGTTACACTAGTAGTATAGGGGCCTAACATGCCCCTCTCCTTCAAAAAGTGTTGTCCTCAACGCTTGAGTAGTTCTTGATGCTTCTGTATAAAATTCTTGTCATCCCATGTAGAATCTTCAGCCGGTAAGTTCTTCCACTTGATGAGATACTCTGAAATTGATCAGTTTTCTAGCTGTCGGGTTCTTGTTTCTGTGATTGCTCCAGGTTCCAATATGACTTTTCCTTCCTCTTCAATTTTTGGCAATATTGTTTGAATTGGGATATTCTGCAACTTTTGAATGAGTGGCCACACTTCTTTGTCCTTCTTCCATTCATCCCTTGCTTCGTTTATCCAATCTAGTTGGATAATAGAAATAGCACAAAACAATGCTTCCACATCCTCATCCTTTCTTGAGAGTGCATCTGCAACAAAAAATTTCTTCCCTTTTCTGTAGATGATGTCAAAGCCATAACCCAACATATTTGTGACCCATTTTTTATGTTCTTCTAAAGATAATATTTGTTCTAAAATGTATTTAAGACTAGCATGATCTTTTTTTACCTTGAAGTGTCTTCCCATTGAGTAAGGTCGACATTTCTTAAGTGCATGTGGTATTGCCAACATTTCCTTCTCATAAATAGCTTGCTTGAGATGTAACCATAAAAATACCCAATCACCTACATCAAAACCTTTTTAACTACGATGTTGATCTACCTGTTGTTTCATTTGATTCTGCACCAAAGTGGCGTTATCCTTTAAAAGTTGGAGAACTTGTTGCTGATGCTAGATTTGATCTTTCACTGCTTGAACCTTTTTCTTCTTGATATTTCCTTCTATCTTGAGAGTTTTAGGAGTGGTAATTTCTTCCAATTCTTTACAAGATATGGTCGGATTTAGTTCTTGATGCTAGATGTGATCTTTCACTTCTTGAACATTTTTCTTCTTGGTATGTTCTTCTATCTTGATAGTTTGAGGAGTAGTAATTCCGGCCAATACATTACAAGATATGGCTGGATTCATTTCTTCTTTCTCGATGTGATCTTTCACTTCTTGAACCTTTTTCTTCTTGATATGTCCTTCTATCTTGAGAGTTTGAGTGGTAATTCTTGCTAATGCTTTACAAGATATGGTCGGATTCATTTCTTCTTTCTCTAGGGTTGGGTCCTGGCGTATATCCTCTTCTTTTGATGTTTCTTGATCCTTTTCTTCCTCCTCTTCATACTCTATGTAAAATAATTTCTTCTCAGCACACTTATGACCTTTAGTGCATTTTCTATCACAATTGTAACAAAGGCCTTTTTCTCTTTTTTCTTCCAATTGTTGTGGTGTAATTCTTGTAGGTTGTGGAAGGCTAGGAGAAGAAACACTTCCATAATTATAGTCATGAGTGGTGGGATTCCTTGTTTCCATAATTTCGCTTTCAATTTTTCTTGCCAACTTGAATGCCTCCTCCAATGAATCAGGTTCCCAAAAACGAACCTCATGTTGAACGTTATCCTTTAAAATCCCTATGAAGACATCAATCCTTTGCTTCTCTGGAATATAATTTACCCTTCTATTCAATTTTTGAAAGTCCTCAATGTGCTCTTCCATTGAACCCTTTTGTTTGAGATTTATCAATTGGCTAAAGAAGGAGTTTCTCTTTGTATCCTCATAATGTGCTATCATTTCCTCTGTGAAAATTGACCACGTAACATGTGGCTTACGAGAACAAAGCCCTTTATACCATAAAAATTGATCCAGTTCTAAATATGAAGATGCAATACGTACCTTTTGTAATAGTTGCACCTCATGTAGATCAAAATATTGCTCCATATGTAGTATCCAATTTACTGGATCCTTTCCATCAAACTTCCTCATATCGCCTTTTCTTGATTTCAGGAGCTCGATCTTGAAATGATTATAACTCTGTACTTTCAGATCTCAAAGTTTTGAAATTATCTCCTGCAGTAGCCCTCTGAGTCCTCTTTCTAACCCCGCAAGTCTGATCAGAATTTGATTCTCCAAGAAAGAGTTATGCCCAATCTCCTAAGATGACTTGATTATATAATGTTTCAGTAGAGCGAACTTGTATGACGTGCCACATGTCATTGTTTCGACCTTCGGATCTAAAAACTATGCATAGAAAACTACAGTCCATCCTCTTTCTGAAACTTCTTACGAAATTTCAATTTGTTGCTCAGAGAAAAAGTTATGACGATTTTCCCAAGATCACCTGTTTAGGATGTAATTCGGGAGTCTGCAATTACCCTAACTTCCTCAGATCATATATTTGAAAATATAGCGAGACAAGATCTGAAATTCGGACCCGTGATTTAGAATGATTTGTTTTAAATGGGTTTTTTCTTTAGCTTCTGAAACTTCGTAGCAAAAAGTTTATAGCTAAAATACCACAATGACCTGTTTTAGATGAAATTCTGGAGCTTGCAAAAACCCTAACTTCCTCATATCATATCTCCGAAAATATAGCAAGACAAGATCTGAAATTCGGTCGCGCGGTTCAACACGATTTCTTATCAAATGGGTTTTTTTTTAGCTTCTGAAATGTCACAGAAAAATGTTATAGCGAAAATACCACGATGACTTGTTTGAAGCAGCGAAACCCTAGAATCCAAATCTTTGATACCAAATGTTATGAAACCAGCTCACAAAAAGATAGAAAAGATAGATCAACACCTTAGAAATAAGCCTCTTCAAGGGGGCAACCTCCTTTACATTACACAAATGAACAATTCTTAGATGATACAAATTACAAGACCTCCTTTCTATATATAGGAGTCTAAGGAGTCATAATATAATCAGAGCCGACATAACAATAATAATGTAAGGGCACAATAATAACAATAGTGGGCTTCTATGGGGCACAATAATAACAATATGGGGACTACATGGGTACAACAATATAATAAGGGGGTTGTAGTAATAACAATAAGGGGTTACACTAGTAGTATAGGGGCCTAACATGGAGTGTCTTGGAGACCAGTTGAAGCAGCCTTAGAAACAGTTTTTGATGTAGACTTAAAGAAATCTTGGAACATATTTGGAGAAGATATAGAAGACCTCTTTTGAAGTGAATTTGGAACTGACTTTGGAAAGCCTCTTTGAAGACATCTTGAAGACATTTATTTTAAAGTTTATTTAGAAAGGTTGGAGCCTACGAGAATTGGAATCCTCATTTTGATCAAGTTGGTGCTTGGATTTGTTGAGAGGATTGGAGTACTCATTTTGACCAAGTTGGTGCTTGGATTTGTTGTGAGATGTGGAGTCCTCATTAAAGTTTGGAGACTTGAAGAAGTTAGACATTTTTTTGTATAGGTTGGAGCCTGATTTTTTTATAAAATAGGATTGGAGTCCTCACTCTATTCATCAATAAAATCAGTTATGTTCTATTTCTTATGTTCTTGTTTAACTTGTGATAAAAACCTTGATTGGCATAATATAAAAATTGAAAGAAATATTGATTCACCCCCCTTCTCAGTGTTTCCAACAAAAGTATAAAGCACTTCAATGGGTCATGGCTTGGGGAATATGGATGATGCACAATATAAGCCTCTTTGAAGAAAAGTTTCTCTTACCATCTCTAGTGACAATTTGGGTTCTATCATATATTTTGTCCCATTGCATCTCCTCTACCTCCACTACTCATTGCATTATAATAGCACCTAACATCAATCAATCAATTCCATGGGTTATTTTGACAAACCCAATTGGGCAAAGGGTTGGTGTTTTTCCTTGGGCTTCACCTTATTCCTCACAAACAATCATCATTATGTGGGTAAAACTAATATATGAACTAGCACAAAAAGTATGGGGCAATCAAAAACTCTATATGCACTATTTTTTTATGGCTAGTGGAATCAACAACTAGGGTAGTCTCATACTAGTGTAATGTTGGGTTGATTATGTTTACTACTATTATAACCACTAGGTACACAATGCCTACCCCTAATGTTGACACAAGTTAATCAGGGGATCAACCAAAGACTTCATAATATTTTACGTAACATTTTAACATACTTTTCCAAGTAAACTATCCTTTAAAGTTGAATCTGTATACATTATTTAAAATATTCACAAAAAATTTGGATTGGTCATTCAATGGATGTAAGATATATCCTAGATATGTCATTTAGGACTCATGCCCATCACCCAATAGTTGAAGGAGATTTTCAAGAGACATCATTTATCTATATTTATATAAAAAATATATAATACTTTGGTTAACTCAGTGTTCTTCATCTCCATACTTACTATTTAGGTGAATATAGAGAAAACTCTTATATTTAAACGAAGTTTAATTTTTAATTAGGTATAATCACTTTCTCGATGATGATTTTGACATAAACCACTTCAAGGGGTTGATAAGGACATATTCAGTGATTCGTGTAATAATTATACAAGTGGTGATCACTTTTGTCTCTATACAATCATACCTCAATGTAACAAACAAATATTTTTGGCAAGTCTTGTCTTTTTTCTTAATGTGGTAAATTTATCTATAAAATATTCTTTCCATTTTATATTAAATGATAATTTTATTTTATTTTATTCATAAATGTTATTTTTAGAGGCATTACACTCCACGGTTGTGATAGCTTTAATACCGGTTAAGCCCAACTTTATTAACGTGTGGTGTTTATTCATCCTATTCAGCGCTTAATCAACCCGACGAAGTTCAAAACGTGGGTAAAATATTTAAATTTTTGCACGTGATGTGCATGATGTGTTGGTTGGGGCGGTTGGTTTTCGCACCCCCAGTGACGTTTGATTCCTGCGGGAGCTGCAATGCGCAGTAGCATTTGTTTCGATGATGACGCGTATGTGTTTCGATGTGACGTATTCTGTTCGTTTCGGCGATAAATATTGTATAATAAAAATCTGCTCGCTTCGGCGATATTTGATGTATTATGATTCTTAAGCGGGAATTCTCTCCCCCACTGAAAATATATATATATATATATATATATATATATATATATATATATATATATATATATATATATATATATATATTTAAATTTTGAAATCATAGTTTAATTTTAAATTATCGATTAAAATTTTTGCACATTGGATATCATATCTGGTTTGTTTTTTTTTTTTTTTTTTTTTTTTTTTGCACATTAGATATCAAATCTTGTTTGGGTCTCTTTTTATGATTTTTTGCTTTAGGATCTTATGAAAGAGTATAATCTTTTTTTTCCCTTTCGGTTAATTGATTTCAATTATTTTCATTAAAGGTTATAAATTATTTATTTTGTAAATTTGAATGATTTATTTTTTTTATTTTTTTATTTTTATTTTTATTATTATTATTTTTAATTTAAAATGAATTTATAAAGATATTTTAATTTTATATTGAAATATATATGTAGGTAATGTTAGTCCTAAGATGATTGACACGTTTAATTTGTGACTTAGTAATTATAATTTAGCGGTATTTAAATAGTCAAAATCACCAGCCAAGTGCATTTAGCTTGGGCCACCATAGTCTTTAGCATGACTAGATTTTTACCCACACAGTGTCGATCCACTAACATTTACATCATAAAATGACTTAAAAAAACACCTTCTCATCATTTGTTCTACGCCCATAAACAATATGACAATAAAATATGATATATTTTGTATTTTTTAAATAGGTATCAAAATCTATATCTATTTTAATAAAAAAATAAATTATATTAATATATTTATTTTATTTTATTTAATATATTATTATTTTAAATTATTTATATATATATATATATATATTAATTATTCAAGTTTCAACTAAGCAATTACGTAATGATGAGAATGGCTCCTTATTTAATGGTTATATCAATAGACACTTCACACAATTTAAAATATGAAACACATGCATTTATGTGAACTCCAAGGTTAATTTGAGTTGGTGCACACCTGTGGATTAATCATCGAATCCTTTCACCAACTAAGTTTGTTATATTTCATTCCCATATCTTAAGAAATATTAGAGATTAGAAAAGCTTCTTTCCAATGGAATTTATTTTTACATTGAAGTCATTTGTTATAACCCAATTATTGGCACCATTCAAAATCGTCTTTCGTATAATAACATTGTTATAAATATTTTTCTCACTTTGTATTCTAATAAATTTGTTCACTTTGTATTTATATTCTAATAAATTACTATCCGCTGAAATGTTTTCCTATTAATTATGGTCATGGAATTTTGGTGTTTGGAATCGATTTGTAGTAGTTTTATACATGTTCAAATCTCTGGAGGCGTCACCCATACGCCTGTAGTGTTGGAGGATACAAACAAAATAAATACAAGTCCCATCACCAACTCCAACCTTTGAAATTTTGGTGTTTAGAATCAATTTGCAGTAATCCCATCCATATTTTACATTAAAATAAAATAAAAAATGAATAATCATAATTTAAATAAATAAAAACGAAAAACTAATTTTGCTTCTAACCTATATTTCCTCCCCTTAATCTTTTCATAATCTTTTATATTTATGAATATACAATAAAAACAACATTTAGAACAAAGGTTTATGATGCATATAAGAGTTTTCAACTTCAACTATTCACTATTGAAGTATTAAAAAGGTCAAAATTAAATAGAATAAATCAAATAAATTTTTACAAAAAAAGATGATTAAAATCTTGAAATTAAATTTATAATACAAATATGAATTTAATTTTCTACCCTATAAATAATTATGATTATGAACTTTATTTATGAACAAAGACAAATTATTTTAGACTTTCACATGAGATATAATACAAAATGTTAAGAAAGTGACTAATTTAGCTTTTCGAAAAGACAATATAATTTAATAGGTCATAAAAATAAAAATAAAAATGTTATAACTCATTATAAAAATATGAAAAATTGATGTTATTTTAATATATCATAATGTTTTCTAATTAATTATAATAAGATGTTATTTAGGTTAACTCACTATAAAAATATGGAAATTGATGTTATTTTAATATCTAATAATATTTTTCTAATTATAAAAATATGTCATCTCTCTTGATATTTAATCTTAAAGTAATTTCCCCAGATGCGGGTGCCTGCGGTGAGAATTAAGATGACGGGACAGGGGCTGGGCAAGGCAGAATGCCACTTGCCTGACCAGTACAAGGAACGTGAAGAGGTGACGGCATCTGGCGCACGGCATAAGCGGTTGAAAGGTTATTTGGGATTGCAAGGCCACCGGTTCAGCTTGCACACCAGGATTGCAGTGAAGGAGATCAGCTTCGCACGCACCAGCATGCAGCAGAGAGCACGAGCCATCAATGTAGCAGTTATGGGAGGAGCCTCCCGAGAAATGACAAGGAATGTTAAAGCCAAAGGAGGGCCTGGGGAGACGGAAACTTCATTGGCTTTGTTGCTCTTCCCGCTTACCTCCGGTCTCGCAACGAATTCCAGGGAGCATGAGGGGAAACGGGTTCAGGTGTTGATGGGCTTGGCCATCCCTGCGAAGCTAGTTTTTCTCCTACCCGGGTATCTTTTAGGTGTTTCAAACTGGTCTTTACATTTACATATCTCGGTAACTCATCTCTTTGTCTGGTCATTGGTTTCGTATACAAGCAGGGATTTTTCTGATCCAGACTCGGCACACCAGAAGGAAGGGTCCAAGCTCAGCAAAGGAGGCTCGACAAGAAGGCAAAGCTGCTGCCAACAATTGGTTAGTACTCTGGAGCTGCAATCCTGGACCTGGGCCGTCGTCAATAGCAATATGCCTCGTCTGAGACCAAGGATGGGCAGCCGCAGGGGGCAGCCGAGGAGGGCTCCAACTGAATCGTCTTCCAGCGAATTGTCAGGGAGGTGCAGGCCTTCAACACGCAGCAGAAGAGGAAGATCTCGCGCCACCAGCTCTTGGCCCGGACCTATCCCTACCTCTGGCTCCGCCATCTTTACCTTTGACAGCGCTCTGAACAGACCCAGGATCACTGCCTATTTTACAGTGGTTTTTCAGGAAGAAAGCCAAGCAGAAGATATAAGGATACAGTCTAGGAATTCAAGGGCAATCCCGGATCCCTCTTCATCATTTCAGTTGGCTGCAGAAAATGCCCCTCAGCAGGAAACAAATGAACAAGCGGCAGAGCACAGGAAGCGATGATGGTTGATCCGGATCCCGTTGCTCAGAACGCGACTCAGACAGAGGAATTACCAGACATGGGTTGGTGTCGCATCATAGAAGAGCCCCTTGATGAATAGCAAGTCCACCCTCGCTTCTTTTTTTGGAAGAATGCCCTTCACCACTGGGCACAACTGTAAGGCGACTAGGTTCTGGGATCTTTGGTATTCCTTAGTTTTTTTGAGTTTTTGCACTGTCTTATGTTTCAGAGATCGATCCCCTGCGAGGGACACAAAATTAGACAGTTTACAAATATGTTTGTTTTGGACAGTTCTGCCTCCTACAGGAGCAGAGTTCTTGACTTCGGTCATGATGTAAATTTATCGTTACCCTGTTAATATAATAGTTATAGTCTTATGTAGAAAAAAAAAAATCTTAAAGTAATTTTATTTTATTTTTTATTTTTTTATTTATTCTCTTAAAAATAAATCAATAACTCACAACTTTAAAATATATCATCAAAATTAATATATATTTTAAAAAATTAATATTTGTGCAATAATTAATAAAATAAATATAAATTTAAAAATTTGACATTTCTGTAATATATAATAATGTTTATATAATTGAGTTTGCTAACTAATTATATAAGACAATTGAAACTCAAATAATCCATTAACAGCCTTTATTATTAGGGCGCTTATGATTGGCATACCCTTCCATTAACACCTTGCCTTTATTATTAAGGCACCTTATGATTGGCATACCCTTTCATGATACGACCCTTAATATGTTATGTGAATGCCTATCTTCTTCTAAAGAATACATAAATTAATTATTTTAGTTCCCTCACTTTTTAATTAATATTGTCAACATTGTTTAAAAGTAAACTCTCTTTTAATCTGTGAGTGGAATTTTTAAGTCTAAGCATACCTTTATTTTGGTGAGAATTTCAAATTAAACATTAAAATAGTGAAGGTACATCTCACCTACAAACAAAAGTTTTATGATATTAATTTTATGAGAGGTCCCTAGTGTTTTGATCATTCACTCTAATATTCCAATATGATATTGACAATGTCAATTCCGCTCTCATCTACCCATATTTTTCAAATTTTCACATATTTTATTATTTTTAAAGTAGTATGTGGTAATGCAGTTAAGGATGAAAACCATTTAAAAACACAATACATTTCTATTCACATAATGATAATATATCGAGTTGTTGTGTACAAAATGATGTACTCTCTGTCAAACAAATGACAAGGCCATGATTTCACTCCTCTAAAACTAATCACATGATCATTACCCATCTCATCTCCTGACATGGTTGGAGTGGAGCATTCTGCCTAACTTTGACATGAAAGGTACCCATTGTATTATCATTTCCAATAAACACTCTTGTCCATGCTTGTAAACATTATTAAATTTATATAATAAGCTTGATAAGCTCAAAGCATTGTGGCCACCCACCCTTTGCCTTCTTATGATGAAAAGATAAGATTATGTTATATGTATTTTAGTATCTTTTATTCTATCTTAAAGCAATATGGTGAACAATCAATACACTCATGATTTGGTGGGAAGATGTCCCATTCATCACATCAATGTTTATATAGTTTGTCCCAGAAGAATATAGTTAATTTGTGGCAAGTGTATTTTCCAAAGGTTTTATTTATTATAATAATCTTATTAAATATTATTTATTGAAATGTATTAAAAATATTTATTTTTTTACATTAATATTATTTTTAATTTAATTATTAAATAAAAAAGTGTTGGTAAAAAACTTTTTATTATTATTAATTAATTAAAAAGAATATCATAAAATATTAATAACAAATAAAAATAATACAATATAATTATTCCTAAAGTATCGAAAATGATTAAAAATAATACCATATCAATAATATTTAAAAATAATATAAGTACAACATATTCTAACTTAAGATTTTGTGTATATTTATGTAATTTGTATACTCATAATCCTCCAATATTGAACATTCACAATCTAACTTAGGATTTTGTGTATATTTCTGTAATTTGTATATTCATAATCCTCCAATATTGCAGACTCACAATCTTGAAGCTTAATTGTCATATGAATTAACAATGGTTATATTTTAATGATTTTTTTAAGTTTTTTTTGTTTTTTTGTTTTTGTGTTTTTTTTTAATATTCTATAAAATTATTAATGATATATGTTTTTATTGTTTTATATATAATTTATTTAGATTATTAATTTTTTAATTAAAAAAAATAAATTTGAAATCTATAATTTTAGAAGATTTGTTGTCATTATTATACTAAATACAATTATTTCGTAAATGTCATAAGCAAGGTAGTTACAACATTTCTCTAGAGATTTGAATCGACATAACTTGAGAAACAAATTGTTCATTAAACCATTCGAGATAATATCCGCATACCACTATTAAGGACGACATCAGGGTGGGCTTTGATCCACTTATGTGTGCACTAGTCGTGTAACCATGTAATATAGTCTCTCTGGGTGCAGCCACATGGTCAACCACTACCTCAAGGTATTCCCATGGCTCCAAGTTAGCACCCCATGAGAATTGAACTTTTCCCAATGGCGAAAAAAATCCTCATTTTTCACCATTGAATCCAATCCCTTTAGATTTTTTTTTTTAAATTATTTCTAATATATATTTTAAAGTTAAATCAAAATGGTTTATGTTTCCTCAGATTTAGGTGTCCAAGTGACAACATGGAGCATTAATCATCTCCATGATCAATGTGTCTAAAGCATTTAAACTAGGGGAATGGCAGTGCCCTTGGCACACCCTCTACAATGCCCATAGATTGAGAATGGGTAGTGATGGCAAGCCAACATTTCCTTGGAATTTATGGTTTGATAAGGATTGGTACACTTGTCCACATGATCGTCAATTCAAGGTGCATGTTAAGAAGGCCAAAGGTAACACAAGAAAAGGAATAGGTGAAGGCTACAAAAGTTCGAAGGTGGTAGTTGCAATTATTGTGAGGGGTTGTAAACTCCGTAGCCATGGTGAGGGAGCACAGATGACCCCGTAGGGAAAGTAGAGGAAAAGGCAGGCTGCCTCTCCCTCCTAGGCATATCAGGGAGATGAACACTTCAATGACATCATTCCCCGTAGTTATCGGTGCATGGTAGCAGATATTGAGGCCCAGGAGTTGGGAAACAAAAGTGACCACTTGTGGGATCTCCACAATTGTTGGAATGCCATCTTAGGGACTAAGAAGAAACCATAGTGGGGCTTGAAGGTCGAGTAAGGGACCTTGATTTCTACTTGATCCACGCTCGGGCAGTGTTATGTGTGGTCGTTGGTACTCCGTGCCTACTTCTCTAGAATCCCTCCTTGCCTTCAACACACACCATGAATGGTTGATCCTATTAGTCCCTCGTAGACTTTGTCTCGCAAGTCACTAGACCTCATCATCAGAAACAGAGGAGTATAGTGGAACAATTCTCTTCCATGTTGCAGCAATAGTGCAATGCAACAAAAGACACTTTGGCAGATCTAGGAAGGTCATGCAACAAAGGTGTCTAAATTATCATCCACAGCGACGTTAACCTCCCTCAGCTAGCTGGGCACCCCACATCAACGAGTAACCCTCATCCTAATGAAGACAATTACTACAAACCAATCCTAGTAGAATGGGGAGATCCATCAAAACTCAAGCATGACGAGGTGAACCTCAACAGGTACATCTTGGCACTGCGATTCAAGACTTTCTCTACTCTTATCTTTTTGTCATTCTCTATTTTTAGTGTACTAAAATTTTCAAGAGGACATCTCGTTTCCCCTTCTTAGATAGATGTTCCTTCCTATAACACTTTTGTGAGTATTAATATATTTTCTTCTAGCTCGGGTCAACAATTATAAGGTCAAAGAATATCCATGCATGTAATCTCTATACAATTTCTATAATACAAAGCTTTCTAAGTTACACAAAAAAAAATGGTTTATGTTTAATAATTTAATTATTAAAATGATTTTTTTAATTAGTTGAGTAGTTGTTTTATGGTTTATTCAAGTTTTTTGAGGTATTAAAAGAACTATTGTATGACACCAAAGGGTGGAAGGAGATCCACACTAATTATGTTTCATTGTTTACAAGAATGTGGAGGATTTCGAGAAGAATTGAAGAGACTGGTTGGGTATTAGGAGTCTCCAAATTGTTGTAAGCATAGAATTATAGGGGAAAATATGGAAAAGGGTGTTTTAATTAGTTTGATGTTTAAATTTGAATTGAGTTGGTTGCACAAGTAGAATGGAAGATGCTCCCGGTGTGAAATTTAAGAATTAAAGAAAATTAAGAGATTTTCTTTGGAAAACAAATCTACCATTGCAAGTGTGGTGATGTAGATTTGATCTCAAGAAGATGCAAGGGATAGGGAGGCAACACTAATTATGAATTTGTGAATTACTAAAGTCATGAAATACAGTAATTAAGGCAAGGAAACATACATCTTAGGTTAGTTGTCGATGGGTTATTGAATTATTAGAACATGGCTCAAGCTATGGTTCATCTATTTATAGGGTCAACTATAGATAAGGAGAGAGAAACTATGTAACAACATCTTCCTCACATGGGCATGGATAAAATCGATTAAGCCGTCGTGAACACTGAGTTTAAACTTTTATAAAAAAAAAATATTTAATGTATTGTAAATATTATTTATGGTTATGGATTTACATTAAGATATACAAATTTTGAATCAACATATTGGTATAGGTAGTAGAGCATTCTATAAGGAGGATGCAATTTTGATGAAGAACATATTTTTGTTGGGTGTATATAAACTTATGATATATTATACTACTTCCAATGAGACTTGTTGTTGCCTAAAGTGTACACCTAGGGCGCAATGCTGTGAGTAGGGATGAGAGTGACAACCCGTACTCTGAGTGTTGGGCCTTAGGTGTACACTTTGGGTGACAACAAGACTATAACATTTTCTCAATAGGAAAAAAAAAATATTAATACTTCTTAGATAAAAAATTGAAATAACAATTAGGGTTAGCGCAAGTTGTTAATAGAAATTATATGATTTTTATAATATAACCTTCATGATAAGAACATGACTTAGTAATAAGAACCAGCTATATTGGATTTCTTCTGAATGCTATTTAGGTTAAGACCACCATTTTATTCTTAAAAAACCTAAAACTTTTTTCGATTAATTAAAAATTGTGATTGTTGGGACAACTTTCGGTACTAATCACATCCAAAGCATTTTGTTGACGCGTTTCAAACCATCTAGTGTGGTTCATCATCAAGACAAGATGAACCACACTAGATAATTTGAAACAAGTCGACAAAATGCTTTGAATGTGATTAGTACCGAAAATTGTTCCAACAATCATAATTATGATTAACAATCATAATTATAAATCATAAAAACTTAAATTCGATAATTAAAAATTCATTTTTTTGAAATATAAAAAAGCTAATTATCACAATAAAACCTAAAAGCATCTCATATTTCAATCACATGTACAAATTACTTATATATTTTTATATATTTATATTCTTCATGCTATATAACTATGCATACATTGGTTACCTGTTTACATGTACGTAATATGCCTCCCTGGGCCTACCTCTAGAGTTTTGTTAACATACATAAATGGACCCTTCTTTTTGAATTGGGCATTGCTGCTTATCTTTAATCCTATAGAAACCTTAACATTTGTGGCTTTTAAATTCATTACACCAGCAACAAATACCATGAAATCAAGGAATCGCCCTTTTTTGAGTGCGATTAGACCTCTCAAAACCACTTTGTAGTTTGCGACAACAAAGTTCACTTTATAATAATAATGATAATCGTGCTTAAGGTTGTCGGATTCCCTAACTTTTGGTTTTTCTAATATTTGTTTGGATATTAATTCACAGTCTCCTTATTTTTAGACCATGGATGTCGGGGCCAATGTCGGAACCAACATCCCTAATTCAATTCAATAATTTCTAACAAACATTCCAACGACATCAATCTTGGAATTAGGTGAAACGTGGCTTCGATAACGTTGTTTCCATTTATTTAATAAAGTAGAATACACCAGATTTATTTTATAACGATAAACTATATTTTTATAAAGTGTATTTTTCTTTTTTATTTATTGCAATAATAAAGGTAATGAATAAATTATGAAAAATAATTGATGGCTGTTCGACAGAAGTTGAACAAGGGTGAGTCAGACTTGCAAGTGAATGAAGTTTTAATTATCTATGTTATGCGTTGAGACTATTCTCAACGTTACTATTTATGTGGACACATGGATGATCATCCTATAGTAATGTGGAAGGTTAAGTAAGTTTGTTAAATATATGTTTAGGTAAAGTTATTATATGTATATATTTATTAGTTGAGTTGAGAGGTTTTTTTTACAGTTGCAATTAGGATATTGGAGTTGGACTTGTCAATTATTTAATAAACTTTTGAACACAAGTTTGGTAGCGTGCCATCTTGGGGTGATGGAGGTTGTGGGTTCAGATCCTGGTGTTCCGAAAGAGAATGGGAAATAGTCACATGTGTTATCGTACAAAGAATACTCTTTTTGTATGAATCAACATTATTACATGCTAATTCCTTCTTGATATCTCGAAGAAGAAATTAGAACATGAATCTTTTCATCCATCTTATGACAAGTTGAGTTGATCTTTTCATTCCCTCATGGTACTACTTAGCTATCGTTCACCCAGGAGTAATTAGCCTTGCAAGGTGCCCTCTTTGATCTTGATGTTGCTGATACCTTTTACCTTTTACTTTCTTACTTGAATTCCCTTTACCCACTAACATATATCTACCTATTCTATATCTATCTAGATAGATAGATAGATATAGAATAGGTAGATATAAAATAATTTTTTCATCTTTTTATTTTGATTTTTGAAATTTTATTTATGTTAGTCTAAATAAATAAATAACTATACAAAATGTTTAAATAATGTTAGCGAATAAAAAATTTACGTGTAAAAAATTAGATCCTTCTTAACTTATATTAAATTCGTATTTAAGATGAATCTATATTAATCATATAACATATTATAAAAAAAAAAAATACATATGATAAATAACATATAATCTACCTTTAAAAAAAAGTATACACATTCACTTGTCATTGGATTTTGCAATTTAGAGAAAAGTGTAAAGAAGTTATTAACCAATTATAAGAGACACATATAGTCTAACCTTTAAATAGAAACCATAGATGTTTACTTGCTAGAATTTGCAATTGACCAGAAAAGTGTAAGAAAATCTTGACTGTTTAACAAGTTTATAGTGTTTGTAACTTTACAAGAAAAGTACAAGATAATCTTTACTCTTATGTAATATTTTTGTTAAGAAAAAGTACAAGAGAATCTTTGTTTTTTTCTAACAAATTTGTAATTATTAATGTATTAAATATTAATGAAAGTGTATATATAATAGATAAGTTTAAGGAGAATATTTATTTAAATTTTAGTTAATTATCTATATAATTTGAATTTTTATTTTCTGATTTTATTATAAATTATAAATGAATATTTTTATTTTATAAATTTTCTTTATTTATTATATAATAATTTTTATTTATTTTTAGTTAATATTTTTATCTGTGAATCATAGTCACAGTTTTTAACGTATTTTTCAAAGAACCATATAAAATTATTATATGGAAAAATATAAAAATTTATTATATAATTTTTTTATTATTTCTTTTTAGTTAATATTTTTTATTTGCGAATAATAGTTTTTAACACATTTTTAAAAATTTAGATAAATTATTATATGGAAAATATAATCTAGATTTTATATGGAAAAAATATTTTTGATTTTTTTTTTTTAAATATTATTCTCAAAAATATTATATTAAAAAAACAATATTTTTGCTTAGCACTGTATGATTTTAAATGTAAAGTCATATGAAGAGATATTATAAATATGTATAATGAAGCTAATTTAAAGCTAGAACCCTAATTTTAATAATTTTGAATTAACTTTATTTTAAATCTATTTGTATTAGAAATATGTATAATGAGGCTAATTTAGAACGAGAATTCTGATTTTAGTAAGTTTGAATTAACTTCATTTGGATAGAAAAAGTCATTTGTTTGAATTAACTTCATTTTAAACCTATTGGTAAATAGAAAAAGTCACTTTCCAAAATTGGTTTTTAAAGTACAAAATCTAGTTTGTGTGGATATTGAGTATTCGAATTGTGAAATTGAAATTGATTTTTTGATTATGGGTTTAATTTCATATTTTTTGAATATGATATTTGACTCTTTGGTATATATTTTTAATTTGATATAGGCACTTTCAAATTTAATTTTCCACCTTTAAAAGTTAATATAAACACTTTTATAATCTAATTTTGGAATTGGAATTCAATATTTTCTGCCACTTCAAATAAACTTTCGTTTTAAACTTAATATTCAATCATATTTAATACCTATCGTTTAACATTTTTAAAAAATGTTATATCTCTTTTACAACCCTATGTGTGTCATTTCATCGTTTCAAAAATTAGTTTTCATGGAGTCGTCCACATAAATTGTGTTTCTACCTAATTACAAGCTTTTATAATTATGTAGATATTTGCATCACAAGGGGTTGTCCACAATAATTGTGTTTTACAATCATAAATATCATTAAATATAGTCTTTTAAATAACTTATCTAAACTATTTAATATTGATCACAATTTTATTATTGAATTTTTCATTTGTATTTTTCATAAAATTCAATTTAATTTGACACTATTATGTCAACATAATAAAAATAACAAGTACATATATATTCACAATTTTAATTTAATTATCAATAATTATTAGGTGGATGGTAGGAATTTAACCTCTACAAAATATTCAAGAATATTTTTAGTAATACTCACATATCAAAGATTGAGATTTATCTCTAAAGTAGTTATGTCATTTTTACTCTTTTAATTAAATTGATTAATTAAGAAAAATGTTATATGAAGTAAGTTATGATTTTTTGGACATGTGGTATTGATAATCCATGGTATTGGCCCATGGTATTGTAATAAATCTTATTTACATATTAAGAATCTCCACGGGAAAATGAGGGTGAATATACATGGTCAAGAGTCTTGTTACATATTTTTTTAAATGTATATCTGTTTAACTTATATATTAATTCATTTTATAGATAATAATAATAATAATAATAATAATTTAAAATAAAGTTGTAATTTAGTTATTTTTTATGATTTTTTTTTTAGTTTTAGCAAGGTGAGATTTATCATGAAGTAAGTGTCTTAATGCTTATCATAAATTGTTGTCTATCTGTGTTTATTAACCATTTAATTTATATGGTTGTGCTAGTATAAAAACACTAACAATAAATTTGAAAGTACTACCAAGTTTACAAAACAATTGAATATACAAAATTTAAAAATATTATTAATCATATAAAATATATATGAATAGGATAATTGTTTTTCCAAAAAAAATCGAAGAAGCAAGCATTAGGCTATCATCTTGGTTGAAGCAAGCATAGGAGTCAAGTGAAAGGGGGTTTTATAGGATCGAAAAGGGTTAGCTAGTAATAAGAATGACATCAATTTGTAGCCCTAACAAGGCCATTCCATGAAGTAGTACTAGCTAAGTGCAAGTAGATAGTCGATGAGCACTAATGAGGCAATGAAAATATCACTGCAGTAGAGTAGGTTCATATGTAGAACTTATGAATGACATTAGAACAACTAACAAACTAATGCAATAGGCAACAAAAGTGAACAAAAACAACATGCAAATTAGAGAAATAATGGTGGACTTGAGTCTTCCAATAGATCAACACAAGTTCCCTTATGGACAGATGTGCGAGAAATTATTTTCTCAGTGGGTTACATGGAATAAGGAGAACATTGGCACTGATACCATGACGTCATCACAATGATAATTTAGATATATTTTACTTTATTTATTTTTAGAAATAGATTTGATATAAATGGGAACCTTGGGGATGGAAATAGGGTTCTAGATTAGATATTTTTTGAATTGTAACAAACTATATTGATTAATGGAGAAGCTCTGAAGTAGCTACCATTCTATTGACATCACTGGAGTTTCATTTATTGTTGTGTGTTTATGATTACTGATAATGATTGATGCTTCAAGTAAGAATTGTTTTTTATGTTATTCATTATTCATTCATCATTTATATTCCATTAGTATGTGTTAGAAGGATATTTTGTTGAATGTTCGATGGGTTGGAATCATCCAAAATTAATTTTGCAAATTCTCTACTACTTTGGAAGTTAAATGTTGATAGTGAGAGTCTTTTACTTCTTTTACACATTTTTGGTTGAAATGATCTCTTCAAATTAATCTAAATGCATTTTGTTACATGTTTAATTAGATTTCATGGATGATTGTTGTAAGGCTAACCCAAGAAACACCTCCATAACCCTGGCTAAAATTAATCGCATTAAAAAACATCTAAAATAATAAATATCCTTTGAAACATCTTTTCAAAGCCCATCAACTACCAAGGTTGCCAAACCTTAACCCAAAGGAAAATATGAATCCAAACAAAGACAAGTATGAATGGGTGTTGTCTTTGAGTATTGAACCCTGATCCCTTTTCTTTCCATTGAAGTACCTCTTTGTGTACCATAGATAGTTGGAGTGTTTCCTACTAAAATTCCACTATTTTATGGAAAATTATGTCTTAAATTTCATGTTCATCTATAAAATCATCTACAAAAATAATAATGAATCTAACTCCCTTATAATAATGAACCTAGTGCTAGAGTGATAATAATTGCTTTCGTGTATTCTCTGGTTCATTTTCCATTTCTTTTGCTTTATCCAATGAGGCATGGGAGATGGAAATATCAACTCATATTGGTTCATTCACTCTGGCCTTATTTGCAACAAATATAATCACTTTTGATGTGTAGAGTGGGCCACTACATACAATTACTTTCCATTTTTATATGTTCTTTGAATAATGGGTTATTGTTTTCAATCACAAACAATGGATTCTAAGTTTGTTTTTTAATCAACCAGTTGGGGAATTAGTTGTTCTTCCAACGACAGGATATTATTGAGGCTACATCAAGTATGGAAATGTTCCATCGCTGCTTCCTCATCTTTCTCCATTGCTTTTCTGTTACTTGAGAAATTGCTTATTGAGTGGAGGTTTGTCCCTCTGTAGGGGCGTTCTTTTCTTTATTCTATTAAATCCGGGTTGTTTGTTGAGTATCTTTAGGTGTCAAGGCTTCATATGTACCTTGAAATTCGGTAGTATATTTAGCAAGAATTGTAGTAATGTTTTCCACCTTGTCATTAGTGGACTCTATGACATCTTCCTTTAGAAAAAAAAAATTGTTGCAGTATCTCCTTCACCTTCCCTTGAATATTTAGCTTTAGTCTATCCTTTAAGTAGAATTTCATCAATAATGGGATTCTTATTTCCTATAGGGTTTTTGATTTGTTCTTCTATTTATTCTTTTAGATAAATTACATCCTAGTGCTAGTGGACTTGGGCTTTGCTTGAGGCTTGCCCTTCTCATGCTTCTTTTTTGTCTTCTTCTTTTTCTTTCTATTTTTCCAGCTATGCCTTCTAAATTTTCTCTATTTGGGCTCTCTTTTTCTACTCATCAAACTCCTTCACTACCCTTTCATACTTTTCTAAGTCTCTTCTATTTTTTTATGCACTCTTTCTTTCTTTGCTCTAGTGTATCCCTTTTCCCTTTTTTTTATTCCTCTTCTCATCTTTGTGTGGTAAGTAGTTCTTGAATAGCCTCTTCCTCTTGTTTTTTTATTTAATTCTTCTATTTCCTTCCATTGTAATTCCAACTCTTAAGGTACCTTGTCCAATTTCTTAAATGGCCTTTATTCATTCTTCCTCTACGTCTCTAACTTCCTCATAATTGTTGGATGAAAATCATCGGCTTATTAATTCATGTTTTTCTTCTAATGATAAGGACATGAATATAATGATGTTTGGGTTAGCCTTCCTCCTTGTAACCTCCTGCTAGTCTTATGAATTTTCTATGAAAATTTCTTCTTGATTTTTTCATCTGAATAATTACAACTAAGAGATGCCTATTTGGCATGTTTGAGAAATAACCCCTTAGTATCATGTCTCATGTTCCTACCTATTATGAACCTATGCTCCAACTACACTTGTCCTTCATGCTTGGCTTGCTTAATGTATCTAACTGAATGATACTCAATTTAAAAATTATATGGCACAAAATCCTCTTTTTATCCTTTAATAAAGTAGTTTTAACACTTCACATGATGGGCTGATAACAAATTTTACAAATGACCAACCTATCCAAGATGTAGATATGTAAGACATGGGAGAAATAAATGGATCCATATATTGTGAGATATGTGTGATCCTCCTCAAAATATCAATTTCCTATGTATACCAGATGTTATTTGTCTACTTGGACAATCTAGGGCAATATTGTCCCAAAAAAAGATTGTGTATGGGTGCTAAAAGGGAATCACATATTTCAAAATAAGACGTTTTATATTTGTTTTCCCATAAAATATTGAAAAGACATGGATAGGGTGATTTGAAACTTTCTAGATTAGTGATAATCCCACAAAGGAATTATTTGTGCATATTACCTCAAGTAACTAAGAAGGCATGTAAAAGTTAGGCACTAGACATGGTTTTATGTTTTAAGCTTGTCCAATCTTAATGCTAAAATTCTCGTAGATGATTGCTGCCCAATTGAACCTCTCTCCTTATATGGAAATAGTGTAGGATAATCATACCCATGCTTCTAAGAAATGGGAACAATCATTTTCCCCATAGAACCTACACAAGAAGACCATGAGATACATGCGAGGCTCCCTTAAGTTAGTGGTAGGGTATCTACCCCTATACCTATTGAATGATCATTTCTCTTCCTTCCATCAGCCAATCAAGATTTTCCTAAGATCATATTTTTGATAGAAATCCACCACAAACTCTTTATTTAGAAGCTTCTAAGCATCTTGGAATTTGTAGTACTTGGTGACTTCTTATGGCAAGAAATTCCCAATGCATTCTCCTTTTCCATTCAAAACTAACATTTCAAAAAATTAACGTGATTGAAATTCCACTCCATTGCTTTTGTGCAAGGAAAGATAGGTGCTCTCATCATAGATAAATTCAGTATAGAGAATTTAATGAACTAGAATACATGCTTATCCACTATATGGAAATCAAGCTTGTTGTGTCATGTTAACTCTAAGTATTGCCAATTATTGAATTTGGTGAATAGGTCATTCCAACTTGAGATCTGAATAGTTGTGCTAGTATTGGGTTTTGTTTCCCCATACATTGACACATTCATGGTAAATTTACTTGGGTGGGGGGTGGGAAAAATAACAGGTTCAAGCCCTTTAATTAGTTATGTTTATCCTTCCTCTAGGGTTATTGGGATGGATCAATCCATCAATTATTTACCTTCTTTTTTTAGTTTCTTTGGATAATTGTGGACATGAGTATTCTTATGATTCTACTTGTAACCACAGAATTTAGGAATAATTAACATACATAATTAAGAGAACAAACAAGAAAAGAAAATGGAATGAATAAATTTAGCAAAGCTAAAGTGCATTGGTGTCACTAAACCTAAGATTAAAGGCTCCTACCAAAAACTGAAGGAGATAATATGAAATTTGTTCACAATGTATTGTACTTTGGATGCTCAATATTGTTATATTTTGGAATCCTTGATACCATGTAATATTTTAAGCACATGCATAATATCTGGTTATGAAAAAATACTACACTAGCAATTGCAAGATAATAAGAGAGAAGAGAGAATGAAATGGAACACAAATAGACTATGTAATTTATATATCAATTTAACTTCACTTGTATATTATTTATTGATTTGAGTACAACTAAATAATTCTATCTTGATAGAAGAACAATGTGCACTATTTTTGGCTCCTTATGCCTGCACAACAAGTAGAAAAATGACCATCCCTCAAATCCAATTAACTAGCCCAAAAATGGAGTTGTAGGGTCTAAAATAGACTTATGATCAATAACAGAGTTGAAAAAGGATAAGATGAGCCAAAAATAAGTGATAACTAAAGAATTTGCATAGACTTTCCGCTCCTAACTCTAGAAATACTAAAAACTCTTAAAAATAGGACTAAAACTTAAGAGATAAAGTTTTGTAGAATAAAAGGAAAAAGTGGATAAGGTTTCATATAAGGTTTATCCCAAAAACTAGGAAGGAAGTGTGTGGATAAGCTATCTATGGAAAGGATTGTGCATTAATGGATAAGAAATAGGCATGTCACTACCACATGCAATCCTACAAGGCAATCTCTGCTAAAAATAAACATACTATAAATCGTAACTATTGAAAATAGAAAGATCACCTAAAGGGAAGGAAATGTAGGATAGGTAAGGGTGTGCAATGTGCATGTAATCCAACACTTCTGTAAACCAAAATTGATATGTGCATAATAAATGAGGATAAATGAGTACTAACAATTTTTAGCCTTCATAGGTCTAACATACCCAATCACTTAAAGCCTCATTACGAATACAAGGTAGAAAATTTTCATCTTTCTAATTCTATTCAAAGCTATATTCTAAGATTGCCATCACCTTATGCTCATTGAGAGATTTCCAGTGATATAAACCTTATTAAAATCCAAGTTTATGTCAGTGATATTGTTGAAAATGGTTGTTATTGATGGCAAAGGATGTCGAGATGACAGATGAACTTACATAGTCAAATAACATATTACAAGACCTTTCCAACGGTATATGACACTCCCTCTAATTCCATATGAATGATGAGATATGAAATATTTTTTCAAGATTAACTAATCAAAGTAGAAGCATGGCCCATCTAGATATCCTACCTTTGAAGGAATTTTTATTCCAATTAACTAGCTCAAATGGGATCATTGGATATATGGTTGGAAAGCTTATTATAATACCTTTCCAATTTTATATGTCACGCCTTCTAACTCCTCGAAGTTGAGGAGAAATTATTTTTTGAATATTCACTATACATTCAGTCAGTTGCACCAATAAGCCTAGTCAGTGGACTAGTTAGCCCTAAAATAGCATCTAAACAAACTACAAAAACCTGTGAGAATGAGAATTTCTAAAAACTTGACTCAAGGTTTCAGTTATGTGTTTAGGAGAAAAAAGGAGTAGTGAAGTAATTAATAATAATAAAATATCATAAACATGAGATGGAAAATTGGGAGAAAAGGCTTTTAAGCTTTAATTCATTAATTTACAAAAATGATACATTATTCACACACTTGAAGCCTCGTATTATAGAATTTAGGTTCTCATAACAAATTACCAATTTGACTAACTGGTTGAACCTTCTCCATAACTTTCTCCACAATATATCCATGAATGTCTCCACAAATATCTTAGTTGATTTTTTGTGATCTCCATCCCTAAATTCTCTCATTATTCTCATATTTAGTCATATGTAGACTTCTAGAGTAAGTCTACTTTCATTATGAATAATTTCATATTTTCTTATGAATTATTCATTTACACTCCCTTTAATAAATACTTAATCAATATTTAATTTGGACTTAATGATTGCTAATATATGTATGAGGCTAAACCCACCCCCTCTCAATCATTAGTCCAAAGTAAGAACCTAGTACCATTTTCAAGTCTTCATGTTGATGCTCCTATGTGTTGAGTTGCTAAACAACTACTATGTTGAGCTATTGAAAAACTCCTGCCTTGAGCTACTAAAGAACTACCTGAAAAACCACTAAAATTGGATGTTGAAAACTCAAAGTTCATTTTCCCATCTAGAAATTTTGATGATGCCCACTAGCATATTTTTTTAGGCCCACTGGAATATTTTATGATGACCACTGGCATATTTGTTAAGGCCCACTGGAATATTTGACAATGGCCACTAGTAGATTTGTTGATGTTCATTGGAAAATTTCTTGAATTTGTCGAAACTTTTAGTATGACAACAATCTTCAATACCATCACCATTTACCCCCATCTTTTAGCTTAAAGGAGAGGCAATAGATAGGTTTTTTTACCACCGATCATCTACATTTGATTTTTAAACTTGTAATACCCTCCTCCCACATCTACCCAAGTAACTGGCCAACCAAGGTAAACATGTGATGAGAGGCTACTATGATTAGATTCAACCTCCTATGTCACTTTAAGGAAGTGCAATCGATGGAAACACAACATATAAACCTTCCACATTAGCTATAGGACTCTAAGGAACCATCCCAACCACCTAGGTAGCTAGTCCCTGGGTCCCACTGAGTTTTTATACCACTTGACCCACATATGCTCCCATGATATGGATCTGACAGTGTCTAGGAGGCTCTCAACGCTGTCATGCCAAGGCATTCTAGTGTCCAGGGACTATTTTTCTTAGTTTTGTTCTAGTGTCCCCAGGATTTGAGCCACTTTTTCAGGCCTAGATCCCAGGTCATTTCCCATAATTGAATGACACCTTCAAAACATAAAGATAACAAAACAATGATGCAAATATCAATACTTTAAAAAGCCCTTAACTTGACCCCCACTAGCCATGACAGAAAATTCGTAAAACATATCACAAATATGTAATGTACAGGTGTAAACAACATATTTAAACATAGGGGTCTCATACTTATCTAAGAATCGCTATGAAGCATTCTTCCCTTATATAATTTGTTGCATTACCATCTATTAGGTCATAGATACATTGTTCATTCATTTACAAGTAAAGACATTATGAGAACCATACATATCCACTGTCATAAAACATATACATAACCAACATAATAGCAACATAAATACCAAGGAAATTATAGGCACATGATACACATATAAACCGGTATAATACTCATAGAAATACAAGGATAAATGACCTCATATTGATGATGCAAAATCCAAACCTAGGATTAGACTAGCACGTTCCACCCAACCATAGAACGGGTGAGACAAAACTTGCTTCAGTCATTCACCCCCATGCCATATTCCAAGCATGAATGTGGGATTGAAACCAAAAGAACCAACCAGGGCATCCCGAGGCTAAACCACCTCACCCTCATCAATAGAAACAAAGACTTACTGTAATCCATCCCATATCAGTAGGCCAACATAATGAACATGTAATAAAAATATTTGCCATGATCTCCACCTGATCACTAGGCCAAACAAACATGGATGCCATCGGATTTCTCCACCTACACTGTGAGGAATTTTCCTCTCTCCTAGTCTCTCAGGCTTTACAACAATTCCCACGAGATCACTAGGCCCTAAACCAAGACCCACTCTCAAATATTTACTGCATATCCTGACCAGGGATTACTAGGCCCAATAGAGAGAAATCCACATCTTGGCTTTATTGTATATCTTTACATTCAATTGCAAGGATTCCTAGGCCGACTGAGGCAACACAATCATGGCTTTACCGCAACCCATAGTCTAGCTCAGGGGTTACTAGGCTAGTGGCTTTACCATGATCCATAGTCTAGTTCAAGGACCACTAGGCCATGTGCTCTATCATTTAGAGATCCACCTCACTCAACTTCGAATCCACCCGACAATCCATCTCAACCAAAACATGAGAACCCCATCACACCATGGCTATCTTGAAATGACAAGGCTAGACTGAAAACACTGTCACACCTAGAAAAATCCATGCCCTAACAATAAATGAACCACATGCAATACCATGCATGTCAAATCTAGCAAGGAAAATGAACATGTAAATCGATACATGTTAAGAATATTACTATAGTTGTTTGATCCTGCTCTTCCGTTGATGGTGCTGGACCCGCCAACATGTCAAGGGGATCTCCCCAGTAAGAATTCCCAATTAAACCTCAGACCGTTTGGTGTAGGAGTCCCAACAGTGGATCGTAAGGTAATGCCTTGAACGCGATGTTGCACAGAGGCAAGTAGAATAACTCTGTTAGTATCAAGGGTGTCACTAATGCAGTGAGTCAAGGAAGGTGTATGAGAGGTTCCAACACTTCAAAGGGGGAAGGAGGTGAAGGTGAATTCCAAGTTGAAAGGGATCAGTCCCAACTCGGCTAGGAACACACACCACAAAGGGCATGCACAGCCTCCTGCAGAGCAGTCCACTCAGATGTGGAAGTCACATCATACAAGGTAAGATAACGCGTTCAACACTCACGGAAGAGTTTGAGACTAGTGTGACGGTTGTTATGGCAAGGTTCAAGTGAAAGGTCTGTCTAATGTCCGGAAAAGTAGTCGACACAGACAGTGACAAGATTAACAACATATGAAACACATTAACAAAAAGATTCATATAATTGCATGTGAATCAATTCATACACAATTACGTAAGTTAAACAACATATATCATTAAAGCAACTGGAGTAGTCCAACTACAATAACAACATATGCATGAAAATGTGTTGTCCCTTATTATATAAAGAAGTGTATGTCACAATCATATAATACATCCATGTAAACTTGCTAGCCCCAATAGTGGAACGTTACAGCCACATCTGCCTGCTCCTCCAAAGAGATGTACTAGCTCCATGCAGTGGAGAAGCCAAGGCACATTACAATACTGTCCAAGCCTTCTTCAAGATAGTCTTAGTAGAAGCTTGGCTGACCAAAAGCCTATATAATGAGTTATGAAGGACTATTTATAGCAAAGGGTGGGGTGACTCTTTACATTCCCCTTTGTGACCATTCAACTACTCTCATGACTCTTCACCCACTCTATGTCTGTTACATCCACTCTTGACACCTGGCTTACACTTGAAATGACTTACATTGCAATGCACATGTACCCATGTGAAAATTGGTTTGGACAAGCCAAACTAGACATCATTCAAACTTAGACAACCATAGAAGTCCAACTACTCGACATCCTCATGCTGATCAAGAGTGACATATTGATGCCAAGATTGGTAGTCCTTGAGAGTGTCTGTGTGTTCTACTGTAACATTTGTCTGAAACCTGAACCTTTCCTCCATAGCATCTAGGTAAACTGCTCGGGCTCCTCTGTCCAACTCGTCTGTGAGCATGCGCATCATTGGCTTCAGTGTGGCCAGACCAACAATGTACTTGTGTATGATGTCTGCACTGATAGGCAAGTCTGGGTTGGTGGCGGTGCACATCAACTCATCGAAGTACGAGTCAACCTCTTATCAGACCTGCTTCTTGGTCTTCGCTTGGGTGAGAGTCCCAAGTGATGGAATCACATGAGTGTGCACTATAACATCCATGATTTTGAATACTCGTGCATGGGAACCCTGTATGCTAGTGATGAGTTGCGGTAGGTCGTCATAGTTCCGGATCTGACTCTAGATATGTGCTTGTAGCTCGACTGCATTGGCCTTCATCATCTTTGGCAAGTGAAGTGGGGCTCCCTTGTACTTCATCATCCATGCTTGCATGTTATCAACAACAGTATGTATGTTCTTCAAGATGCATGCTCTTCTCGCACATTGCTACTGCCATATGTGGAGATGAACGACTGCTTGATGCACGGTACCACATTTGGAGTACATTGCTCGCATAACTGTGTCTAAGGAAAATACTTCATCTAATATTGCCTTCTTCAATTTAGCTCGGGCGGACATTGTCACCAAGTCTCCTCCTTGCTTGGCCACCTGTAGTTCCTTTGCCTTTCGCTCATTCTCAGGTATGAGGAAACGAAAACTTGAGCTAGTGGCTTCGACATACACTCTAGTTTCATTGGCCAAAGCGGTTGGATGCTTGTGCACATCAGTCACAATCACTTGCTCTTCAAATTGTGTAGGGGATGTTTGGTCCTCCGGAGTCAGTACTCTATGAGACTGCACAACTCTGTGATGAGATTTGTCAAAGGAGATGTTGTGCATCTCTGCTTCCGGTTGACCACCAAGGATCTCAGTGCCTCCTTGGTCATTTGAGACTTGCTCATCATCAGGATGCAATGAAGTGAGTGAGTCAACATCTTTGTGATGAGGCATGCGATCGGTATCCTGTTCCAACTCTTATTGCTCCATGCCTACATCTAATTGTTCAAGCGCCTGTTCTATCTCATGAGAAAAGACATGCCACTACAATGGTTCACCTTGTTCGCCTGATGCCAACTGTTCATATGAATCAACTACTTGTACGAGCACTTCTTTGTCTGTCTGCACATGATGCGTCCACTGCTGAATTTTTTGCTGCTTCGCTTCCTCCTCCTATTGGCATAGCTCTTGTTCTTTCTGGTGTTTCTCCCTCAACTCATGCAACTCCTTCCCTCCTTCTTCCATTCTCTTCTTATCCCTCTGCCTTCGTACGATTCTCTTGTTGTGCTACTACCTCTGTGCCTGAATAGCCATAGCTGCTTGTTCTACAAGTGGATCTGCTCGAAACTTGCAGCTTTGCTCCTCCTCCATGTAGTTAACAATCTTTCTCTTCCCTTTGTCACACATAGGTATGCTTGGCTATGCTGCTGCTGCTACTGTTGGTGCTCTCCGTGACGCTGCTTCATACTTATTTTCTAACCACTCTACGGCGAAGTCGACCTGTTCATTGGGTCTAGAGGAATTGTAACAGTATCTCCATGAGTCCTCCTCGGCCCAATGACATGCCCCATGGATCCAGTTGAACTAAACTCTCGCGCAGTGATATTTCACAATGCAGTGTTGGTCATACGGGTTGAAGCTTCAGAGGTTGAAAGGATACTTCCTCATCTGCTTTGCTTCAACATCCTCTTGCTTGATACTCTAGATCTCATATAACCCAATCCACAATGGAAGAGCGGGTTAAGGTGCCTTCTTCTTCCGTTGCAGTCTAGTTGTCAATCCTGCCGAGATGTGGTACACTACTTCTTGCATGACAAGCACATCCAAGGCGAACTTTGGTAGAACATGTGGAGACTTCTCCGCATTGAACACTTGGAAGGATGTGCTAGATGGTGAGGCATACCAATCTACAATGCCTAGCAATGCCTTCATCGCTTCCTCTGACATGCAGGGTGGATCCTATTCGAATATCAAGCTGTACATCGGGGTGAAAAAATGGTTGGACAACTGTATGATCACTCCTCTAAAGCTGCATTCGGACAACAACTTGAAATATGTGTTCACAACAGTCTCCGCTAGTGACCATGCCCACTCCAAGCTCAGGAACTCATGTCAGGTACATACTACATCTAGAATGTAAGCGAACATATAAATCTCTGCATGCATACCATCAGGTGACTGTCGAGCCTTCATGACTTGTTCCTTCAGCTAGTGAGCCAGTATGTTGGACCAGTTGCATGGTCTTCCTTCTCTAGCTAGTTGGTCCAGTGCGATCACCCAACTCTAAGGGAAGGTCTCAGTGCTTGCTTGGCCACTCAATCAGAATGCGAATATGAGCAAGTATTGGTATGCCTTCCTCAATATCTTTGTCTTATAGATCTTCTTGGGTGTCATCAAGAAATGGGATGGCTCCTTTACCCAATCCTTCAGAATGTCTCTGGAGTGAGATTTGCTGTTGGGCAAGCTGAATAGAGGAGTCATGACAATCATGGGCTCGGTCATTTGATAAATCTCATCGTAATATCATGCCCATAAGGTTTCAAGCTTCATCCCACTGACACTATTCAAGGTCATCGTCTCGGGGTTAGTGTGAGAGACGATCCAGTGAATCATGTCCGCGCATGGGAACGCGGGGTATCGACATGCAATCTGGTACAAATCAGACTTGCGAATGTTCACGTACACCTGAGGGTCTTCGAGGGCTTCACCAAAAGTGCCTATGAATGCTTCATTAACCTCTTGCCACTTCAGTTTGATGCCCTTGTCTAGATACAACTGCGTATCTTCATATATTGGCAGATTAGAGGACACCTGCTCAACTACTGCTCCAGCTACAATACCATCTGTGTCCTGAGATCCTGTTCTCTTGGAAGCCATTGACACAGATGAACACCTGAAAGAACTGGAAACAAACAGCATGCATGGCAAGAAATATGTCAGTGAAAACAAAGCAAATCCAAGGAAGGACACAACACATACCTAGGGAATTGATGAGAGAGATTGTGAAAATTTCACTGGGAGGCTGGGTGACTGCCTGCCAGAACTACACAAAAGGAAGATTGGGCTGATTGGGAGGTTGGGCTGGCTGTTGGATCTGCGAAATGCGCAATCCAGTCAGGCAGCTAGCTATTGGGATTGTGCAATGTGCAATTCCAGCTGGGAAGGATTGCTGGCCCAAGGACAAATTTACGCAAATTTTTGGGCCAAGCAACCACTGTCATCCAGAAATGCACAAAATAGTCCTAGAGGCCAGTGCTGGTCAAGAATGCACAAATCTGGAGAGGAAGGTGAGCCTTCCTCCCCTAGATTACGCAATGTAGCCTTGGTGAAGGGAGAGCTCGGGCCAAGGTTGGCCCGACTCGCCAACGAGAAACTAAAAGCAAGTAAGACAATGAAATGCATGGAAACACTATGTGATAGCAGAAGTGTTTGACAGTGCATGCAAAACATTAATGAAAGATTCAGCAGACAGATCAACATGCATGTGGGTGAGGTAGTTCGTCGGTTGGGTGAACGTCCGTGCAAAACAGTTTCATGCATGCGACAACAGTTAGATAGCAACGAAAACTGAAACAAAGCTAAGATAAGCTATAATACATGTAAACAACTGTAGTCATTCAAATAAATCAAGCAAACAACACTCACACAAGCGAATAAATAAAAAGCGACATAAATGTTGAAAAAGACAAGTTGAGGCCACTTATCCGTGAATATATGAGCGAGATGTGTTGAAGAGTACTGGATGTGCTGTGGGATGTCAGAGCTCCAAGATCGATGTGAATGAATGAGCTTTGATGCGTTGAATAAATAAGTTTAGTCTCATGACGTGCATGCCACAAATCTAGGAAAAAGCGACACTTGGAGGGAAACTTCTAAAACAACTTTGCATGTAACCCTGACTGCTAAAAATAGCTCCCTAAATCATGGGATGCCTTTTTCATGTTTCCTCTTGCTATTCTGAGAAGATCAAGTCATGCATGGATGCAAGTCAAGTTTCCTCAGTCCCGGGTGGAACTGGTAAATTAGACTGTCCATGCATGCAAGTTCTCAACTTCTTGGGAAAAATGTGCATTCCTGGCTGGGAGCTGGGCTAACTGCCCAGGAGGTTTGCGCAGTTTCTGGGTAGAGCAACTGACTGCTACCTAGATTTGCACAAGTCCTAGGCTGAACAGCCTACTGCTGGAAAAATTTGCGCAAATCCTGCTGGGAGGGTTGCCTGGCAAGATTGCACAATCCTGGAACCCAGCAGGCTATCAAAGAGGATTGCACAATTCATGGAGGGAAGGCTAGTTTCCCTCCAGAAATGTGCAATTTTCAAGGGGAAGCTGCTTAGCTTGTAGTTGGAGCAAGTTTGGGTGAGCAGCCTGTGAGGGGAATGGATCAACTTTGATTGACAGGCTGCCCTTTGTGCGAGGAAAACACTGAAGCTTGAGTACTTGACAAAGAAATACAAAGTGTCGTGTAAGGTTGGCAGGGAGTCTCCAAAACAGGCTAAGGAAAAATTTTGGAGGGTTGTTGTAGCCACTAAAACACTTGGCGACACACTGGTAGAACTCCAACTCTTTGCATAGACCTTGTTCGTGAAAAGGAAGTTTAACACCTCCGGAAGTATTTTTCAGCTCTCAGCTCATCTTGGCTTCACACTAGCTTGATTGTAAGATGTAGCATATTCCAACCTCTTGGTCGATTGACACACATTCCAAGCCAAGGAAACACAGTTGTTTTGATTGGGGTTGAGGGGTATATAGGTGCACAAGCAGTATAGTCGTCAGAGTCTTATTTTCATCTTTGGTATTTCTCCACTGCCAGCAGGCCTGGACAGTACCCTAATGGAGTCACATAGGAACACAAGCATGGCTTTGCTGTCAATGAGCATGGTTAATACTTCGGCAGAGTTACTTGCATCACCTCCCTGTGCAGGAAGCCTTTCTCTTCTTTTGCCTTATTCATTTTTCATTTTGAATTTTTTGACTTTTCATTTTTCATTTTCACTATGCATAGCACTTATTCATTTTAGAGGTGGAAGAGGGATCCCAGCTTATTGAGAGCAGAGGAGGTTGTTCCAATAGAGAAGTAGTTTATTATATCTCTAACATGCCTGTTAAGGTTTTCCCCCTCACCTTACTCTACTTGACTGAGCTGACAAGGGTTAACCCAAAAACAATCGACTAGAGAAGGTGACACTAGTTAGTGCGCAAGCGTTTTGTTTACACCAAGGTTCACTTTGAACACTACATATCTTCCTTTGACGTATCATGGACTAAGAGTAACAAGCTCATCATACATAGGCAAGATGACAAGTAACCAAGTAGCGATAGATGTACAAGTCCTCTTGTACTTTACCAAGCTCACTTTGTAACAACCCTGGTGAAAATTCCATGTAAAAATATATAAATACCACGGATGATGGGACAAGTATACCAAGTTGAATGGTAGGCAGGAAATCCTAGTGTGTGTTCATTTGGTTGTTTAAGGCTAAGGAAATTGGCAAAGGTAATGGATAAGCCATTAAAGAGGAAAAAAGGTATTTTGGCACATTTATTTATGAAAATAATGGAAATTGGGAGAAAAGGAAGGTGAAAGGTCACAGGTTGCAAGTGAGGAGTAAATTGAAGGAAAATAAAGGAAAATGAAGAAAATAGAGGCCTCATTAATAAAAAGGATTATGAGGATAAGTGGGGAGGGCTTGGTCAGTTAGCTTTGGAGCTCTCTCATTATTCTCTCTCTCTCTCTCTCATACTCTTGGACACTTAGAGTTTTCTTGGAGTACTTTGGCATTGGAGCAAGAAAGACAAACAAGGCAAGAGGAAGAAAAGATCAAGCAGGGAAAGGTAGGATCAAGAAACTACGACAGGCTTCATTGCAGGTATCAATTTTCATGTGTATTTTCCTTGCTAGATTTGGCATGCATGGGATTGCATGTGTTCCTTTTCTACCATGGCATGGGTTTTTCCAGGTGTGACAATATTTTCAGCCTAGCCTTGCCATTTCCTAATAGCTATGATGAGATGGGTTCTCTCTTGGATTTTGTGGGGGATGGCTAAATTGGATTCGAAGCTGAGTGGGGTGGATCTCTAAATTGACAAACACATGGTGGTAGTGGTCCTTGAACTAGACTCAGGATACACAAAGCCACTGGCCTAGTAACTCTTGAACCTAACTGTGGGTTGTGGTAAAGCCAGATTGTGTGCCTCGGTGGGCCTAGGAATCCTTGCCGGTGAATCGTAGGATATACGGTAAAGCCAAGAGGTGGATTTTCTCTTTGTTAGGCCTAGTGATTCCGAGATGGAATGCACGGTAAATCTTGAGAGACTAGGAGGCATTCAAATTCCTCACGGTGTACGCGGAGAACTCCGGTGGCATCCACATTGATTGGTGTTTTTGATGTGTTCTATGAGTCTCACATTCATGTTTGGAATTTGGCACAGGGGTGATTGGTTGAAGAGAAACTTAGCTCATCCAATATCTGGTCGGGTGGAACATGGTAGTCCCATCACTAGTTGGTTCATTGCATTTATTAATGAGAAATTCATTCCCTTGATTTTCATGTGCAAATGTACTGATATATATATATATATATATATGGATTTTGATGGCTGATATGTCCATAATTTGTATTTCTTTTCCTATTATGCTGGTTATATGTACATTTTAGGGCAGTAGCTATGTTTAACTCTCAGCATGTTTTTACTTGTGTTTGAATGGATATTGTATTTATGATTCAATAAGTGATAAGGCAACAAAAGAGATGAGGAAACAATGGTTCATGGCGATTCTCAGATAAGTATGAGATCCCTACGCTTGATTCTGTTGTTTACACATGTAAGTTACATGTTGATGATATGTTTGACGAAATGCCTATCATGTCTAGTAGGGGTATGGTTATGATTTTGTTCATATTAGTGCTTTTGTATCCTTGTTACCTTGTATCCTTACCAATTCTAAATTATCATTCCATTCTAGGCAGCGTCATGGGCTCTGGGCCGGAAAAGGTGGCACAAATACCGGAATGCTAGCATTAGTGCTGAGACTAACTCGCCTGGCTAGTGTCTAAGAAGCTTTATAAAGCACCTGGGCAGTGTCTAGGGAGTGTTAGTCCTGAAACTAACTTGCTTGGGCAGTGTCCAGGGAGTGTTACCCTGCCCTAAGTCTCTCCAACAATAGTAGGACCCAGGGATAGGCAGTCTGAGTGGCAGACTGGTCTCCTGAAGGTTATTTGGATGATGTTGGATGACTGTATGTGATGTTCCGTCGAGTCCATTTCCTTAAAGTCACCAAGGAGGTTGAATCTTATCATAGTGGCCTCTCATTGCCTATTTACCCCGGCTGGCCGATTGCTTGGGTAGATATGGGAGGAGGGTGTTATAGAGTGGTATGAGAGCATGGTTCAACTCTTAGACTGAATGGGTTGAATGTGTGTTGGTCATGCATGCATGTCAGTTGCATGTGTGTCTCTTACACTTATATACGTGTTGCATTGGCTTAACGATTGACTATGGTTGTTATGAAGAAATTGATGTTGATTTTGTGAAATGTATTGGTCATGCGTATGTGACTAGTTGCATATGGATTATATGTCACTTACATGTTGATTTTATGTCGCCTACTTACATCCTTGTATGTTAAGTTACATTTTTAATATTTTGATTACATGCTTTAGTCTTGTAGGTTGATTACAAGAACTAGTCAATTATGTTAGACTACATGTGGTTATGCATATTAGTAGTTGGTTTGGCATTTCTTATGCATACCTTTGGTTGCATGTGGCAATGTGTACAATGAAGTAATGGTTATTGTTATGCATGAAGTCATGGTTTCTGTAGTTGATATGGTCACGCATTGATGATTGGACTCTAGCTAGAAGAATGTGTATATGGTTTTGTACTTATGCGTTATATGTCTATATGTAGTCGCTATGCATGAATAGTAGGCCAAATATGCCTTATGAAGTCATTTTATGCAATTTAGGTCATCATGGTTCTAGTGGTATGTCATGATGCTAATGTGTTGAATGAGGTAAAGCAGGAGATGCAGATCATCAAAGTGAAGTTGCAGCATTTGACCTCTAGGCGATCGCATGTCGTCATACAGGTTTGCATGTTGGGCATGTAGGTATGTATGTTAAGGATTTTTATATGCATTAGGTTTATATAAATTAGGTTTATGTAGATGTATTTTGACATTATGGTTACATTCATGATGGATGTTAGTTGATTAGTGTAGTTATATGCACATGAGTCGAATAGTCAAGAATGATAGTAGCTTGTAGTTGTATGCATTGCTATTGTTGTTTTATATTAGATAACCTCATGATTATGTTATATGTTGTTGATAAGTATGTTATAGGTTAACTTGTTGATTGTTATATGATAGTTAGTTGACGATTCGGTTTTATGTTGTTGATGAGCATGATATATAGCTTATTGTCATTATGTGCTATTAACTTCATGATTAGATTTATTTCATTGAGATCTCGATGTCGTAATTTGGATTGGTCATATGTGTGATGGCTATGTTCATTGAATTGAAGATCTTGATGTTATATGTATTGCGTTAACTTGGTTTGACCTATGTAGATGGTTATGGTTGCGATACTTAGGTATGAGCTGACATATTTGTGATATGGTGTCGTACTAATCTAGATTGATCATACATATGTGATTGTTATGCATGAACGACAAATGATTATGAGTTTATGATGTAAAAATATTAGTTAGTTACTGATATGATATAATGATCTTACTTGCGTTTGAACTAATATGTTGTGAAGTTATATTATGCTAATATGGATTGATTGTGTAGACAAGATAGTCTCCCCTAATATACATTAAGGTATGAGTTTTCTTATGTCGTATATTTGGTGCTTGGTTGTTTGATCATGACGTCTATTTGGTGTTTGAGTGATTGGTGCCTAGTTGATTTATTTAACATGGTATGATTGTAAGTGGTTGAATGATTGATGAATTGCTTAATATGAGTATGTGTTCCAATGATCTTGTTTTAAGATGATTGTTGAGACAATTGAAATGTACTTGAGTGTAGTAGGTGATAGATGTAGCATTATGTCTAATGACTATGAGTTGACTATGGATTATGACATGATTGTTAGTTTTGCTAAATGTTGATTTCAAATTGATAAATATGATTGTCTTGATATTTGGAACATATGGTTTACATGTGTGAGAAGTTGGAGGAAACATGTTTGGTATTAGCATGACAAGGTAACAATTGATGTGTTTACATAACTAATAGTTGGGTGATGTGATAGCGCATAGTAAGATAGTTGCAGCAAAGTAAAAAGGTAAAAGGAAGGAGTTGGACAAGAATTCCTTTGGCTATGTTTGGAAACCATAATTCCAAACAAATGTGTGCTTTTCATACAGGGAGTCTTCTTAACCTTGATTTTGTTTGACATTATGTGGATATGTGCTAGATTCATGAAAATGTACTTGACAGGTATATTAGCTAGTCTTTAGTTATAGGAGGATATGTCAAAGGATTGGAGTCCCTTGAGAGATGTCACGGATGTGTTCAGTTGCAAGCAACATGCTTGGCACAACAATATGAGTTAACTAGTGTATTTTTATGCTTATTTATACATTGACAGTTATGTGTTAATGATTGTATAATGCAGGGATTTGCATGGCAAGAGAGATTTCCATGAATTGTGAAGAAGGCTCGGGTTGAGCTTTCCCTTGGATGCACTGGGAACGATGGGGATTGAGTCATGGTGTTTGTTTCTAGTCTTGTGCTTTTTTTATTTTATGCTCTTTTGAGCTTGATTTATGGTTTTGTTTATGTTTGGTGCAAGGCCTTGCCACTCTAGTTGTGGTGTCATATTGTTGTTATTGGTTTTCATGTTTTTCTTCTTGTTTTTTTCTTGGCTTGCATTTTTATGTTTTGAGTCTTGGGAATTGGTTGGGAAAGATGGAAGTTGATGGAAATCAGGAGATATGTGTTGTACCCAACCGATGATATAAGACCCATATGAAGCGTTGTGCATGAGTAGGCACAGTGGAAGGTAAGACTATGACAGTTTGTTGGATTGGTTGGGTCCATTGTGGTAAATAGACGATGGTGGTACAAACATGAGAAAGGTAACCAAAAGGGTAGATTAAATGGATCTGAGGCATCAGAGGCCTTGGCTATGTTGGGAATTTTTGTTCTTAATATCGTGCATGTTGTGCATGAATAAATGAAGTTCTCTTAACCTTGACCTTGATCTCTGGTAATTATTTTATGATCATGATTATGTTGATGTTTATATATGTATACATGTATGTATGTATGTTGTTGTCTGAAAGGATCATGATTACTTTATTCTAACATTTATATATGTTTTTATGTATCCATGTATCTGTTACTGTCTGACAGGGTTTTCAGGGATCATTCTTGTGGAGGAATGATTGCTTATGTAGGAGAACGACATGAAGAGGTTCCTGGTCTTACGAGGAATCAATTGGGAAGAGTAGTCACGAAAAATATACGAGGTTAGTATCATGTGGATATGATTTGGTATTGTATACTTGTATTATGCCTATCTTTATGTTATGACAGGTAATGTTGAAGGATACATCAACAAAGTGAAAGCAGTGTGGTCTGCGGCATGCTAGGATAAGCATGGATGAGATACAGGAAGCAAGGTTTCTTGGTATGGACAGTGTGGTTTTGGATGTGTGGTACTATTGTTGTGGATACGTTGTATATGTTGTACATGTTGCATATATGATGTGTGAACTTGTGGTGTTGTGTATACACAACATGTGTACATTTTATTTATGCAGTGTTATGTAAAAGATGGTACAAATAGGGTTGTGTGAATATTGCATATGGGGTGTTATATACATATTGTACTATCTTCATGATGTATATGCGGCATGTGTGCATATGGTGCTCTGTGCATGTTGGATATGCAGTGCTGTGTACGGATGATGTTGTGTACATGTTGGATATGCAGTGCTATGTACACATGGTGTTGTGTGCATGTTGTACATATGGTGCTATGTACATATGGTGTTGTGTGCATGATTGTACAAGTGGTGTTGTGAGCATGTGGTGATGTGTACATGTTATACATAGGGTGCTATGAGCATGCAGTGTTGTGTACATGTCGTGCATGTGATGCTATGTACATATGGTGTCACGTACATATCATGTGTGTGGTACTGTGAACATGTGGTATTGTTTGCACATTGTACAATGGTGTAGTGTACATGTGGAGTTGTGTACGTGTTGTGCAAGTGGTGTCGTGTATATGTGATTTTGTGCACACAATGTGCAGGTGGTGCCGTGTACAGGTGGTACTATGTACATGTTGTACATATGGTAATGGTGCGCATATGGTATTGTGTGCATGTCATATTGTTGTGTTGAGGGCATGTGGTATTATGTATGTGCATTGTGTAGTCATGGTATTGTGGCATGTGTAATCGTTGTGTGGTACTTTGTGTAGGTACATGTATTGGATGGTACTTCTCATCAGGTATAGATGGATGCATTTTATTGTATACACTAGGTGTAGGTGTATGTGTTGTATGTGAGGTGTAGATGCATGCATTGCATGGTGTGGTATGCCGTGTGGTTGTATGTGTGAGATGCACACTATGTGTCTATGCACATGGTTGACGAGAAGGCTCTGGGTGTTTGTCGAGTGTAGCAACTGATCCGAAGTGCGTATGGAATAAAGACAAAGGTAGAAGCTAAGGATTGATGAAAGGATAAGTATCAAAATTTTATTTTAGTTTTATTATGCATGTGATTTATGACTATGGTATATGATGATTATATGGGATCTATGATTTTGGTTTATGATGGTTACATGTGATTTATGATTTTGATCTATGATGGTTATGTTTGAGCTAACCTGATGTGATATCTTTATACATGTTGATTTGGTCAAATATGCTAGTTTGACTTGTTGTGATAGGAAGCGAACAAGATTGCAAATATACCTTATTGACGAGCTACCAATGAGGTATGATGTGAATTTATTTCAAATTATTTCAAATATAATGGAAGTTATGTGTTTGGTACAAGAATGCATGAAATGCCTGGTTGGGTGACTGAAATCGACTGCAAGAATTAGTAGCAACAACAAAGGAATTGAAACAGATAGCAATATGTTGGTAAAGCACTTCAGGAATAGGGCCATTGTGGGACACTGGTACCCAATAAGTGTTCATTGATTGCCATGAGCATTCAATGACCGATATGATGTGTTGAGGCAGGTATATGCCTTGGTTTTTTGTATCTTTTGATGTGAGGAAGCCTTGCTAAGGGATGGACTGCCCGAGATGGGGGTGCTAGTGAAACTTGGAAGGTGAGTGACTGCACGGAAGAGGTGACCAGATTCCCGAGGGACTGTGTAGCAGAGAAGGGAAGGTCATGGATGGATTTGTTTTGGTCATTAGCATTGCCAAATGGAATCAAATGCACATTGGGAGTGCGCCCTGGAACAGTGAACCGGTAACTGTTCGTTGAGAGAAAAAGTGGCGCGGGATTATAGCATTGGACATTAGATGTATATATGACTTTGCAGTGGATTATGGACTTCCTAGGAAGCATGTGAATCCTGGTATTACTTTGAGGGTGGAGGTGTGAGCCCCTAGATTCCCTTGATGTGGATGCAAGAATCATATTATTTTATTTTTGGTCAAAAAAATGTACATATTTGTATATGTATATGTGGTTATTGTAAATACCATAACGAGCTATGTTATAAAGCTCCAATATGCGGTATGTTGTCATGTTTTCATTTTGAGTAGATATTTCATTGTAAATATTGCAATGAGCTGTGTTATAAAGCCCCATGGGAAGTATGTTTTGTTTTCAGCAGTCATGTTGGTTATAGGTGTCATTGAACACGAGGACGGTGTTCCCCCAAGGGGGAGGGTTCTGTAACAACCGTGGTGAAAATTCCATGTAAAAATATATAAATACCACGGATGATGGGACACGTATTCCAAGCTGGATGGTGGGCAGGAAATCCTAGTGTGTGTTCATTTGGTTGTTTATGGCTAAGGAAATTAGCAAAGGTAATGGCTAAGGCATAAAAGAGGAAAAAAGTTATTTTGGCACATTTATTTATGAAAATAATGGAAATTGGGATAAAAGGAAGGTGAAAGGTCACAGGTTGCATGTGAGGAATAAATTCAAGGAAAATAATGGAAAATGAAGAAATAGAGGCATCGTTAATAAAAAGGCTTATGAGGATAAGTGGGGAGGGCTTGGTCAATTAGCTTTAGAGCTCTCTCATTATTCTCTCTCTCTCTCTCATACTCTTGGACACTTAGAGTTTTCTTGGAGCACTTTGGCATTGAGCAAGAAAGACAAAGAAGGCAAGAGGAAGCAAGGATCAAGTAGGGAAAGGCAGGATCAAGCAACTACAACAGGCTTCATTGCAGGTATCAACTTGCATGTGTATTATCCTTGTTATATTTCGCATGCATTGGATTTCATGTGTTACTTTTATACCATGGCATGGGTTTTTCTAGGTGTGACAATATTTTCAGCCTAGCCTTGCCGTTTCCTGATAGCTATGATGAGATGGGTTCTCTCTTGCATTTTGTGGGGGATGGTCAGATTAGATTCAAAGCTGAGTGGGGTGGATCTCCGAATTGACAAACACATGGTGGTAGTGGTCCCTGAACCAGACTGAGGATACACGAAGCCACTGGCCTAGTAACCCCTGAACCTGACTGTGGGTTGCGGTAAAGCCAAGTTGTGTGCCTCGGTGGGCCTAGGAATCCTTTCCGGTGAGTCGCGAGATATCGGTAAAGCCAAGAGGTGGATTTTCTCTCTATTGGGCCTAGTTATTCTTGGATGGAATGTATGGTAAATCTTGGAGAGTATCTCTCGGTGTAGGGCCTAGTGATCCCTGGATAAGACTGCGGATGCACGGTAAAGCTTGAGAGACTAGGAGGCACTCAAATTCCTCATGGTGTAGGAGGAGAAATTTGGTGGAATCCACATTGATTGGTGTTTTTGATGTGTTGTATGAGTCCCACATTCATGCTTGGAATTTGGCACGGGGATGATTGGTTAAAGATAAACTTGCCTCAACCAATCTATGGTCGGGTGGAACATGGTAGTCCCATCACCGGTTGGTTCATTGCATTTATTAATGAGAAATTCATTCCCTTGATTTTCATGTGCAAATGTATTGATATATATATATATCTATATATATATATATATATATATATATATATAGATATATGGATTTTGATGTCTGATATGTCCATTGTATTTCTATTCCTATTATGCTGGTTATATGTACATTTTATGGAAGCAACTATGTTTGACTCTCAACATGTTTTTACTTGTGTTTGAATGGATAATTTTATTTATGACCCAATAAGTGATAAGGCAGCAAAAGACATGAGGAAACAATAGTTCATGGCGATTTTCAGATAAGTATGAGATCCTTACACTTGATTATGTTGTTTACACCTATAAGTTACATGTTGATGATATGTTTGACGAAATGCCTATCATGGCTAGTAGGGGTCTTATTATAATTTTGTTCATATTAGTGCTTTTGTATCCTTACCAATTTTAAATGATCATTCCATTCTGGGCAGTGTCCCGGTCTCTGGGCCGGAAAAGGTGGCTCAAATCCCAGAATGCTAGCATTAGTGCTGAGACTAACTCGCCTAGCCAGTGTTTGAGAAGCGTTATAAAGCACCTGGGCAATGTCTAGGGAGTGTTAGTCCTGAAACTAACTCACTTGGGCAGTGTCTAGGGAGCGTTACCCTGCCCTAAGTCTCTCAAACAACAGTAGGACCCAAGGATAGGCAGCCTGAGTGGTTGACTTGTCTCCTGAATGTTATTTGGATGATGTTGGATGATTGTATGTGATGTTATGTCGATTCCATTTCCTTAAAGTCACCAAGGAGGTTGAATCTTATCATAGTGGCCTCTCGTCGCATGTTTACCCCAGCTAGCTAGTTGCTTGGGTAGATATGGGAGGAGGGTGTTACACGCTTCAAGAGTCATACATGGTTTCATGCAAGGCTAACCTGCGAATGAAACAAACGAACCAAAAAACATCAAATAAAAGCAAAAGGAGAAGCAAAAGTGAAAGCAAAGCAGGTAAGTAAACAAGCAAGCAAACAAACACGCAAACAAATCATATAAGCAAACAAGCATGCAAGAAAACAATTGAAAGCAAACACTACTCCTACTCCTACTTTAACAATGCATGGGACTAATCACGTGAAGTGATACTTCCAATGCAGCCATCGACACATTGGTAGACCCATGTTTGTGAAGGCTTGGTCTGCGAGCAACCCAGTGGTGCGAACCAACAAGAAAGAAAGATATAACAATGAAGAAAACCAAACTTCATGTTTCAAAGTGCCCATGGGACGAGTGAGTGCAAGTGCATGACGGGCAATCCGTGGACTTATCGTGGTGTTCTGTGACACTACGTGCAAATTTGAAGCATAAGCACATTCTTGATAGTGACATGCAAGCAAATGAAAGAAACAAAGATAACTTGCGTTGTGAATGAGTTCTTGAAATGTAAGACTCCTCCAACGCATGAGAAATGGGATCATGTAGTTCAAGTGGAGGAAGTGTGATCTGTGAGTGAGATGGATCTTCAATGCATATAGATGAGTGATGAGGAGCCTTGGGTGATTGAATAGTTTCATGATCAGAAGTGAGACTAACCCCAAGAGAGCGAGGGCCTGACATAACCATCAGCTTAGGCTGAAGTGCCTCGACAGTCTTGGGTGTCTTAACTTCATCATAAAGTAGATCATCATACACTAGTGGCTTTAAAATATAAACTACGATAGATTCATGATCGAGATAAAAATGGAAGAAAATGGATCATGACTTCCACGATAAAAAAAATCAATTAATTCTTTGACATCCTCATAATCAGATGAATCGAACAAAGGGGTAGATGAAAAGCAAACAAACTCATTCTCTGTGTTTCCAGAAAATACAGATGAAGGATCAAGTGGACTTTCAATGAGTAACTTATCCTCTCCATTGTCGAATGATGGACTAACATCCGGTGAGTCCTGTGAGTGATCAACAATGGGTGCATCTGTGGATGAAGATACACATGCAAAATCATGGATGGCAGGTTCACCAAAAAGGTTAGAAAAGAACGGAGGGGGCTCGGATAGAAGGGAGTCATCCTTCGCCAAGTATTGATGTTAAAGCTCCCACTCATACTCTTCATGAATGATAGCGCATGTTGGTTGTGTAACACCAACTCCGTCAGTGGGTTGTTCCTTGTTCAGAACAAGTGAAGAGTATGGAATGGATGAACCAAAGACAACATCATCCAGAGGAACACTTGAGTGCAAAGATGGAGGTAGAAGAAAATAATGCATATGAGAACTCGAAGGACTCACAACCAAATCTGCGCGAAAATTGAGTGGAGTGATGTTGGGAGAATGTGAAGGATGAACAGGTGTATGAGCATGATCCTCAACATCACTGGGTGGTGGTGGAGATGTTGAATGAGAGAGAGGAAGACAATCAGTTGAGACAATGCTTGCTCCCACATGAGATTGCGCAGTTCCATCAATGAAGAATATTTAGCGAGGCTTGATATCAAGCTTCCTCTTAGGACAGGAATATTTCTTAAGGCAATCCTTGAACTGGTCCCAAAGATAATCAAACTTCATCTGGCTCCTCAGAGCTTGAAACTATAAGTCACGGAAGCGCTGCCAAAAATGAATAACGGATTCATGCAGAGCCCTCCGTTGCTGTAATAGTTTTCGTTCAAGATGGTCAGGGTCAAAATGATAGAACATGTCTTCAATAAGATCACAAAAGTTCTCAAATGAGTGCATGGTGTTAGCGGGTAGGCTAAGCACCCAACGAAATGGAGATTTGCGAAGTGTGTATGCAAGCAACAAACCAGCCTGTTCGTCAGAAAACTCATCTTCCTCATGAATCATGGAAAGAAAGTTATGTAAGTGCTCAGGCCAGGCCACTTCGCCTTCACCATCATACGTGTGAGTGGACAAGAGATCGAAAAGCTTCCTCGAGATGGAGACATCTTCACGATTCGAAAAACACCTCGGGGGAAGCAGAGTGCAAGACTCCATGAAATATATGCAAAGGTTGAAAACTAGATGAGAGGAAACTGCTTGTCATCAAGCCCTCCTTCTAGTGCCAGAAATGTTGATGTTGCTAGACCCGCCAACATGTCAAGGGGATCTCCCTGGTGATAAGTCCCAATTATACCTCAAACTGTTTTGTGTAGGAGTCCCAGCAGTGGGTCGTAAGGTAATGCCTTGACCGCAATGTTGCACAAAGGCAAGTAGAATAACTCTGTCAGCAACAAGGGTGTCACTGATGTAGTGAGTCAAGGAAGGTGTATGAGGGGTTCCAACACTTCGAAGGGGGGAGAAGGTGAAGGTTAGTTCCAGGTTGAAAGGGATCAATCCTAACTCAGCTAAGAACACACAACACAAAGGACATTCATAGAGTCTGGTGGAGCAGTCCACTCGGATGCGACAGTCACATCCTACAAGGTAAGATAACACGTACAACACTCACGGATCAGTCTGAGACGAGTGCGACGATTTTTATGGGAAGGTTCAAGTGAAAGGTCTATCTGATGTCTGGAAGAGCAGTCGACACAGACGGTGACACCATTAACAACAAGATTCATATAATTGCATGGGAAGCCTATATGTTAGTGATGAGTTGTGGTAGGTATTCATAGTTCCGAATATGACTCTGGATACGTGCTTGCAGCTCGACCACATTGGCCTTCATCATCTTTGGCAAGTGAAGCGGGGCTCCCTTGTACTTCATCGTCCATGCTCGCATGTTATCAACAACAGTATGTATGTTCTTCAAGATGCGTGCTCTTCTCACACATCGTTGCTGCCATCTGTGGAGATGGATGACTGCTTGATGCATGGTACCAAACTTGGAGTACAATGCTCGCATAACTGTGTCCAAGGACAATACTTCATCTAGTATTTTAGTTTAGCTCGAGCGGACATTGTCACCAAGTCCCCTCCCTGCTTGGCCACCTGTAGTTGCTGCGCCATTCACTCATTCTCAACTACGAGAAAATGAACACTTGAGCTAGTGGCTTCGGCATACACTCTAGTTGCATCAGCCAAAGCGACTGGATGCTTGTGCACATCAGTCACGATCACTTGCTATTCAAATTTTGCAGGGGATGTTTGGTCCTCCAGAGTCGGTACTCTCTGAGACTGCACAACTCTGTGATGAGATTCATCAAAGGAGATGTTGTGCATCTTTGCTTCCGGTTGACCACCAAGGATCTCAGTGCCTCCTTGCTCATTTGAGACTTGCTCACCGTCAGGATGCAATGAAGTGGGTGAGTCGACATCCTTGTGATGAGGCATGAGGTCAGTATCCTATTCCAACTCTTGTTTCTCCATGTCTGCATCCAATTGTTCAAGCGCCTATTCTATCTCATGATCAAAGTCTTGCCCCTATGATGGTTCACCATGTTCGCCTGATGCCAGCTGTTTAGATGAATCAACTACTTGTATAGGCGCTACTTTGTATGTCTGCACATGATGCGTGCCCTGCTTAATCTGCTACTGCTGCGCTTCCTAATCATGTTGGCGCAACTCTTGTTCTTTCCGGAGTTGCTCCCTCAACTCGTACAACTCCTTCTCTACTTCTTCCATTCTCTTCTTATCCCTCTTCCTTCGCGTGATTCGCTTGTCGCGCTGCTGCCTCTTTTCCTAAATATCTATCACTGCTTGTTCTACAAGTGGATGTGCTCGAAACTTGCAACTTTGCTCCTCGTCCATGCGGTCGAAAATATTCCTCTTCCCTTTGTCGCGCACAGGTATACCTGGCTCTACTACTGCTGCTACTATTGGTGCTATCCATGACAATGCTTTGCTAACCAGTCTACGGCGAAGCTGACCTATTCACTAGGTTTGGAGGAATTGTAACAGTATCTCCATGAGTCCTCCTCAGCCTAATGACATGCCCCATGGATCCAGTTGAACTGAACTCTCGAGTAGTGATCCTTCACAGTCCAGTGTGGGTCATATGCGTTGAAGCTTCGGAGGTTGAAAGGATACTTCCTCATTTGCTCTGCTTCAACATCCGCTTGCTTGATACTCCGGATCTCATATAACCCAATTCACAACGGAGGAGTGGGCCAAGGTTTCTTCTTCTTTCACTGCAATCTAGTTGTCAATCCTACCTAGATGTGGTACGCTATGACCTACATGAAAAACACTTCCAAGAAGAACTTTGGCAGAACATGCAGATACTTCTCCCCACTGAACACTCGGATGAACATGTCAAGTGGTGAGGCATACCAATCTGCAATGCCTAACAATGCTTTCATCACTTCCTCTGACATGCAGGGTGGATCCTGTTCGAATTTCAACCTATACACTGGGGTGACAAAATGGTCGGATAGTCGTATGATCAATCCTCTGAAGCTGCATTTGGACAACAACTTGAAATACATGTTCAGAACAATCTCCGCCAGTGACCATGCCCACTCCAAGCCCAGGAACTCATGTCGAGCACAGACTGCATCTAGAATGTAAGCGGACATATAAATCTCTGCATGCATACCATCGGGTGACTGTCGAGCCTTCGTGACTTGTTCCTTCAGCTGGTGAGCCAGTATGCCGGACCAGTTGCATGGTCTTCCTTCTCTAGCCAGTTGGTCTAGTGTGATCACCCAACTCTGAGGGAAGGTCTCAATGCTTGCTTGGCCACTTAGTCGGCATGTGAATATGACCAAGTATTGGTATGCCTTCCTCAATATCTTTGTCTTATAGATCTAGTTGGGTGTCATCCTGAAACGGGCTGGCTCCTTTACCCAATCCTTCAGAATGTCTCTGGAGTGAGCTCTGTTGTTGGGAAAGCTGAATGGAGGAGTCATGACAGTCATGGGCTCAGTCATCTGATACATCTCATCATAATCTCGTGCCCAGAAGGTTGCAAGCTTTGTCCCACTGACACTGTTCAAGGTCATTGTCTCGGGGTCAGTGTGAGAGACGATCCAGTGAATCATGTCTGCGCATGGGAATGCGGGGTATCTACATGCAATCTGGTACAAGCCGAACTTGTGAATGTTCACGTACACTTGACGATCTTCGAGGTCTTCCCAAAAGTGCTTGCGAATGTTTCATTAACCTCTTGCCACTTCAATTTGATGTCCTTGTCTAGATACAACTTCGTATCTTCATATATCAGTAGACTAGAGGAAACCTGCTCAACTGCTGCTCCAGCTACAATACCATCAGTGTCCTGTGATCCTATTCTCTTGGAAGCCATTGAGACAGATGAACACCTGAAATATCTGGAAACAAGTAGCATGCATGGAAAGAAATATGTCAGTGAAAACAAAGCAAATCCAGGGAAGGACACAACACATACCTGGGGAACTGATGAGCGAGATTGTGCAAATTTCACTGGGAGGCTGGTGACTGGCTGCTAGAACTATGCAAAAGGAAGTCTAGGTTGTTTGGGAGGCTGGACTGGCTACTGGATCTATGAATGTGCAGTCAGTCAGTCAGAGCTGGCTGTTGGGATTGGCAATGTAAAATTTCAGCTAGGAAGGACTGCTGGAGCAAGGACAGATTTATGTAATTTTTTGGGCCAAGTAGCCACTATCCTCCAGAAATGTGCAAAATAGTCCTAGAGGCCAATGATGGTCAAGAATGAACAAATCTGGAGAGGAAGGTGAGCCTTCCTTCCCCAGATTGTGCAATGCAGCCTTGGTGAAGGCAGAGCTTGGGCCAAGGTTGGCCCGACTTACCGATGGGAAACTTAAAGTAGGTAAGATAATGAAATGCATGGCGACACTAAGTGATAGTAGAAATGATTGACAGTGCATGCAAAACATGAATGAAAGATTCAGCAGACAGATCAACATGCATGTGGGTGTGTTAGGTCCGTATACTACTAGTGTAACCCTTATTGTTATTAGTACAACCCCCTTATTATATTTTTGTGCCCATGTAGTCCCCATATTGTTATTATTGTGCCCCATAGAAGCCCACTATTTTTATTATTGTGCCCTTACATTATTATTGTTATGTCGGCTCTGATTATATTATGACCCCTTAGACTCCTATATATAGAAAGGAGGTCTTGTCATTTGTATCATCCAAGAATTGTTCATTTGTGTAATGTAAAGGAGGTTTCCCCCTCAAAGAGTCTCATTTCTAAGGCGTTGATCTATCTTTTCTATCTTTTTGTGAGCTGGCTTCATAACATTTGGTATCAGAGCTTTGGATTCTAGGGTTTCGTTGCTCCAAACAAGATATCGTGGAATTTTCTCTATAAATTTTTTGCTACGAAGTTTCGGAAGCTAAAAAAAAACCCATTTGAGAAGACATCTCGTTGAACCTCGGGTCCAAATTTCAGATTTTGACTCGCTATATTTTCAGAGATATAATCTAAGGAAGTTAGGGTTTTTGAAAACTACAGAATATCATTTCAAACAGGTGATCATGGAATTTTCGCTATAATTGTTTTTCTGCAAAGTTTAAGACTCTGAAATTAAAACCCATTTGAGCCACAATTTGTTGAAGCATACCCCAAATTTTAGATCTTTGTTCGCTACAGTTTCGGATATATTGTCTAAGACATTTAGGGTTTCTGTAGGCTCCCGAATTACATCCTAAATAGGTGACCTTGGGAAAATCATCATAACTTTCTCCCTGAGCATCAAATTGAAATTTCGTAAGAAGTTGTAGAAAGAGGATGGACTGTAGTTTTCTGTGTATCGGTTTTAGGTCCTAAGGTTGAAACAGTGACACGTGGAACTTCATACAAATTCACTCTACTGAACAATTCTATAATTAGGTCATCATGGGAGATTTGACATAAATCTTCCTTGCAGAATCCAATCTTGATCAAACTTGCGGGGTTAGAAAGAGGACTTAGAGAGCTACTGTAGGACACAATTTCAGAACTTGGAGATCTGAAATTACAGAGTTACAATCCTTTGAAGGTCGATCTCCTAAAATCAAGAAAGGTGATATGAGGAAGTTTGATGGCAAGGATCCAATAAATTGGATACTATAGATGGAGCAATATTTTGATCTACATGAGGTGCAACTGTTACAAAAGGTACGTATTGCATCTTCATATTTAGAACCGGATCAATTTTTATGGTATAAAGGGCTTTGTTCTCGTAAACCACTTGTTACGTGGTCAATTTTCATGGAGGAAATGATAGCACATTATGAGGATACAAAGAGCAACACCTTATTTAGCCAATTGATAAATCTCAAACAAAAGTGTTCAATGGCAGAGCCTATTGAGGACTTTAAAAAATTGAATATAAGGGAAAATGATATTCCAGAGAAGCAGAGGATTGATGTCTCCATAGGGACTTTAAAGGATAACATTCAACATGAGGTTCATCTTTGGGAACCTGATTCATTGGAGAAGGCATTCAGGTTGGCAAGAAAAGTGGAAAGCAAATTATGGCAACAAGGAATTCTACCCTCACAACTATAAATATGGAAGTGTTATTTATCCTAGCCTTCCACAACCTACAAGGTTGACACCACAACAATTGGAAGAAAAAAGAGCAAAAGGGCTTTGTTACAATTGTGATAACAAATACATTAAAGGTCATAAGTGTGCTGAGAAGAAATTATTTTACATTGATTGTGGAGAGGAGGAAGAAAAGGATCAAGAAATGTCAAAAGAAGAGGATATACACCAGGAACCAACCCCAGATAAAGAAGAAATGAATCTGACCATATCTTGTAAAGAATTGGCAAGAATTACCACTCCTCAAACTCTCAAGATAGAAGGACATATCAAGAAGAAAAATGTTCAAGAAGTGAAAGATCACATCGAGCATCAAGAAATGAATCTGACCATATCTTGTAATGCATTGGCAGAAATTACCATTCCTCAAACTCTCAAGATAGAAGGACATATCAAGAAGAAAAATGTTCAAAAAGTGAAAGATCACATCGAGCATCAAGAAATGAATCTGACCATATCTTGTAATGCATTGGAAGAAATTACCACTCCTCAAACTCTCAAGATAGAAGGACATATCAAGAAGAAAAATATTCAAGTAGTGAAAGATCACATCGAGCATCAACAACAAGTTCTCCAACTTTTAAAGGATAACACCACTTTGGTGCAGAATCGAATGAAACAACAGGTAGATCAACATCGCAGTGAAAGAAGTTTTGATGTAGGCAATTGGGTATTTTTACGGCTACATCTAAACTAAGTTATTTATGAGAAGGAAATGTTGGCAATACTACATGCATTTAAGAAATGGCGTCCTTACCTAATGGGAAGACACTTCAAGGTAAAAATGGATCATGACAGTCTTAAATACATTTTAGAACAAAGATTATCTTTAGAAGAATAGAAAAAATGGGTCACAAATATGTTGGGTTATGACTATGAAACCATCTAGAAAAAGGGAAGCAAAATGTTGTTACAGATGCACTCTCAAGAAAGGATGAGGATGTGGAAGCATTGTTTTATGCTATTTCTATTATCCAACTAGATTGAATAAACTAAACAAGGGATGAATGGAAGAAGGATGAAGAAGTGTGGCCATTCATTCAAAAGTTGTAGAAGATTCCAGTTCAAACAATATTTCCAAAACGTGACGAGGAAGGAAAAACATATTGGAAACCTGGAGCAGTCATAGAAACAAGAACCTGACGGCTACGAAATCGATCAATTTCAGAGTATCTCATCAAGTGGAAGAGCTTACTCGTTAAAGATTCCACATGGGAGGACAAAATTTTTATACAGAAGCATCAAGAACTACTCAAGCGTTGAGGACAACACTTTTTAAAGGAGAGGGGCATGTTAGGTCCCTATACTACTAGTGTAACCCCATATTGTTATTAGTACAACCCCCTTATTATATTGTTGTACCCATGTAGTCCCCATATTGTTATTATTGTGCCCTTACATTATTATTGTTATTCGGCTCTGATTATATTATGACCCCTTAGACTCCTATATATATAAAGGAGGTCTTATCATTTGTATCATCTAAGAATTGTTCATTTGTGTAATGTAAAGGATGTTTCCCCCTCGAAGAGGCTCATTTATAAGGCATTGATCTATCTTTTCTATCTTTTTGTGAGTTGGTTTCATAACAGGGTGAGACAGTTCGCCGGTTGGGCAAACGTTCGTGGAAAACAGTTTCATGCATGCGACAACAGTGAGATAGCAACGAAAACTGAAACAGAGCTAGGAAAAGCTAGAATACATGTAAACAATAGTAGGGGTTCAAAGAAATCAAGAAAACAAAACTCACACAAGCGAATGCATAAAAAGCAATAGAAATGCTGAAAAAGACAAGTTGAGGCCACTTGCCCGTGAATAGTTGAGCCTGATGTGTCAAAGAGTCCTGGATGTACTATGGGATGTTAGAGCTCCAAGATCGATGTGAATGAATGAGCTCTGATGTGTCAAATAAATAATTTTGGTCTCATGATGTGCATGCCACAAATCTAGGAAAAAGCGACACTTGGAGGGAAACTTCTAAAACAACTTTGCATGTAACCCCTGGCTACTAAAAATAGCTCCTTGAATCATGGGATTCCTTTTGCATGTTGCCTCTTGCTATTTTGGGAAGATCAAGTCATGCATGCATGCAAGTCAATTTTCCTTGATCCCGGGTGGAACTAGTCAACCAGACTGTCCATGCATGCAAGTGCTCAACTGCTTGGGAAAAATGTGCATTCCTGGCTGGGAGCTGGGCTGACTGCCCAGGAGGTTTGCACAATTTCTGGGCAGAGCAACTGACTACTACCTAGATTTGTGCAAATCCTGGACTGAACAGCCTGCTGCTGGGAAAATTTGCGCAAATCCTGCTGGGATGGTTAGCTGGCAGGATTGCGCAATCCTGGAGCCCAGCAGGCTGTTAGAGAGGATTGCGCAATTCCTGGAGGGAAGACTAGTTTCCCTCCAGAAATGCACAATTTTCAAGGGGAAGCTGCTCAGCCTACAACTGGACGAAGTCCGGGTAAGCATCCCGTGAGAGTAATGGATCAACTGTGATTGACAGGCTACCTTTGTGCGAGGAAAACATTAAAGCTTGAGTACTTGATGAAGCAAGACAAAGTGTTGTGTAAAGTTGGCAGGGAGGCTCCAAAATAGGCTAAGGAAAAATTTTGCAGGGTGGTTGTAGCTGCTACAACATCTTCCTTGCTTGCTCCTTCCTTCCTCTTGCCTTATTTTCCTTTCTTGATCTAATGCCAAAATGATCGAAGAAAAGTCTAAGTGTCTAAGAGTGAGAGAGAGAGAGACAGAATAAGGAGATCAATCCAAAAATGAACTGACAAAAGGTTACAAACTGATCCTCATAATCCTTTTTATCAATTAGGCCTCTATTTTCTTCATTTTCCATTATTTTCCTTCATTTTCCTCCTCACATGCAACTTGTGACCTTTCACCTTCCTTTTCTTCTAATTTCCATTATTTTCATAAATAAATGTGCCAAAAATGCCATTTTTCCTTTCCAAAGCCTTAGTCATTTCCTTTGCCAATTTCCTTAGCCATAATAAACCAATGAACACCCACTAGGATGTTTTTCCCAACATTCAGCTTGGAATAAGTGTCCCATCAACCATGGTTATTATGTTTCTTTTGTTAACTTTTATTACATGTAATTTTCACCAAGGTTGTTATAGAACTCTCCCCCTTGGAGGGACACCGTCCTGGTGTTTAACCACACCTATACCTCAGTAAAACCATTGAAAAACAAACATACTACCCATGGAGCTTTAACATAGCTCGATGCAGTATTTACAATGTTCACCCTGTTGAAAAGAAAACCAACATGACAACGTAACAACATGAAAACTATAATGACATGACACGATACTGCTTATTGGAGCTTTAGAACACAACTGATGGTGGTATTTACATCCATATACATATATACATATATGAAAACATCATCAAACATGTACCAAAACATATACCAAAGACATATACCAAAACACCATACCAAAACTGTTTTTCCTCAACGGAAAACAATGAAGGATACATAGCCCGCATCTGATATGCCATCTCCCATGTAGCTTCATTGGGCCCAAAGTGATTACACTACCCTTTAACCTTCTTGATTTCTCGGTTCTAGAGCATGAGCACCTTTTTCTCCAATATACACTAAGGCTTCGGTTGGAATTCTTCATCTGGTTCCACCTGCATTACACACCAGTCAATCATATGATCAACATCTTTAACATAGTTCTTAAGCAATGATACATGGAAAACATCATGGAATTTCATTGTTGGAGGTAGTGCAAGTCGATAGGCTACTGGCCCAATCCTCTCAATAATACTGAAGGGTCCACAAAATCGTGGTTCCAGCTTGGCACATGATCCAATCCGCAAGGAGCTCTTCTTTGGCTTGATGCGCAAGTACACCTGTTCCCCAACCTGGAACTCCTTGAACAACCTATTTGATCTACATAGTTCTTCTACCTATCTCGTGTTGCTTACAAATTCTTGTTTATAACCTACATTTCCTGTTTCATATCCGCCAACATATCTTGTCCAATCAACACCATGTTAACTAGAACGCTCCAACTAATGGGAGTATTGCAACTTCGCTCATACAATGCCTCAAAGTAACTCATCTTTAAAGATTCATGATACCCATTGTTGTAAGATAAATCTACCAGTGGAAGATACTCTTCCCACTTTTACTGTTGATGCATCACATACATCCTCAACATTTCCTCCAATATCATGTTGACCCTCTCAGTCTATCCATCTGTCTGCGAATGATAAGTTGTACTGAAGACCAACTCTGTGCCCAAACCTGCAAACAACTCCTTCCAAAACTTGGAAGTTAACTTTTCATCCTTGTCTGACACAATATTCTTTAGAGCACCATGCAATTTGACCACATCTCTGATGAATACATGTGCTACATCGCTAGCTAATAATGTGGAATTCATTGGAATGAAGTGTGAAACCTTTGTCAACCTGTCTACACTAACCATGATGGAATCATGTTGTCTCACTATCCTCCACAAACCTGTGATAAAGTCCATGGAAATTACCTCCCATTTCCACTTTGGAATCAAAATCGACTGTAGCATTCCACTAGGATGCTTACACTTTGCCTTCACACGCTGATAATCGAAACACCTAACCACAAACTCTGCTACATCCTTCTTCAAATTCAGCAAATAATAAAATATCTTTATTGTGATCAATGTCTTCTGATAGCTTGGGTGACCTAAATATGTTTTCGCATGAAACTCCCTCATGATCACTTTATTGAGCTCACTACTGTCTCGCACATATAACATGTCTCTAAATCTAACCAATACATCTGTTGTAAGACAATAATCCACATGTTGTGCACCTACACCTATACTTGTACCTGTACCTATACCAATACTCTGCTACAACTTGTGCACAATCTCCATATACTTGACATCCTACTGACCTGCCTGCAAGATCTTATCCTATAAGTCTGTCCCATAGGAGCTCATAACTGATAAGTGATTTACCTGTACCCATCTGCTAAGAGCATATGCCACCCTGTTGTCCTTTCCTTTGATGTACCTGATCTCGAAGTCAAACTCATTGATCATGGCCAACCATCTAACCTTCCATGCATTTAGATTCGGTTGGTCAAACAAATACCTTAACCCAATGTGATCACTCATCAATAAAAAACTTCCTGCCAAGAAGATAGTACGTCCACATCTTCAATGCATGTTTGATCACTGCTAACTCAAGATCATGTGTTGAGTTGTTATTCTTGTGCTCGTTTAGTTTTCATGACTCATAGCATACCGCCTATCCATCCTGAATAAGGACTCCACCAAGTCCTCTCTTGCAAACATCTATACATACTAGAAACTCCTTGTCCAAATATGCAATATTTAACACTAGAGCATGTGTCAACAACTACTTAAGATGCTCAAAACTGGCCTCACACTCCTCGGTCCATTCAAACTTCTTACCTTTCCTTTGCATTATGTAATAGGATAAGAAATTTTTGAGAAGTTCCTGATGAACCTCCTATAATAGCCTTCCAACCCCATGAAATATCTCACCTCATCCACATTTCTAGGAGCTACCCACTCCATGATGGCCCTTATCTTTTCTGGATCTATTGCAATGCCCTCCTTGGAGACAACATGTCCCAAGTAATGTACCTCAGTCTGAAAAAAATGCACTTGTTGAGCTTAGCATAAAACTGATGCTCTCTCAACAACCTCAACACTGCTGCTAAATTCTCGACATGCTCTTCCTCATTTTTAGAATATACCAATATTTCATCAATGAACACAATAACAAACTTATCCAAATACGGATGCAACACATTATTCATCAAGCACATAAATGTAGTTGGAGCATTAGTCAAACTAAATGGAACTATGACAAACTCATAATGCCCATACCTGGTTCTGAATGTGGTCTTGTAGATGTCCTCTTCTTTGATGCGTACTTGATGGTATCTGGATCTTAAGTCGATCTTAGAGAACACAACTGCTGCCTTCAATTGATCAAACAAATCATTAATCCTTGGTAACGGGTACCTATTCTTGATGGTCAATTTTTTCCAATTCACTTCAGGATGGAGATGATGTTAGAGATTGCATGTGCTCAGGGGGAGCATTGTTTTCTCTTGTTTACCTCAACCATACATTGTTGGAATTATGATATTCTTCGAGGTGTTAATCGTGTTCCTCATGTTATGCTTTGAATCTTGGGGTTCTTAGCCTCATGCTATGTTCAGAGATATTTGGAAGTTGCTTCTATGTAGTCGTGGAGGAGATTTGTGTGTTGTTGCATATTATATGACGATGCTAATTGATGCTTGTATGGTTTCCTCATGTTGGCATATCGTTGATTTTCTAGAGGTTTTTGGTTGGTATGCTACTCCGAATGACGATTGGTATATTTACTGCTTGTTACTACAGATATGAGAGGCATGGATGCTTGCCGATTGACATCATTTTTTAGCCATGTAGAGATCAGTTGTCCTAGTATTTGTGTTTGAGTTTTGTTACCTATTCATATGGATTTTTCCCTTTTCCATTGATGTCAAAGGGGAGTGATAGAGGAGATTGGTCTATATTTTGTGTGTGGTTTCCATCAATACCAAAGGGTGGTATTGTTAGCATTATGGTGTGCATGGCAGCTAGATCATGTTGGCATTGATGTCAACCCTATGTAGCCTAGCTGATGTTTGAATGCCTCCATTGTAGCATAGTTGTCGCTAGTTGAGTTTGCATGGAGATGGTTATGTTGGCATTGGTGTCAACTGTATGATGTCACACTCATGATGGTCAAATGATGGAAATATAGTTTCCATGGAGGTAGATGTTGTTGCTACATGTGGAAGATGTATATCTTCATGTGATGGAGTTGATGGCACACTTGATGAGATTGGCATACTAGGTCTTCATCTAGGTCCTCATGCTTATTATCATGTGGATGACTTGTTGTAGTAGTGTGTTGTCTTTATGATGATGCTTTAAAGATGCTTTAGTGGTGTACACATGTGTTGAAGCTTGTGCAGATGTTTGTTGGAGAGTGGAGGACTTGTTGGCACTCTTGCCAACCTTGTTTTTTGGCCTTCTTGGTCAACCTGGTAGTGACACTTGGGAGACTTGTTTTATCCACTTGTAGAGGTGTTACTAATATTAGCATAGGTTTGGAGGTGAGTTTGGATGTTGGAGAAGAGGATTCAATAGCTGACAGGGGTTGTGAGCTGAGGGCTTGTGGTTTTTCCTTATGTTTTTCCCCAGTCACATGGAGATAAGCTTATGCAAGGGACTGAAAGGCTCCAATTGCTAGGAGACAGACCTATGCATGTGACTAAAGGCCTCCAATTAAGTTTATCCAATGTTGTGCATGCAATTGAGGTTTTTCATGAAACATTATTCTCATTCTTCGCATAAATCAGATGAAAATTGGTATGGAAATTCCCATAGACTTCTAGAATAAGTTGTAAAGGTCAGGAATGGTTTGAAAAGGTCCTCCAATGATGTGAATGCCTTTAGTGCACAAGTAGTGATGTTAGTGGATTGATTTGGTCCAATTTGTGCACCTTTGATCCTAGCCCAAAGGTCAATTTCACCCTCCATGTTTTATATACTTGACTTTGGAGTTGTGTGATGGTTGATGGTGTGTGATAGTGAGTTAGAGAAGGATGCATTGTGTGAGTATGATTTAGATCCATTAGTGAGCTTGATTGCTTTAGTGTATGAGCTCTAATGGCAACAGTATGAGCAGATCTATTTCCTGAAGCATAGTATTGGTTCAGAATTCCAAATTTCATATCAGAGATGCAGAGAGTTGTAGCATAGTGTGGTATTGATGGAGAGCTTGGAATAACTCCAAGTTTATGACTCTCACATTCGTTTTTACAGGAGTTTTTGATGCATTTGGAACATAGCCATAGTGTTTTATGTTGTTGATTGTATTATGCAACATTCATATTTTGGTGATGTTTTTTTGATATTAGGTGGAGTATGAGTTGTGTTTTTGTTGTTTTGGTGATGGTATTTTAGTTTTGATGTGGCCACTATTTTTCTTGTGTGGAGAGCATATGTTTGTGGTATTTTATTTGATTGATGAGAGCCTTGTTGTTGAAAGCATGATTGCAAATCTGAATCCTTATGGAGTAGAACATCTTGGATCCAGTTTGAAAATAAATGAAATGAGGTCCACATAGTGTAGAGAAGTAGTGACTTCATGAGAGAGGAGCAGTGATTTCAAAGCTTCGACAAAAGGAATAGTTTCTCCATCCAATTAGAGTTGGATAGTCCAATCGGAGTTGGGAAAGGATCGTTGATCGTGGTGGCCTTTAGTGGATGGTAGTCGATAGACTAGTGTGAGAAAAAAGTCTCTTGAGTTGATCAATAGAATCAAGTCCCCTGGTTCATTGGTGCTGGCCTAGTATATATGAGGTCGAGTCTCTAGGTTGATCAAATTCAACTAACTATGTAAAAGACAAATTTCTTAACATAATAGAAAGTCAGAGTAGAGCAGCAACAACAAGGGTGGTTTTTCTCCTGGAAAGGTTTCCATTAAAAATCTTGTCTCTCATTTGTGATGATTATTTTTGTTTTTCTTATTTGATGGTTTGAAGTTAATATATGCTACTTATATGTTTACATGTTTATCTTTTACTCATATGTTTCTAACATATTTTGATTTGATGTAATAACAAATGTGTGATTTAGATGAGTAGTAATAAAAGGAAAAATTTGATAATAAATCACACTGCTGATTCATCCCTCCCCGCTCTCAGTAGTGCTCAAAGGTTTTGAAAAAAATTATCTTTTGAAAGCCTCTTGCATATGCTTTGTCAATTTCCTTGAGATAGAAAAATGGATCCCTGGGTTGATGAATTAATGTTTAGTACTTAGTTTCTTTTAAGCAATAAAAAGAAGTCTCGACATTTTGGCACCATTGTCAAGGAGGCTTTAAAAAAAGTTTTATCATACTAATGGTTGGTTGTAGATGCTTACCTAACTCTCTAAGGGTTTCATATTAAATACGGAAGGCAAGAACACACACATGATCCCTAGTTAAACTCATGGTGGTGTCTACCCTTAGCTTATAGTTTCAGGTCATATAGTATGCATGACTAGGAAAGGAAATAGAGGTAGGAATAAAAAAAAAAAACCAAAAACTACTTCTGCAAGCAACAAGACCCATTACTACAGTGGCTTGGACGATTGACTATCATAGATGATATCATTCAAAGAGAAAAGTCTCAGGATTTAGTAGGACACTTACCAATATCTTTATAAGGATCCACTGTTGTTACAAATCCTATAGAAGAATCCTCCACAAGCTAAGATTCATGATAAAATTTTGGGATCTGAAGAAATTTTTCAATCATCGTCAATGAACATCCCAATATTCTTGACAAGAGTGATGGGTACTCTTGTAATGTGAAAGAAGCTGAAGGTAAATGAGTAACTTAAGCTTCCAACCTCCTAAACAAGAGCCTCCTGTAACATCAATATAAAGGGGAGAAATTGTGGTACCTGACTTAGGTAGTGTTGTAAGACCCAGACAAGGTCCAAAATCTCATCATTTACTGGTCCTTTTCAGTTAGTACCTCCTGATTTTGGAATCCTAGAGGGATATTGTCATATCTTTGACCAAATGGTAGGACAAGTAAACACATCAGCCACCTCAACCTCAACCACATAATTCCCTATTGTTGATCCACAAGAAAATGCACCCATGAAAGCCATACCACTCCAAAGTCTTACTAATGTTGATGGATTGGACTTAGAAGATTTGAATGTATTTTTGTTTGAATTTGATGTTTTATGTCGAGGATATGACTATACCACCGATTCGCAAAAACTAAAATTGTTCCCCTCTACCTTGAAGGGAGAAACATTACGATGGTTTATGGGATTAGGAGGTGGTACCATTAATTCTTGGGATGAGATGAAGGAAGCCTTTTTTTAAAAGTACCAGGATTACTGTCGATTCAAAGATTTAAGAGAAGAAATATTCAAGATGACTTACAAAGAGGATGAGACTTTAGAAGAATACATAGAAATGTTTTAGTATAATCTGCAAAGGTCACCATACACTACCCTTCCTAAAGAAGTATTAAAATTTGCCCTTATTAGAGGAATGAAAGATGAATGGATGAGTATGATCATATTGTTAAACTATGTATCAGGTCTCATGGAAGAGCAAGGACTAGCATGGAATACAAGACCCTTTAAGAAGAGCTAGCAAGGCTACAGGCAGAGGAGTCACTCGGGCAGAAATCAATAATTTGTTAGAAAATTTTAAAACTAATATTTTGAGTACCCTGACTATACAGCTTGATGTTTTGTAGGTGAAACAAAAGAGTCAGAGTCAAAAAAAGAATTTGTGATATTTTGTCCTCGTTGTCGCTGAAAACATGGTCGCAAGGAATGTCCATTGGATATGGTTGAAGTTTGCGCCATTTGTGAAAAATATCATTTGAATTATCATTTTCCATCCCTCCTAGGATTAAAAAATGTTTTTAAGGAAGCGGGGGAGGAACTTGAACAAGCATATCTTGTGGCCCAACAACAACAATGGAAATCTTTCCCTCTAGGTATGTCCCAAGATTCTTCTATGTTTTTTTCTAGTCAATACAATCAACAACAATATCTTGGATCCACCTGGAAGAGTCAACAATATCCTGGCACATCTTGGAAAAACCAACAATACCCAGCACCATCCTGGCCAAATCAACCATATCTAGGATCCACATTAAAAAATTAACCATACTTTGGGTCACGTTGGAAAATTCTACAAAACACACAATACCATTCCTAGTGGTCAAATCAGGTAGCTTAGGGGCCAATATGGCCTCAAAATTGGTAACACCCTTCTATTCCAATTAATTAGCCACTAGGGGCATTACATCAGTCACAACGACCACCATCGCAACCACAGTTTCAGTTTCCATGGAACACTTCACCACTTTATGCCCACAACTACCCGCATAATAAAACCCCAACCGAAATAACATACTTATTCAACTTTTAGAAATATCAAACACTTTTGATTATTTTCCTCCCTCTATAGAATGAAATGAAATCCAATTGAGATCAGGGTAGACAATTCCTATAGAAAACCATTTAATAAATTTTGAGCTATCAGGAAGTGAAAAACACAATAAAGAGTAGAACCAATCTAAAAAATATTCAACAACTGCAACTTGCGCTGGATCAAAATTATCCTCTGAACCTACAAAAAATTAGAGAGAAACTAAGGTTACAACTATTGCTCCTCCATTTCAGAAATATTGGCTATAGTTAAGTAGTCGATATATCCTGAATTTGATCTAATACGAGAATTGCAAAATCTTAGTGTTAATATTACTATTTTGCAAGTTCTCAAAGACATGCCCATCTATGCAAAAACTATTAAAGAATTATGTGTTAATAAACTTAGAATAAATCCTAAATACCCTCCCATTTTTCATGTGATTGGGAAACTATCTGATATAATTTTAGGGAATCAGATTTCTATGAAATATGATGACCATGAAAGTCTTGTAGTCATTGTTCAGGTGAGAGGTGTTAGCTTCCCAAACACTCTAGTGGACTTGGGATCTGCTATCAATATCATAACATTAAAATCTTGTATTCTCCTTGGGATGCATGAGCTGAGACCAACACCTACTATGCTGGAATTAGCTAATAGATCTGTAATTAAACCAGAAGGAATTCTTGAAGATATCATCGTTTCGGTGGACTCTTGGGAGTATCCTGTTGATTTCTTGGTTCTCAATCTTAAAGACAAATTAGAAGGACATACTCTTATATTAGGAAGGCCTTGTCTTTCCATTGTTGATGCATATATTGAATTTCGAATAGGAACATGACAATCGCTAAAGGAACAACCATCAAAAGTCTTACCCTTTTATCCAACTGGTAAACCTAGTGTAGAGTCCAGTAATCCAACGTGGTTCTCTCTTGACTATGCAGAAGAGAAATTGCATCTTGTCCTCACTATTGAAAAAGCCCTTAGCTTTAAATGATAGATTGAGGATGATACCATTAGTATCTTTATTAGTCAACCATCTGTTGTAGAATATCCAACCTGTCAAACCTTGGAAGCTATGTTGGATAATGAAGCTCAAGGTAACCCTATGGAATGATCCACTAGTGATCATATTCCTACAATAGTAGTTCATAATAACATTCCCATTGAAAGTGAGCCTCGTAAATCAATAAAAATTAATGCTAACTTAACCTACTCTCAACGTGAACGAATGATACAAGTCCTTCAGCATCAACAAGCTTTCACCTGGGATTACACAGACATGAAGGGCACTAATCCCGAACTATGCACACATCACATCTATATAGAGAAAGATGTGCACCCTATATATCAACCTCAAAGGGTATTAAACCACACCTTAGGGATGTAGTTAAACAAGAACTTCATAAATTGCTTAATGCTAACTTTATATATCCCATATCTGATAGTCAATGGATTTTACCATTAATTGTCATCCCTAAAAAGAATGGGAAGTGGCACATTTGCATAGATTATAGGGAATTAAACAAAGCCACGCAAAAATACCTCTTCCCTCTTTCATTTATTGATCAATTTCTTGAGACTCTTTCCAGAAATAATTTTTTTTTCTTTCCTAGATGGATTCAACAGATATAACCAGATTCATATCGCTTTAGAAGACCAACATAAAGCCATATTTATTTGTCCATCAGAGATGTTTTCATTCCAAGTACTCCCATTCAGCCTTTGCAACACACCTGCAACTTTTCAAAGAGTTTCTCTGAGTATATTTTCTAATCCGATTAACAATTTACTTGAGCTTTACATGGACGACTTTACACCTTATGGTGATGAATTTGAAGAAGCCATGAATAAATGGGAAAAAGTCCTCATTAGATGTATATTAACCAGGTTATGCCTAAGCCATGAAAAGTGTCATATGTTAATGATAGATGGCATGGTCTTGGGATATTTCATCTCTGTTGTAGGCATCAGGTAGAGCTAGCGAAAATCAAGGTAATTCTTAAACTCCCTATTCTACAAACACCAAAAGATGTATGTATCTTTCTT